>NC_069407.1:77145214-77166263 GCF_026875155.1 Cherax quadricarinatus
TCCCTGGGTGTCCTGTCTAAGTGTTTCTGTCCCTGGGTGTCCTGTCTAAGTGTTTCTGTCCCTGGGTGTCCTGTCTAAGTGTTTCTGTCCCTGGGTGTCCTGTCTAAGTATTTCTGTCCCTGGGTGTCCTGTCTAAGTATTTCTGTCCCTGGGTGTCCTGTCTAAGTGTTTTTGTCTCTTTAATTCTCCTTCTCTGACATCCTGTCTCTTGTGTTTCCGATTATTTGTCGTTGTTTATCATGTGTGTTTCTCTGCATATTTTAATACCGTTTTTTTTTTTAATTTTGATTTATGTCGTTTCGCATTAACATTTTATTCTTCTTCTTTAGTTTTGCGCCGTATATGTGGGTTATCATATATCTTGGTCCGTTTATTTGGGTGCCCAAATATCTTCAGGTAAAAATATATGTTAATATATTTAATATATTAACATAAAAATATATGTTAATATATTTTTATGTTAAGATATTTTGTTAAAGTTGTTAATATATTTTGTTAAATTGATCGACACCATGCCCAGCCCTTCTAGGGTAGGGTAGGTGCCTGAGCCGGAGCTTTCAGCTCACAAGACTGTCATTCCCATTAGCTCCCTTGGGGCGGGGATGGCAGACCAGAGAGGTCTAGCTTGTGGCTAGGCCTGGGGACAGTTGGTCCCAAAGATGAGGAGGTACTTGTGCCTCCTCCCATGGGAGACTTAGGTCTCAGACACTCCCTAAAGAGGGAGCCAAGGCCGGGCCACCACTTGGAAAAGGCCCGGGCCGGGAGAATACCGGCCAATCTTTAATAATAATAATAATTGTTAAATTCATCGACACCATGCCCAGCCCTTCTAGGGCAGGGTAGGTGCCTGAGCCCGAGCCTTTAGCTCATAAGACTGTCATTCCCATTTGCTCCCTTGGGGCGGGGATGGCAGACCAGAGAGGCCTAGCTTGTGGCTAGGCCTGGGGACGGATGGTCCCAAAGATGAGGAGGTACTTGTGCCTCCTCCCATGGGAGACTTAGGTCTCAGACACTCCCTAAAGAGGGAGCCAAGGCCGGGCCACCACTTGGAAAAGGCCCGGGCCGGGAGAATACCGGCCAATCTTTAATAATAATAATAATAATAATTGTTAAATTCATCGACACCATGCCCAGCCCTTCTAGGGCAGGGTAGGTGCCTGAGCCCGAGCCTTTAGCTCATAAGACTGTCATTCCCATTTGCTCCCTTGGGGCGGGGATGGCAGACCAGAGAGGCCTAGCTTGTGGCTAGGCCTGGGGACAGTTGGTCCCAAAGATGAGGAGGTACTTGTGCCTCCTCCCATGGGAGACTTAGGTCTCAGACACTCCCTAAAGAGGGAGCCAAGGCCGGGCCACCACTTGGAAAAGGCCCGGGCCTGGAGAATACCGGCTAATATTTAATAATAATAATAAATGTTAAATTTTGGTTGTTATAATATGTCTCAATGTGTATTTATAACCTTTGACGCTTAGTATATATAGTGAGATTCTATAAACATTTCCATCCCGTCTGAAAGCGTTTTCCTGTAAATAGAGCAATAAAAATTATAATATCAATTACATTTGGAAATATATAATGCTTAATATGTATAATATATCCTAGGAAGCAGTGAGTTACAGTAATGAAGTGAAGGAAGGATCACGAGGCATTTTCTATATCCCGTGTTACCTTTGTTTACCTGTTACATTCACCTCTAAAGTGGAAAATAGAAATTGTGAGTCCTACAGTGGCGGAATAGACTTGTGAGATCATCTGGGAGAAAATTAAAAGGTTCTTTGCCAAGACAAACGTTTTTTTTTACTAATTTAGGCGAAGGCCGATGAAAGTAACCAACCCATAAATTCCTTGTTGTGGTGAGAGGTATAATGTTACATACAGCCTTACCAGGTGACCGGCGAAGAACACCTGTGCATAGCAGAAGCGGTCGAAATGCAGCTACTGGCTTCATGGACCAACCACATGACAAGGAAATAGTACCAACCATAGCCGACCAGAGAGAAATGATCCTGCAGTGTAAGGAACAACTCTACTGCAGCTGTGAGATACAGGTACTGACGCTCACCCAGAAGACCTGAAGAACAGTGCATTTCAGAAATAAAATGGCAAGCAAGATTCTCTTCGTCTCTGTGATGGCTTCATTTAGTGTCAGTGAGAATGTGGAGTTGCAGCACCTCTCTTTGATTAGCTGTGTGTATTAAATTATGGTGAAATAATTGTAAATTTGTTATTCGATTTTGTTTTACGGCAGAATCTGGACCACATTCACTGTAGTACACTGTCTTATTTTTGCAGGGATTTGCATGGCGCTACCTTCACTACACTACCTCTGTATATTGATCATTGGAGATATATCTCTTCAGAGATATATCTCCAGCTCTGCTGTATTTTCAATGCTGATGCAACAATGGCTAGAAGCGGGAAGAATCTTATCCATTGTCCAAGGAAATTAGGTTTTGCCTCCCGACACCAGCTGCAGTGTGGAGCAATGAGTGAATTCCTCAGAATCCAGTGTTTCTACTGTGTACGTAGAGAATCATGAGTAAGTATGGGGTTGTGTGTGCTATGTACATCCTTTGATACATCAGTTTGTTACCATCCGCTTCCTGCATGCAACAGATCACCGTGTTACTTTAATTAAGATGCCCTGTGAGTTTGGCCAGAAGACTTGTTTATCCGAAGAATGAAAAACCGTTTTCCCAATTTTGTTATTATTTTGAAGGAAACAAAAGAATAAAAAGACCCCTTTGTTAAGGGTGGGGGGAAAAAATAAACTTACACTTAAGGCTTTTTTTAAAGAACGTTTTGCCCAGGAGGTTTCGTCAGACATTCTCTACCTAATCTGAAAAAAGCCCAACAATTTTGCATTCGTGTTTTTCCCCTTTCGGGTAGTTTTTTCGTAGTGGTGGTTTTTTCGTAAGGAAAAAAAACAGTTTTTCCTTTAAACATTTTCCCTGTTGGCCATGAATATGAAAAATCTTATGTGGTCTATTTAAAACCCTGATTTTCTATGCAGATTGTCCAGGGGGGGGGGGGTTTCTTTTCCCCCCCCTGATCACCTTTTTTCCCCCCCCTTTTTTTGGGAACCTTTCCCCCCCTGTTCGGGCCCCCAGGGGGGAAAAAAAAACTATCCTGGGGGGTTTTTGCCCCTTTTTTCTCTGCCCCCTTTCGGGGGCTTTTTTCTCCCCCTTCTCCTTTTTTTTTTTTTTGGGCCCCTTTTCCTCTCCCCTCCGCTTTTTTTTCTTTTCTTTTTGGTTTTTTGGGACCCCTTCCCCCTTTTCGGCCCCCTTTTAAAAAAAACCCCCCCTTTTAAAAATTTTTTTTTCAAGAAAATTTTTGGGGTTTCCCCCCTTTCCCCTCCTTTTTTTGCTAAAAAAATCCAAAATTGTTCTTTTTTGCTGGGGAAGGCCTTTGCACATTTCCCCCCAAAAGAGATTAGGAAAGCTGGAGGATCGGGGCGTTTTAAAAGGGGAGGGACTGCAAGGTAAAGGAAAATCCTGACAGGGGGCAGAACGATCATGGTAGTAAAGAGGTATCACAGTGGGGCCTGTTACAGGGGGTCTCACGGGGGTCAGTTCTGGACCATCTATTTTTGTATATGTGAACGACATATGGAAAGGAATAGACTTGAAGTGTCCTGTTCGAGAACTGAATTTGATGAAAAAATTAAATGGACGAGGATGGGGGCAGGACTGCAAAAAGAGCCCCGGGCACGGGACAGTGGTCAGTAACTGGTTTCTCGAATTCAACCCACCCAAAATGAAAAGTTTTGAGATTGGGGGGGGGCAAAGAAGACCGCGGGCAGACAAAGCTACAGACCCTGGGGAAAAGACCTTGGGGTGACCATAAAACCCCGAGCACTCCCGGAGGCACACACAACCAAATAACCGCTGCAGCATACGGGCGCCTGGAAAACCCTAAATGCTTTTCCGATACCTTAAAAAGGGAAATCGTTAAAGACACTGTCACTGTGTTGTTGGGCCCATACAGTAGCAGCGCTTGGAACCCACACCTGGTCAAGCACGTCGAAATTAGGGGAAAGTAAAAAGTTTGAAACAAGGCTGCCCCAGAGCTCAAGGGAAGGTCGTACGGGGAAAAGGTTTTAAGGGAAATCGGACTGACGACCTGGGGGACGAAGGTCGGGGGGAGACATGATAAGAATACAAGTCTGCGGGGAAATAAACAGGGGGACGAGATAGGATTTCCAGAGGGGGGGGGACACAGGGACAAGGGGCACAACGGGAAAGTGAAGATTCAACGAGTCACGGGACTTTGGGAATATTTTCAGCATTGTCAGCAAGTGGAAAACCCTAAAAAGTGAAGTGTGGAGGCGGGAAAACCATACATTTTTAAGAAGGGGTATGACAAAGCTCAGGAAGCAGGAAAAGGGGCCCCATAGGATCATGAAGAGGCGGGCCAGGAGCTGAATCTCGTCCCCCTGCAACCACAATTAGGTGAGTCAATTAGGGGAGTAATGCATGCAGGGGAAAACTCTGTCATGGGTGACTTTAAACCCCAAGGAGATCGATTGGGGGGAAAATTGGGGCCCCATGGGGGCCAAAATACATGGGGGGGTTAGATGGGAGGTGGTCTGGAAAAATTTATGTACCCAAACGTAAGGGGGCATACAAGAGGAGAAAGGGATGACCAGCAAGACTGGCTTTGATCACCTTTAGTAGTGCGAAAGAGGAATACATTGAAAGACCCCCTTGGGGCCCGTGACCATGTGGGTTTTTGCTTGATACACGTAAGCTACAATGGAGGGGAAGCAGGAAGGCCCGGACGAAGAAGCCAAACTAAAGAAAAGGGGGGTTACAGGGAATGAGGAACTTCCTAACGGGTTTTAGTGGGGGGGAGAACTGGGAGGGAAGCCAGTTAATGGATGATGGAAATGTAGCAACAAAGTGCAAGGAGGTGAAAAGGTTTTACCCAAGGGAACAGGAATAAAGAAAAAAACCGGATGACCTGGGTTTTCCCCAAAAGGGCAGGAGGCAAAAAAAACCTGTTTGCTGGGAAAAAGGAAAAAATATAGAAGGCAAGGCCCAGGAGAATAAAGGGGAGCATGTAAGCCCGAAAAGAATATGCAGAGATAAGAAGGGAGGCCCCAAAAACAAATGAAAAAGAATGCAGCGAAAGCCCAAAATTTACCCCAAACTGTTGTAAGCCACAAGGAGGAAAACAACACAAGGACCAGGGAATCAGGCTAAGGAAGGGGGAGGAAGAAACGGAAATGCCGTGAAGTAGTGAGGAACTCAAAAAGGATTTAAAAAGTGTTCATAGAGGAACATAAGGGGCTCCAGAAAGAGGGAGGTGGGGCCCCCCACCCAAATGTGGAACAGTACAACAACCAAGGAAGAAGTGAAGAGGCTTTGAGTGAGCAATACCTCAAGGCAATGGGCAAAAAACATTCCCAAAGGGGCCTAAGAGGGCAGAGGGGCTTGTGCCCCCTAACAACAATATTTTAATACATCTATCGAAACAGGGGGATTTTGAGGCATGGAAGACAGCAAATGTAGTCTCAATTTTTAAAAAAGGGGACAGACATGAAGCACTAAACTACAGACCCGTGTACTGGGCATGTTAGTAGGCAAAGTATGGAAAGATTACAGGGGGAAGATGGTGGAAAAACCCAGAAAGGGGAAAGATCTCATCAACAGCAGCCCAAATGGTTTCAGGGACGGGGAAAACCTGTGTCACAAAACCTTTTCTGGCTTCTAGAACATGGTGCAGCGTAAGCAAGAGGAGAGGGGGTGGGTGGATTGCATTTTCTTGGGTGCAAGAAGGCGTTTGACACAGTTCCACAAAGAGATTAGTGCAAAAAATGGAGGACCAGCAGGGGTAACGGGGAAACACTAAAGGATCGGGTAACTTTCAGGAAGACAGCAGCGAGTCAGGACGTGGGGAGGGGTCAGAGGGGCCCTGTGACCAGGGGGGGCCACAGGGGGCAGTCCCAGGACCATGCTTTTCTGGTTTTGTGAACGACAGAGGAAGGAAAAGACCGAGGGGCCCCGTTTGCAATGACGTGAAGTTGATGAGAAGAAATTCATGACGAAAACCAGGGAGGGATCTGGCAGGCTGCAGACCCGGTCCAGCAAATTGGGTCCCGGGTTCAACCCCACAAAGTGCAAAGTCATGAAGATTGGGGGGAAGGGGAAAGAAGGCCCCGACGGATACAGTCTAGGGGGCCAGAGATACAAACCCCACTCAAGGAAAAAAAACTTGGGGTGGTATAACACCAGGCACATCTCCTAAAGCGCACATCAACCAAATAACTGCTGCAACATATGGGGGCCTAGCAAACCTCAGAACAGCTTTCCCGACATTTTAAATAAGGAATCGTTCAGGACCCTGTACCCCGTGTACGTTAGGCCATATTGGAGTATGCAGCACCAGTTTGGAACCACACTAGCCAAGCACGTAAAGAAAGTGGGAGAAAGTGCAAAGGTTTCCCAACAAGAGTATTTCCAGAGCTAAGAGGTATGCCCTACGAGGAGAGGTTAAAGGGAAAATCAACCTGACGACACTTCAGGACAGGAGAGATAGGGGGACTGATAACGACATGCAAATACTGAGAGGAATTGAAAAGGTGGACAAAGACAGGATGTTCAGAGATTGGACACAGTAACAAGGGGACACAGTTGAGTTGAAGACACGATGAATCACAGGGATGTTAGGAAGTATTTCTTCAGCCACAGAGTAGTCAGGAAGTGGAATAGTTTGGGAAGCTCAGTAGTGGAGGCAGGATCCTACATAGCTTCAAGCAGAGGTATGATAAAAGCTCACGGTACAGGGGAGTGAACTAGTAGCTACAGTGAAGAGGCGGGGCCAGGAGCTTGGACCCGTCCCCTGTAACCTCAGCTAGGTGAGTACACTAGGTGAATACACACACACAGACACACATCACACACACACAGTATTATCAAGCGATTAATTTAACAGAGTTTTTACTCCAAACGCAAATTATATAAGCTTTATTTCGGAGCTTATCCTACTCAACATTAGTTTAGCGTTTATCAAAGTACGACGTGATAATGCTGCACATGTAATTATCTATTAATAATAAATATTGCTTAAACAAATATACAAGGCAGTTGATCGTGATATTTAATGAATACTTACTGTAAGTATAATTTTTGTGGTTAGTCTTGGATAATCTCGGCAGACAGGTAATCTCAGTTATAATGCAGTTACCTAATGTGATAACAGGTTAATCCCACGGAGAGGTGAGGCTCAGGAGCAGTAGCAGACAACCTGGTTATGTTCCGTAGCTGGGAGGGAAAAAATTCTCAACCTGTGTACGAAACATTTGCCTCTGTACAAGGAAAAATTCTGAACCTGTGTAGAGAACATTCTGCAACCTATAGGGAGAAAAATGAACGTGTAGAGAACATTCTGTAACTTTAGAGAACAAAAAGGAAAACAATCCCGTGGCTGGAACGACGACGTTTCGGACGACTTGGGGGGCATTTACATTACGGAAAAAATTAAAGATACTACACTGGGGAAAATTTGAAAACCAATATTTGGGAAAATTTCCCCATTTTAAGAAAAGTATTCTCTTAGAGGTTGTGAAAAAAAGAGAACATTCCCCAAGGATTTGGGGTATGAACTTCAAAGGGTTTGGGTAAAGGAGGTCATTCAAAGGGGGGTTGGAAAACCTTCCGTGTATTTTATCACCTAATCGTACTCCCCTAATGGGGTTTTTCGGGGGGGTCGATACTCAGCTCCTGGCCCCCCCTCTTCCCTGACCGTACGGGGTCCTCCTCTCCCTGCTCCATGGCTTTATATACCTCGTTTTTAAAACTATGTTTATTTTCTCCCTCCCTAAAATCTTTTTGCCGGGGACTTTTCCCCTTCCTAACAACTCGTGGCTGAGGGAAATTTATTCCCAAACTTTTCCTTTTGGGCCCTCATTGAGTTTTCAGCTTCCAATTGGGCCCCTTTTTTCTGGGGGCCCCATTCTAAAAACATCCTGTCCCGTCCCCCTTTTTATCTTTTCCCCTGCAGAAATTTTGAAATGTCTTTAATTTGTCCCCTTTTAAACCCCCCTGTCCTCCAGTGTCGTCATTTCCGATTTCCACAAACCTTTCTTAAACCGGACATTCCCCCTTAGCTCTGTGGGTATTTTGTGTTTATTGTGGTGTTTTGGGTTTCGTGTTGGGGTGTGTGTGTTGTGTGTGTGTGGGGTTGTTGTTTTGTGTGTGGGGTGAGTACTCACCTAATTGTACTCCCTAATTGGGGTTTGGGCGGGGGGTTCGGACTCAGCTCCGGCCCCGCCCCCTTCATAAATGCTCCCGGTCCTCTCTCTCTCTGCTTCCTGGTTTTTGTCATACCCCTTTTTAAAAAAACTTTGTAGGGTTTTCCTGCCCCCCAACTATTTTCATTGCTAGGCTTTTCCACTTGCTGACAACTCTATGATGAAGAAATACTTCCAAAACGTCCCTGTGACTGTCGAGCCCTTCAGCTTCCAGTTGTGCCCTTCCCTTTTGTCCCTTCTCTGGAACACCCTATCTCTGTCCCCTTGTCTATTCCCCGAAAGTATCTTGTATGTCGTTATCATTTTCCCCCCGGGCCCCTTCTGCCCTTTCCAGTTTTCGTCAGTCGATTTCCCTTCCCCTTTCCTGTAGGGACACCCCTTGGTCGGGGGATTTACCTTGTTGAAAAACCTTTGTACTTTCTCTAACTTCTTGCTTGCTTGACGGGTTTTGGGGGGTTCAGATGGTGCTGCTTTACTCCATTTATGGGCCTAACATACAAAAGTGTACATTTTTGGTTTTTTTTGGAAAAAGGTTTGGGGGGATTATTAAGTACCCCGGGAAACCCCCCGGCTTTTCCCCCTGGGGGGTTTTGCCCAAAAGGGGGGCCGGTTTTTGTTTTGCAGGGGGGGGGTTATTTGGTTTTTGTTTTGTTTGTGCCTCGGTTTTTTAAAAAATTTTTTTTGTGGTGTTAGGGGGTTCCACCCCCAAAAGGTTTTTTTTCTCCCCTGATTTTTTTGGGGGTTTTTTGTTTGTTAGTTCTTTTTTGGGGCCCAACCTTTTGCCAAAAATTCCCCCCTCTTCTGGCCCGGTTTTTTCCCCCGTTTTGGGACCCCCCCAATTTTTTCCCATGCCCCTTTGGTTTTTTTTTAATTTTCGGGCCTTTCCAAATTTTCAACCCTTCCGGGTTTTTCCCCCAAAAAGCCTTTGCCCTCATTCGGCCGGTTTGTTTTCCTCGTTTCTGTTTCCTTTAAAAAGGGGGGAACACTTAGGTCTTTCCTTTTATATGTCGTTCCCATTTAAAAATGGATGGTTAAAAAGAATGGGGGCCCGAAAAGGCCCCCACACCCAGCCATCTTTGCTCCTTTCAAGGACCCTTTTTTAAAAGATGTTTTGGTCCCGGTCCCCCTTCCCCTTTTTTGGGGGGTTTTAAAAGGTTCCTTGGGAAAAGCTTTTCACCCCTCTCCTCGTTTTCCTTTTTTATTGTAAAAAAAAAACCCCACTTTTTTGGTAAAAATTTCCCTTATGCCCTTCGGGTTTTCTTTAAACTTTTCCTTTTTCCCCATTTTAAAAACTTCCTTGAAATTCTTTAAGCCCTTTAACATCCCTTCCGAAAAATTTCTGTGGTTTTTCCCTTTCTTTTTCCTTTTTAAAATTGGGGGAATCACCGGGTTTCCTTTTGGATTGATTTCCCTTTAAAATTGTGGTTTAAAAAAGTTGCTCCTTTTGGACCCGGGGGAAGGGGGTTGGGCCCTTTCCATCGCCTTTTGGGTTTTCCCTGGTTCCCCAGGCTTTTTCATTCCTCATTGGATGTTCCCATTTTGGTTTTCCCCTTTTGGCTTCCTTCTTTTCTTTTTTCCTGTCTCAAAAATTCCTTTTTTTGCCTCCTACCCCCCTGAACGGGGTTTTTTGGGTTTTCCCTTTTTTTAATGTTGTTTTTTGGGGAATAAACCCTTTCCCTCGCCCCCTTGAATTTTGTTGGGCTTTTCCCATTTTAAACTTCGGGGGTTTTCCCTCGTTCCTGTCCCACCGGGCCCCCGCGGACGTTTTTCCCTTTTTTGTGTTTTTTTGCCTTTTACCTTTCCCTTAAACTTTTTTTTTCCCCTTCCCCCTTGCCGGGGTTTTTTCTTTTTTTATTTGCCCCAAAAACCTTTTCCCCCCCCACCAAAACCCAACCCCCCCCCCCCCCCCCCCCCTCCCCCCCCCCCCCCCCCCCCCCCCCCCCCCCCCCCCCCCCCCCCCAAACGGGGGGTCGCTAGCCCCTGGGGGGATTTCTCATATTATGCCTCAATGTCTGAGCTGCCGGGTAAACAAAGGCCCAAAATCTTGCGGTTTTCCCTCCTCCCCTTCACTCTGGTTGTGTCCTTAACTTTGTTGGGGGCATGAGGTTTTCCAGAACCCCGTCCAAACCCTGGTCTCCATGTTTCGGGCCCCATGGGGGCCCCTGGGTTTTTCCCCAAGTAAATTTCCCCCTTGGGGTTAAAACCCCCCCATAACCAGCAACTTTGTTTGGGCGGGGTAAAGCCCCTTCTTCCCACCTCGCAAGTGTGCCCCACATTGCTCTGTTGTTTTTCTCTTCATTTTTCCCTTTCTTTGGGCCCCCTGCATTTCCCCTTTTGGTGGATTTTACATCACTGAAATTGACCACTTTGTTTTTCCCCGCCTAAAGTGTCCCTGAAATGTAGTCTCTTTCTCCCTTTCCCCTCTATTCCTTCCTTTTTTCGAATTTCCATCTGTTTTTTACGAGCATTTGAAACCCCCCCCCCCCCCTTCCCCCCTTCTTTTTTCCCTTTCAGGCGGGATCCTGGTGGGAAGATTGCATTTTTTTTGTCTCCATGAGTTTGTTTCTGTAACTGCTAAGATGTTGGGGACTTCTCATTGATTCTTTTTTGCCCTTCCCCAGTTTATTCGTTAAATTCCCTCTGCATTTGGTTTCCAAAAACCCTTTTTCTTTGTTTTTAATACTGTAAATGTGGTTTCGGGGGGGGGGGAAACCGGGGGGATCGGTGTGTGTGGGGTTTGGGTTTTGGGTTGTTCCCGTTGCCTTGGGGGTGTCGTGAGCTGGGAGTTCCTTCGGGAGGTGTTTCTGGGGGGGGGCGCTTTTCCCTTCCCCTTTGGGTCTGGGTTATTCTGCTCTCCCTTTTTCCTTTTTCCCCCCATTTCTCCCCCTTTTGTTTTTGAAAATCTCTCTTTTTTTGTCTTCCTTTCGTCCGTGTTCGGGCTCGGTCCCAGGTAAACCTCCCGGAAATCCGCTTGCCTTCAAACCGTGGGTTTCTCCTGCAGGATCCCTGGTGTTTTGTGTGTTTTGTGTGGTTGTGTGGTGTGTGTGTGTGTGTGTGTTTTGTGTGGTTGTGTGGTGTGTGTGTGTGTTTTGTGTGGGGTGGTGTTTGTGTGTATGTTTGCTTTCAGTGTTGGGGTCGTGTGTGTTGTGTGTGTGTGTGTTTTGTGTGTGTGTGGTGTGTGTGTTGGTGTGTGTGTGTGTGTGTGTGTGTGTGGGGTGTGTGTGTGTGTGTATTGGTTTGGGGTTTTTTCTTCTCAGTGCTTGTGTCGGGTGTGTTGTGTGTGGTGTTTGTGGTTTTGTGTGTGTGTGTGTTGTGTGTTGGTGTGTGTGTGTGTGTGTGTGTGTGTGTTTTTTTCACCTAAATTTTTACTCCCCCAATTGTGGTTGTAGGGGTCGAGATCGCTCCCGGCCCGCCCCCTTCATGATCGCTACTGGATTTCCCCTCTCTCTTTCTTCCCGAGCTTTGTCATACCTTTCTTAAAAAATTTTTTGGGTTCCCGCCTCCCCTACTTTACTTTCTAGGCTATTCCACTTGCTGACAACTCTATGACTGAAGAAAAAACTTCCCCACCCTCCCTTTTGACTCGTCTGGGGTTTTTCAGCCCTTTCCCCCTTTTGTCCCCTTTTTTCCCCGGGTCCTCTCTCTGGGAAAAACCCATCTTGGCCCCCCTTGTCTATTCCCCCCGTATCTTTTATGTCGTTATCATTTTCTCCCTGACCCCTTTGTCCCCAAAGTGTCAGTCCCTTTTTTCCTTTTTCCTTTCCCCGTAGACATTTCCCCTTTAGCTCTGGGATTCCTTGTTGGAAAACCTTTTTATTTCTCTTAAATTTTGACGTGCTTGACCAAGGGTGTGGGTTCCAGATGGGCTGATAAATCCAGATGGGGCCCAGGAAAACACCGTGTACAGTGTCTTGAACGATTCCTTATTAAGGGTTTCGGAAAAAGCTATTCTAAGGGTTTTCCCGGCGCCCCTTTTGCGGGAGCGGTTATTTGGTTGATGTGTGCCTCCGGGGGATGTGTCGGTGTTTTTGGTCACCCCAAGGTCTTCCTCCCCGAGTGAGGGCTGTAGTCTTTGTCCAAACCCGCCTATACTCTGTCTGCGGTTTCTTTGCCCCTCCCCAAAATTTTATGACTTTGCATTGGGTTGGGTTTAATTCGGAAAAAGCCAGTTGCTGGACCACATGTCCCGCCCGGGCCAGGTCTCTTTTTCGTCCTGCCTCTTTCCCCGTCCAATTTTTAAATTTTTCTCTTTAACTTTCCCCGTCATTTTTGGAACAGGGGCACTTCGAGTTTTTTTTCCCTTTATCATGTCGTTCACATATATCCCAAAAAAGGGACTGGTCCTTGAACTGCCCCTGTGGGACCCCCCCTCGTAACAGGGCGCCCACTGTGTAACCCCTTTTAGTACCATGACTCGTGGTGCCTCCCCGAGGTAATTCCCTTTTCCCTTGCAGTGCCCCCCCTTTTTTCGTGCGCCCGATCCTCCAGGGTTTTTGACTATTTCTTTGGGGGAATGTGTTAAAGGGCCCTTTCCCGCAGTTAGGAAAAAAGCAATTACCCCCCCTCCTCTCGGGGTCTTACTTCTGTTACCTTGCATAAAACCCGGAGGTTTGTGATCAAGATTTTTTCCTTCCATGAACCCAGGGGTTTTTATTTAAAAATTTGTTTTCCTTTTTAGGTGTTCGACCAAATCTTCCCCCTGATAATCTTCTCCATGACTTTTCAAAACAATACATGTCAGAGAACAGGTCTTTTTTTTTTTAGTGCCTCGTTTCTGTTTCCCTTTTTTAAAAATGGGGACTACATTAAACTGTCTTCCATTTCTCAGGTAGTTGCCCAGTTTCAAGGGATGTGTTGAAGATTGTGGTTAAGGCACGCACAGCCCCTCTCTGCTCCTTCTCTAAGGACCCAAAGGGGGATGGGTTTTTCCGTCCCCCTCGCCTTTTAGGTGGGCAAGGTCACTTTAAAAGGGTTTCCCTTTCCCCCCCTCCCCAGTTGTTTGTATGTCCTCCAAACTTGTTGGTTTTATTCCCTCTTGTGTTCCCTTCTGTGCTGTCTTCCCCCAAACCCCTTTCCCGTTCTATGTTAAAAAAAATTCCTTAAAAACTCCTGTTCAGCTTTCCCCACTTTCCCCCTGATCATTTCTTGTGAGTTCTCCCCTTCTGTTTCCCTTTAAACTGATACCTGGTTTTTTGGGTGTTTCTTCCCTGAAGTTTGGTATACAACAGTTTGGGTCAGTCTTGATTTCGATGCTATTTCATTTTCATTTCTGTCGCTGGGGGCCCCCCCCTTTCCCGTGGTACTCATTCCTGGCTTGCGAATGATCTCCCCTTTTTTCGTTTGTTTCCCCTGCCTTCGTACTTTTTCCATTCTTATTGCACTTTGGTTTTTTCCCCCTTTCACGTCGGGGGAAAAAAAAGGGGGTCGTTTTGGTCTTCCCGTTGTTACTGTTGCCCCTTTGGGGAAGAATCCTTTCCCCTGGGCCCCCTTGCATTTTGTTGTTACATATTCCAAAACATTTCTTTTTCTGGCTTTCCCGCCAGTTCTCTGTTCCCCCTGGACCTCCCGCAGGAAGTTTTTTTAAACCCCATGTTTTGGGTGTGTCTTGTGTGTGTGTGTGTGTGTGTGTGTGTGTGTGGGTGTGGTGTGTGTGTGTGTGGGGGTGTGTTTTGTTGTTGTGATAAGTGTTGTGTGTAACACTCTTCTTTTTTGTGGTTTTTACCACCCCTGTGTCTCAGAACTTGAAAAACCACCCCTGATTTTTGTAAAATCTGAACCCCCTTTAATTTGAAACCCCCTAACCCTTTTGGAAACCCCTAATTTGGAACCCATAGCTTTGGGGAACCCCTAATCTGGAAAAACCCTTTAAATTTTGGAACCTATAAAATTTTTTTAATCTATAACTTGGAAACCTATTTTTAGAAATTTTAGTTCTGGAATCCCAAAATCAGAAACCTATAACTTTTTTAACCCCCCAACCTAGAACCCAAGCTCTTCGACCCCGCTCTAGAAACCCCATAACTCGGAAAACCTGACTCCAAAGAGCTCTGGAAAACCCGTAACTCTGGAACCCGTAACTCTGGAAAAACCCGTAACTCTGCACCCCTAAACCCGGAAAACCCTTTAAATCTTTAAACCCGTAACTTTTTGAATTTCCCAAAAAGAAACCCCTTAAATCTGGGGAAATTATGGGTTGGAAAACCCAATTTTCTTGAAACCCTAACACTAGAACCCCTGATTTAAATTTTAATATTGAAAAAAAACAAATCTTTTCTTTTATAAATTTGAAAGCCATTTTTTTTGGACTTGCAAGATGTAATCCATTTAAATCTTTTAAATTCATTTCGTCAGAGAACACTAAATCTTCTCTTTTTATTATCGCTGGTTTTTCCCCCTTCAATTCCCCCAAATAATTTCAAGGGGTTTGTCTCTCTTAAAATTATTCATCTTTGTCTAAAATGTTGGTCTTCTTTCTTTCCTCCCGTACTCACTACCCCCGTTTTCAATTATTTCCCCCTGCGTATTAGAAAATATTTTTTAATTTTTAAAATCTGTTTACCCCCTGCAACCCGTCAGAGTTTTTCTGCATCAAACAAATTACCCCCACCTGCACTATCAGGGGGTATTACGGGATCAAAACCCCTATCACCCCTGCATGTCAGAGTTATTTCTGCAAACCCCCTGGCACCTGCATATCAGAGCTTTTAATGCACTAACCACTATAAAAACCTGCACCCATCAGAGCTAGTACTGCATCAAACCCCTATTTTCCCCCCCGCTTTTCGAGCTTTAATGCTCAAACCCCCGAAACCCCCTGCACTTTTTGTGCCCATTACTGCATCCCAAAAAAATTTTGCCCCCTTTTATATCCCGAGCTTAACTGCACTAACAACTATCACCCCCGGGACTATCAGGGGCTATTACGCATCAACCATTATCCACCTGCACTACGAGCTATTTCTGATCAACCCCCTGTATTCCTGCCTTTTAAAGGGTATTCTGATTTTAACCACTGGAATACTGCACTATCAGAGTAAATTTCGCATCAACCCTGTACCCCCTGCACTTTCATTTTTAAATTTCTGCATCAAAACCCCGTTTCCTTGCCCCTTCGGCTATACTGCATAACCACTGTACTACTGCACATCAGAGCTTTTACGCATTTAAAACCCCTGGACCTCCGACTTTCCTTTCAAAACGCATTAAAACCCCTGTTTTCCTCCCCGCACTTTCATGCTATTACTGCATCAACCACTGTAACCCCTGCACTTTATTGCTAAATGCTTAAACCCCTTACCCCCTGCACCCTTTTAGGCTATTACTGATCAACCATTATACCACCTGGAAATATCCCGGGGCTTTTCTGCCTCAACCCCTGTCCTCTTGCCCCCTTTCATTGCTAAAACTGCATCAACCACTTACCTCCCTGCAAAATTAAATTTTAGAGTAATTTTTCTGCATTTAACCCTTTTCACCACCCGCACTTATCAGAGCTATTACTGATCAACCACTGTACCCCCCTGCACTATCAGGGGCTATTATGCATCAAAAAAATGTACCCCCTGCACTTTCGAGCTATTTTCTGCATTTAACCACTGTCTATGCACTATCAGGCTATTACTGCATCAACCCCGGGACCTCCTGCACTTTTTAAAGTATTATGCTCAACCCCTGTTCCCCCTTTCACTTAAAAGCTATTACTGCATCAACCCCTTTACCTATGCACTTCAGGGCTATTACTGCATCAGCCATGTACCTCCGCACTTTCATTGCTAAAAGGGACCCAACCCCTGTTTCCTCCCGCAAAAATTTATTGTTTTTACTGCATCAAAACCCCTGTGCCACCGGGCCCATCAGAGCTATAAATGGGAATAAACCCCTTTAACCCCCTGCACTATAAAAAGCTTTACTGCTTTAACCATTATCACCACCTGCAACTTTAGAGCTATTTCGGGATAACCACTGTACCTCCCGCCCCTAAACAGGGGCTATTACTGCATCAACCCCGTACCCCCTGCATATTTAGAACTTTACTGCATCAACCCCTGTACCCCCTGCCCCTATAAAAGCTATTTCTGCATCAACCCGTACCCCGCACTTTTATTTCTATTACTGGGATCAAACCCCTGTACCTCCCCGCCCCTTTCCCTTGTAATAAATGCATTTAACCCCTGTTCCCCCTGCACTTTTTATTGCTATTCCCGCATCAACCATTTTTAACCCCCGCACTATCAGAGCTTTTTACTGCATCAACCACTGTTCCCCTGCACTATCAGAGCGTTATGCATCAAACCCCTGTACCTACTGAAATTCAGAGCTTTACTTTCAAACAAACCATGTACCTCCCGCCCCCTTTATTGCTAATACTGCTTTAACCCCTGTACCTCCCGCCTTTCATTTGCTATTACTGCATCAACCCCTGTACCTCCTGCACTTTTTATTGCTAAAATGCATCAACCCACTGTACCTCCTGCACTTTCATTGCTATTTCTGCTTTAACCCCCTGTGCCCCCTGCCCCTATCAGGCTATAACTGCACTTAAACCCCTATCAAACCCCCTGCACTATCAGTAAAGCTTTTGGGGTTTTTGGGCCCCCGAAAAAAGAAATTTTTTATTATTTACTTCCGTTTTCCCTAGTCAGGAAAATATTGGGAAAATCAAGCGGGCAGTGCGGGGACTTTTTTAGCGCCAAGAGGTGAGCGTAGGCAGTAGGAGAGGGGAAGAAAATCAGATGTTTAGAGGCAGGGCCCCCTTTAAAAAACCCTTATCCCCAACCCGGGCCATCAGAGCTATTACTGCCCCCCCAAACCCCTGTACCTCCTGCACTATTTAGAGCATTACGGGACAACCCCCTGTACCTCCTGCCTTCAGAGCTTTACTGCTCAAACATGTACCCCCCTGGCCAAATTTCATTGCTAAATTTCTGCATCAACCCTGTACCCCTACACTTTCATTGCCCATTAATTTTTTCAAACACAAAAGTCCTCAATATTATCGATTTTAAAATTTCCCGTACCACTATTGCCCTTTAAAATCCCGTCAAACCCGCAGTACAATTTTTTTAAAAATTTCTTTAACTCAAAAACAAGTCACCCGCATTACAACCATTACCTTAACCCCTATCCCTCTCAGGCATTCCAAAAAAACCCCTATCCCCTTTTGGGTTTTCCCGCAAACCCCTACAAACCCCCACCCAAACCCGCCATTAATTCAACAAAATGCCCCAACAGCATCCCAACCCTAAAACCCCTACTTTAACTACTCTTCCCCCCAAACCATATATATCAATTTCTTCAAACCCGTAATACTCCGCACAACCCCCAAAACCCCTTTCTCCTCAGCTTCACTTCCACAACCCACTGTCCCCACCAACTTCACTACCACAACCACTGCCTCCCCAACTTCACCCCAAACCACGTTCCCCCAAACTTATACCAAAACCCACTGTCCCCCCAAACCACTACCACAACCACGTTCCCCCCAAATTTCACTACCACAACCCTGTCTCCACCAACTTCATAACAACCACTTTTCCCCACAGTTCACTACCCAACCTTCTCCACCAACTTCACTCCACAACCCTTTTCCTAAAAATTTCATACCACAACCCTGTCTCCCCCAATTCACTCCCCACAACCACTGTCTCCACTGCTTCACTACCAAAACCCAACCCCACCAACTTCATCCCAAACCACTATCTCTACAAACTTCACCCCACAATCATCTTCCCCAAATTCACTCCAAAACACCATCTTTACCAACTTCATCACAACCACTACTACGGATTTCATGCCACAACCACTCTCTCCCCAAACTGCCTCCCAAAACCTGTTTCCCCCCAATTCCTACCACAACCCTGTCCCCAATTTATCCCAAAACCCACTTTTCCCCCCAACTTCCTACCAAAACCCACTTCTCACTAATTCAGTCCCCACAACCACTGTCTCCCCAACTTCATACACAACCATATTCCCCCAAAAATTTCACTACCACAATACTCCTCCACCAATTCCCTATAAACCCTCTTCCACAAACTTCACTCCCAAAACCCAGTCCCACCACTTCATCCAAAACCTCTGTCCCCACAATTCATCCAAACAACCACTGTCTCCCCCCAACTTCACTACCAAAACCCCAACTTTACCAATTTCCTCCCACAACCCTATTCCAGGGGACTTCACGCCAAAACCACTTCTCCCCCAACCACTCCAAAACCACTGTTTCCCCCAATTACTACCACCCCCACTGTCTCCCCAACTTCACTCCCTACCACTATCTCCACAATTTCCCTCCCACAATCGTCTCCCACCAATTTTCACTAAAACCCACTCTCTCCACCAACTTCACTAACAACACTCTCCCCCCCAACTTCACTCCCACAACCACTGTTCCCCCAATTTCCTACCAAAACCCTCGTCTCCCCCAACTTCCCTACCACAACCACTGTCTCCACCAACTTCATACCACAAACTGTCTCCACCAACTTCACTCCACTCCCCACTTCTCCACCAATTTCACTCCCAAAATCGTTCTCCCCAATTCATACTAAACCACCCTCCACCAACCCCTCTAAACCCTCTCCCACCAACTTCCTACCCAAAACACTGTCTCCACCAATTCAACCACAACACTTTCCCCCACCAATTTCACTACACTACCATATCTCCCCAATTTCACCCCACAATCAGTCTCTCCACCACTTCACTACTAGAACCATTCTCCACAACTTCACTACTAAAACCCCTTTCCACCAACTTACTCCCACAACCACTGTTCCCCCAAACTTCACTACCAAAACCCTCTGCTCCCCAAATTCACTACAAAAAACATGTCTCCACAATTTCATCCCACTCCACTATCTCCCCCAACTTCCCCCACAATCACCTCTCCCCCCTTCATATACAAACCCTTCTCCACCAATTCATCCCACAACCACGGTTCCCCCAAACTTCACTACCAAAACCCCATGTCTCCACAACTTCATCCCCCAATCACTGTCCCACAACTTCACTACCAAACCACTGTTCCCCCAACTTCACTACCCAACCACTGCTCCACCAATTCACTCCCAAAAACCCTGTCTCCCCAAATTCATTACCACAATCTTTTCCCACCAATTCATTTCCAAACCCTGTCTCCACTAATTCCCTCCCAAAACCACTGTCTCCAGCAACTTCCTACCACAACCATGTCTCCACCAATTCCCCAATCACTCCCCCAACTTCACTACCACAATTTTCCCCAAAGCTTTTTCCCCCAACCCCGTGTCATCACCATACCCTCATTCCCACAATGCTATTATCCCCAGCATTTATACTACATTGTCGTTCTGTACACCCCCAAAACCCCAATCCCACAGCCCATATAAAACTTCCCCACCGATCATCAACCCCCTTCACCACCGCTTTTCCCCACCCCACCGCTCACCATCAAAATCACCCCCCATCCACTGTCACTGCCGCACAAGATCTCACCCGTTCACCCCTCTGCCAGATCATCAGAAGCACCATCACCATCACAACCCGCATACACACTACAAAAGCACCCAAAATCACCATCAACACCGCATACCCTCACCCAAACATCACAACCTCCCCCGCATCTCAAGCATCACCCCCAAAAGCCCCACCACTTCATAAAGCACACCTCACACCCCCAACACCACCACCCCCCAACCCACCACCCCCCCCACCACCCCCCCAAACACCCCCACCCACCCCCCCACCACACCCCACAAACCCCCCCCCCCCCCACCCCCCCCCAACCCCCCCCCCCAAAACCCCCCCACCACCCCCCCCCCCCCACCAAACCCCACACCACCCCCCCCCCCCCACACCCCCCCAAAACCCACCCCCACCCCCCACCCCCACACCACCACAACCCACCACACCACCCAAACCCCCACACCACCCAAACACCCCCCCCCCTCACCACCCCAACACCCCCCCACACCCCCCAACACCACCATCCCACCCCCCCCACCCTCCCCCCACACCACCACACCACCACAACACCCCCATCACCACCCCAACACCACCTCCCCCACAACCCCCCCACCCCCCCCCACCTCCCCCCCAACACCACCCACCACAACCCACCCCCCCCAAACCCACCATCCCCCACAACACCCCTCACCCCCACAACAAACCACACCCCCCCAAAAACCACCCTCACCCCCAACAACACCCCCACACCACCCAAACACCACCACACCCCCCAAACAACCCCCCATCACCCCCACCACCCCATCACCACCCCAAAACCCCCATCACCCCCAACACACCACACCCCCACAACCCCCACCATCAACCCCCCCAAACCCCAAACCCCCCCCCCCCACAACACCCCATCCCACACAAAACCCCCCATCACCCCCACAAAACCCCCCATCCACCACAAACACCACCACCCCCCCCACCCCCCCCCCACCACACCCCAAAACACCCCATCCCCCACAACACCACCCTCACCCCCACAAAACCCCCCCACCCCAAACACCATCACCCCCAACACCCCCACCCCCCACAACACCACCCTCACCACCCAAAAAAACCCCCATCACCCCCCACAACACCACCCAAACCCCAACACCCCTCACCACCCCAAAAACCACCATCCCACCACAACACACCTTTACCCCAAAACCACCCTCACCCAAAAAACCCACCACCAAACACCACCCTCACCCCACAAACCACCAACCACCACAACACCCCATCACCCCCCAAAACACCCCCATCCCCCCACACAAAACCCAACACCACCACAACACCACCCTCACCCCCAAAAAACACCC
>NC_069407.1:77166763-77194041 GCF_026875155.1 Cherax quadricarinatus
ACCCCTGACGACTCCCTGACCACGACGACTGACTGACCACTGAGTGTAGTAGTGGTGAAGGTGTGAGGTGTAGCAGTGCTGAAGGTTTGAGGGTTTGAACGGTGGTGGTGTGGTGTAGCAGTGGTGAAGGTTTGATGGTGTAGAAGTGGTGAAGGTGTGATGGTGAAAACGGTGGTGATGTGATGGTGTAGCAGTGGTGAAAGGTTGATGGTGAAAACGGTGGTGGTGTGGGTGTAGCAGGCGTGAAGGTTTGATGGTGAAACGGTGGTGGTGTGGTGTAGCAGTGGTGAAGGTTTGATGGTGAAACGGTGGTGGTGTGATGGTGTAGCAGTGGTGAAGGTTTGATGGTGAAACGGTGGTGGTTGATGGTGTAGGAGTGGTGAGGTTTGATGGTGAAACGGTGGTTGTGTGATGGTGTAGCAGTGGTGAAGGTTGATGGTGAAACGGTGGTGGTGTGGTGTAGCAGTGGTGAAGGTTTGATGAATGTAGCAGTGGTGAAGGTTTGTTGGTGAAAACGGTGGTGGTGTGGTGTAGCAGTGGTGAAGGTGTGATGGTGTAGCAGTGGTGAAGGTGTGATGGTGAAGCGGTGGTGAAGGTGTGATGGTGAAGCAGTGGTGAGGTGTGATTGTGTTGTGGGGGTGAAGGTGTGATGGGTGTAGCAGTGGTGGTGGTGTAATGGTGTAGCAGTGGTGGTGGTGTAATGGCGTAGCAGTGGTGGTGGTGTAATGGTGTAGCAGTGGTGGTGGTGTAATGGTGTAGCGTTGGTGAAGAAGTGTTTGTAACAGGATAATTCTACTGTAGTAATAATGGAGGACTGTGTGGTTATACCTCGCGGCGTTTCCGGATTTCGCTGGCCCGCGGCGCGGTCTCGTTGGCTGGCGTGCTATTTCACTTGTCGGATGTGGTCTTGTTGGTCTGCAGTGTAGTGTGACTGGTGTTTTTTGATCACTTTCAAGGCTCAGCATGTGCTTACTTCAGTGCCAGGTAGGCAGCGCAGTCAGTGGCCTATGTAGTTAACCCAGGTAATGGTTTACCTGTCACCTTTCCAGAGTTTCGTACATTACCTACCTGGAGGGTATTCCGGGGATCAACGCCTCCGTAGCCCGGTTCAAGACCAAGCCTTATGGATTATGGTGATTAGTATTCACCTAATTAAACTCATCTAGGTTGTATTTGCTTTAATCAACTCATAGCTTCTGACCTCACTTCTCAACTCTTATCAACCGGTTTTACTGATTTCTAACCTCCAGGACATTATCATGCCTTTTCCCGAAGCTTTGTATAGTGTTTTTCCACTAGCCAGATCAATCAGGCTGTGATAGATATATGGGTCAGCGGGCGAGTCACCATTAGCAACAGCCTGGATGATCAGGCAAGTGCTTGACGAGCCTGGCCCGAGGCCGGAACTCATCAAAGGTATCAAAAGTATCCATTTCTTCCTCTAATGCCTTCCATAGATAAGGGGCATCCTAACGCCTTGCATCTTTGTTGGTTGCCAGCTGTGTAACCTGCCTCCGTCTCCTCACATCTCAAACAGTTCTGTCCCTGTCCACTCTATCCAATCCTCTGAATATTCTGATGTCCCCTGATCTTCATCTCTTCTAGTGATTTTAGCTTACCTTTCCTCATGGTGGTAATGGAGAATTGTAGTGGAAACTGAGGATAGTGGAGGACTTTTGGTAGTGGACCAAAACAGTGTGTTAAGTGTAGGGCTGCAGTGGTAGTCAGTAATTGAGATAATGGTAGGGAGTGTTATGATGGAGTGCTTTGTGGTGATGGTGGTAGTGGACGAGTGTGTTGTGATGGAGCGACTTGTGGTTTGGTGGACTGTTGTGATGGAGTGCTTTGTAATGGTGGTGGAGGAAAGTACTGTGATAGTGTGTTGTGGTGGAAGTGAAAGAGAGTGTTGTTGTGTGGTGGTTGAGGAATATGTTCAGTGGTGGGGGTGTGTGTTGGTGCCATAATACAATAATGGCGTCTGCAATCTCGATGTTGGGAGCCACGCGCATTAGGTAATCACTTTATAGTCGCAGATCCCGTCATCAAGCCCTCTCGATAGCCAATTGAGCCTTGCCCATCGTCACGCAAGTGGGTGAAGGCGTCACTATAAGTGGGCTGGGCGACACTCTAAGTGGGTAGGAGGGCTGCAGGAAGCTGCTCTGTATCTCATACACTTGAACATAGTTGGGCATGACAGCCGCCCTACTAAACTTCCACGGTGTCCGCCTTTGTGCTCAGCAATAGACAGTGCCCTCTTGTTCCCCCCCTCCCATCTACCTACCTATCTTGAATCTTCCTTGATGTTCCGTCTTGGAGGCGCCACCCCTCCTCCCTCACACCTTCGATCCGCGCTCTTATCCGGCTTGCTGGTGACGGCCAGATAAGCCCAGCAGCTGGTGCCAATTTCCCCTAGACACAACAACCCTGCTGTGCAGTTGAAAAGGTCTCCTAGTTAAACGTCGTATTGTTTTTAAGAGCCTACAGAAAAATTAACTTTCACCGGCATCAAGGTTTGGGTTACTTGAGGGCTGCTTCTCTCTAAGAATGATACAACAACTATAAGTTTATCTATGTAAATGTCAGAGATGATACAAAAAAAAAATGCTGGGTTGAGTATCGTGCCATGGGGAACAGCGTTTTACAGTGGCCTCTGATTTTAGGTTAGGCTAATGTATTCTGCATATGCTTTGTAGAGCACGTCTGGTTCATAACTTAACTGGGGTAGTCTGTTTTTAACTTGACATATTGTGCAAAGCACGACTGTGTGCATAATTATTTATTCGCTGTTTTTCTTGTTGTCATTGTTTGCTGATTGGATGGGTGATCAGTTGTCAGTTGGTGTTTACCCTGTGGACGAGTTTCTCAAATGGTGCCAGGCCTATAAGGAAGTTGCCACATCATGTAATAGATATCCACGCTATCCGGGATGGCCCAGGTTTTTTTAAAGATTTTTTTTTCAGTGCCTTGGCCCCAATCTGCACACTGCCACTAAACAACATACTGGAGTGAGAGATATGGGAGGAAGTGTAAAATAACCCAGTGAGGAGCAGGGGTGCGGTGGGGACAATAAGGGAACACTGTATCAACATCCAGGGTCTCAGATTTTTCAGCATCTTACCAGAAGATATCAGAAACACTGCTGGAACAAGGTAGAAGCCTTCAAGAGGAAACCAGACAAGTATCTTCACCAGGTGCCAGATCAACCAGGCTGTGATGGATATGTGGGGCAGCGGACCTCCAGCAGCAACAGCCTGGTTTGACCAGGCAAGCACCAACGAGCCTGGCCCATGGCCGGGCTCAGAGAGTGGGAAAACTCTCGAAACTTTTGAAAGGGGTATAAAGGTAACCCTAATAAGGTTTTTAAATGTAAGGGGGCATGGAAACTAGTATAAAGGGTTAAAGCATTTTTTGTTGAGTAGATTTTTTAAGAAAATTGAACGAAAAACTTGTCAAAAGAACTACTTTAAACTTGGTACAACAAACTTCACTCCGTGAGCTGAAAAAAACTGAAATGAATTTTCAAAAAACGGGGAGGGAAAATTTTTACATTCAAAAAATTACATCAGTTTTTTTTCACAACTAAAAGGGGAATTATTGGCTGGATAAAAGAATATTTGAAACAAGGAATTTGGTTCCTGACAACCCTAGTTTGGCACCTACAGTATATTGGGCTCCCTGTTAGCCTCATAGCCTAACACAACACCTGATTGATCGGGCCCCATAAACCAGTAAATTTCTGGAAAAACCCCTCAGTTCCTAAATATTCTACTGGAAAGGAGGAGAGAGAAGATACAAAATAATATCATGTGAAATGTATTTGAGGGCCTAGTGCCAAATTTTAAAGGCTGCTCGGGCTGTGGGCGCGTGACCCCGGGAGTCAGCTGCAAGTAGACAACTAATGAGTCAAAAATGCATTTGCCTCCCAATCATTTAAGGCAATGACTTGTAAATCAGAAACCTCTGAGAACTTTCACGCAAAAAAATTTTTGTCAAACTATGGGAACATAAAGAACCCTTTAATTCTCTCTTGAGAAAGGGGCAAGTAAGGTACCTCATAGTTAAAACCCAGAAAATTTTGGACAGTATTTTCTTGTCTACGACTAAAATTATTCCTTATGTAACATGTAATTTTTAAAAGGCTCAAAAACATTTAACATATTTTATATAATTATATATATATATATATTTTTATAAAATTATTTATATATATATATTTAATATATATATTATTTATATTAAAAAATTGGGAAGTCCACCTCTAGGGTGGAATGGGGACCCTCACCTCAGAAAAAACAATAAACGTCCCTCAGAGAAAACCAGGGTTCTCCCCGGGAGTTTTTTAAAATTTTTCTTCTCCTCCACCCCCTATATGTTATTATTCTATGTGAACATTTATTTTAAACAAAATACATTTACAAAAAAAACATAAACATGAATACAATGGCACAAGTATCAAAGATGTGAAATTTCCTCCACCCTCCGAGGGGGGACTGAGCCCAAATATGGGAGCAAGCATTTTCCCTTGGTGGGACTGGGGGCCTGGGAAAATGAAAGTGGCTGCCCTTGGGGCCCTGGTGGGGTCGATGGTCTGGAACCCCAAATTTTTTAAGGAAAGTGGGCTTTTTTCCCCTGACCAAAGGGCCCGATCCCAGGGACAAATTGATACTGTTGGGGAATGTCCTGTACTTTCAAAACTTGTACTCCCCTGTGGTCAGCACTCCTCCCGCGCCCACACTGTGGGGCGGATAAAAGGGGTCCTGTGGAAACCCAGGTATAGTCCCATGCTAAAGCTTTCCATTTTCAAGGATGAGGGACCCTCGGGGGGTTTGCGGGTTTGGGGGGTGTTTGGTGATCGTGGCTCCCCCTCGGGAGGGGATCCCGCGTAGAAAGGGGCTCTTAAAGATGCGTTGACCTCGTTGTGTCTTGCATCCAGCCCTTGGTTTTGGAACGTTAGACCTGTAGACCGTATTTGGGCTGCTTTCACTTCGCCGGGAAATACACATATATTGTGTGGAAAGGGGAGCAAGGGGCAGAGCCACTGCAAAACGGGGGGTCTTAGGTGGTCGCGTTCCCATTCCCCCATATGGGAAAAAGTTTGGGGGAAGTCCCGGAGTGGGTCACTACAGCCTGGAACGGGGCAATTCCCTATTGATGTTGCACCCTGAGCTGGGGGCAAGCACCTTTTCACAATTGGGTTTTCCCGCTTGACTTTTTGTGAGCCAGTGCTGCCTGGGGGTTTGGGTTGCGGGAGCGCAAGGTCCCCTTCGGTAGGGATGACATGCTAGGGTCTTCTATTCCTGCTGGTCATGAGGGTGTCGGGAAGAATTTGTCTTTCAACTGTTTTGAAGGGAAGGGGATAGGAAAACGGGGTTGAGCAATTGGGAGGACTACTACCCCTACCCCTCCAACCCTGACCGGAAGTGAGGCTTTATATATATATATTATATATTATATATATTATTTATTTTAATATATATATTAAAATTTTATATATATATATATATATTATATATATATATTATTTTATATTTAATATATATATATAATTATATATTAATAATATATATTTTATATTTAATAAAATTTTAATATATATTTAAATTATAATATATTATATATAAAATTTTAATATATTAAAAATTTATATATATATATATTATAATATATATAATAAAGGGAAATTTCCCCTTAAGGAAAATTTTTTGGGTTTATTATATGAGCCGGGCTGCGGTGTCTAGAATAGCTCTAAAATTAGGACGTCAAGCAGGGGGCCCGGGTTGGGGCCTGGGCGCGGGGAGTCAGAGAAAACAAGTGGGGAAAGAGCCCTGACTGACCTTTTATCAACCAAAAAGGCGATTGTTCCCTCCCACTGTTTACAAGTGGGCCACCCGGGACCGGTGTCTGCTAAATTTAAAAAGAAAATTTCGAAAGAACCCTCAAATGGGAGCTGTTCGCTTCTTCAAACCCTAAAGTTAAAAATTTTCCAAAGTACCCAAAAAAGAAACCGTGAATTATTTAAATTTATCTGTATCAAGTATTGGAATGATATAGAAGTAAAAAATGAAACAAAATCCTGAGAAAACTATAATTCATTATGATAGCATGAA
Source organism: Cherax quadricarinatus (assembly GCF_026875155.1). NCBI lineage: Eukaryota > Metazoa > Arthropoda > Malacostraca > Decapoda > Parastacidae > Cherax > Cherax quadricarinatus. Next base: position 77,172,871 of record NC_069407.1, read on the forward strand.
CGAAACCCCAAGCACTTTTTCAGGGAAAAACAGCCTGCAATGTAAACGGGTTTTGGTTTGTAGTACCATGCTTAGGCTTGGTTCAAGATTTTGGGAAATTTGGGCATACCATAGACGAGATCAAAGAAAACGCAAAGTAGAGGGCAACCCCTTTGGCACTTTCTTGAAAAAGTTTCTTTTAAAGTTTACATTTGAGGAAATTGAACACTACCTTAATATTGGGAACGCTTACTTGTACTCCTGGAGGTAGGCGAAAGGGGGGAAATAATCATAAACTACACCTGGAAAATCCCAGAGGGATGGTCCTTAACTGCCCAAAAAGAAATAAATCCCCATGAAGCAAAAAGACTTGGCAACGATGCATATACGCCCAATGAAAGAGGGGGCGCCATTTTTTACACTAAGAGAAAACCCCAATAAGTGGCCGGGGGCCCCAAGACTGTTCAGCAGCTTCCCACCAGCCATAAGGGAAATTACCAATAAACCCCTGGTTTGTCTTCCAGAGGGAGCAGGGACAGATAGTACCGGCTCAGGAGGGCTGTGGTTCGTACATTGGAAAAACTTTGCGGCCAGCAGTAACAGCCTCGTTGATCAGGCCCTGATCCACCGGGAGGCTTAGTCTTTAGCCCGAGCCGCGGGGGCGTGTCAAGGCACCTTAATGAAAAATTATATCAGACATATTAAGCAAATATTCAAAAAATTTACTTGCAAAGATAATACAAATTGAAAGATACATACTATTTAGATGTAGTTCTCTTAACCCTTTTGGGTTCGTGTTCCTAGCCTTTAACCCTACTTCCACAGGATGGATATGAAGTGCATAATACGCTAGCCGTTTCGGCGGCAAAATCTGAAGGATCTTCCGGGGATCAACGCCGCCGCGGCCCAGTCCTGGCCGAGCTTCTTGGTGGATCAAGGCCTGATCAGCCAGGCTGTTAATCCTGGCCTCACACGGCCCAACTTATTAACAGCCTGCGGGTCAGGAACTGATTTGGGAAATTTGTCCAGTTTCCTCTTGTAGACATCCAGTTTTATTGGTAGTTTCCCATATGCACGGCAGGAGGGGCGTTGACAATCAGGGACTTGGAGTACTCAGTGGTTCTCTTTAGTGTACTCGTCTTCCTTTCACACGAAGTGTTTCGGGTGTGCAGGTTTGACACCAGTCCTCTAGGATTTTCTCAAGTGGGTCACAGTCAGCCGGGCTTGGGGGCTTACGTTATACGTCGTGCGGCTAGCACCAAAAACCTGGTTAATCAGCCACCCACCGTGGGCGTTGATCCTCGGAACACTCTCAGGTACACTCCCAGGTTCCTTTCTCGCCTACTTTTCAAAGAAACAGTTGAAGGGACCTCAACTGTATTCCTTGAAAAGTATAGTTCAGATTTGTTATTGTGTATTTTAATATATGAGTGTATATATAAACTAAAATTACCAAAAAAACTCTTAACTGTCTTCGAAGAGAACTTCATAATTTCCTAGAGTCAGTTTTTGATGAGTGGGGCTCTAGTGCCGTTGAGCTACGTGCTGCTAGCACGAACAGCCTGATCATCATTCCATTAACTAGGAGGCGTGGTCTGCGATTGGACCGCAGCGATGACACCCCCCCCCCCCGCTAAATCAACAACAGGTAAGCAGATCCCCGGGGACCATCACAAGGAAGTGTCGTATTGCTGACGTCATGGACAGTGTCTCCACATTGAGCCTCAGTTTAAAGGCTCTGTGTGTGGCGAGTGTTGTGGTGTTTATCTGAGCGAAGCATCGACTAGTTAAACCTCTCACACGACAGATAACATCTACCAGGGGGCGAGGAACTTTTTAATGGGGAGACACATGACATATTTGTGAACAGAGAAACGTGGGTTTGAGGGAAGGGAAGACATACCAAGATAGGAAACGGGGGCAGTGACAGTAAGGGAAGATGAAAGTTAGGATGGGGCGGAAGAAGAGTAAGAGAAGAGGAAAGTTGGGGAAGGTGAAGGAAGAAGAAATGGGATGTTGAGGAGAAACTATGGAGAAGGTGAGTGAGAGAAGTGAATGAGGGGGTACGGATGGGGAAAGGGGAGTAAGAAATGGTGAAAGGCGGAAGGGATACAAAGGGAGGAAAGAGACAGAGTTATTACAGGAAGATGGATGGAAAGGATTTTTAAGCGAACTAAGGTAATAGTGCAGAGAATGAGGGAGGCGCTAGGAGATACTGAAGAGAAAATGAGGCAGGCGCTGAGAGAATAGTGAAGGGGGAGCTGAGGGAATAGTGTAGAGAGAATAAGGGAGGAGCTGAGAGATGACAGCTACAAGGAGGTAACAAAAGCTAGGTATGTTTACCTGTCATATTCCATCATAAAGGATGAGGTAATGCACTGTGTAGGCTTAAGCCGGGAGACTGTAGTAGGGCATCGAGAATATGGTAGATATCGAGGATATTTAACTTCTTAGCAAATAGAACTCGCATAGCAATAGTAAGACAAAGTGAAATAGGAGGCGTCCACAGTGCAAACCCTTGTTCTTTAAGGCACAGTACTTCCCCCGCTTGTTTGTCATTCTTACAGTATATCTACCATAGTCAAGGGCATTAATCATATTATATATATATATATATAATATATATATTATATATATATTTATATATATATATATATATATATAAGTAGTGATGAAGGCGGCTCAGCGTCTCTGCGGCAGAGTGGCTTCCTTTTCCTGAGCGGTCTCTGCGGCTGAGTGGCTTCCTTTTCCTGAGCGGTCTCCTTTCCTGAGGGGTCTCCTTTTCACACCTATATGCTAATGACCTTAACCCCGCCCACGACCCCCACCATGACCCCACCCACGACCCCCACCCATGACCCCCACCCATCCGTGGCATACAGTGTAGTAGGATACAGACAGGATGTCAGCACAGCATATCTGTGGGACATGTAAAAAAATCCTTGGAAGGAATTCCAGAATCACATGCAACCTATGCTCTTCCAAACACCATATCTCTTGTACTAGACTAAATACAGCCTCAAAAAATGACCTTGAACTAGCAAGGTGCTTCTGGTTGTGCAATAAAGATGTAGAACTTTGGGCAGGTATCAGAAAGGTACTAAGGAGAGTAATAAATGATAAAAATAATCAAGAAAACAAGGATGACCTCTTGGATAGTCTACCAAAAATATATAAAACATGGGAGAAAGAGATAGTGTATCAAAAAATGCAGAATGTCCATACCACAACAGATGACTCAAAACATACCTAGTCACCCACATGGTGCTAAGCCAGACCCATCCCCCAGTCTTAGCACTAATACCCACAGTGATGGTGCTGGCCCAAGCTCCCCCAGGCATAGCACCAATACCCTCAGTGCTGGTGCTGGCCCAGACCCACCCCACCCCCCAGCCCCAGTGCTGACCCAGACCCAGCCCCCAGCCCTACTGCCAGCCCAGACTCTCCTAGGGACACTACCCAAACCACCACAAAAACAGTAAATATACAACCATCATTGCACAAGACCGTGGCCCACAGTACAGATGTTGGAGAGGAGTCTCCTCCTTCCTCTACTGGGGAAAGTAGATGGAATCCAGGACGGGGTGGCTCTGGCTTGGATACTGAGGATAATAGTGCAGTCCCAGAACCTGCAGAAATTGACAACACACCTCCCAACAATTCTCAACCAAAGGTGAATTTGTGCAAATATTATGCTTGGGGCATCTGTAAGCATGGAATAACAGGGGAAAAAAATGGGACATGCTACTTTGACCACCCCAAAAAATGTAGCGACCTCCTGTCTAAAGGAGTGTGTCGTTCTTCTTCCTGTACTTTCTTTCACCCAAAAATGTGCCACTCCTCGGTCCTCCAGAAGCAGTGTTACAACATCGAATGCCCTGCATACCATCTAAAAGGGACCAGGAGGCACAGACCCCACAAGACAAACAATAGTAGCTACGACAACCCAACTCCAGGTGATTTTTTAGTGGCATGAAACGAAAAAAGAAAATGGAAGGAAATAACAAAAATAGTCCACCACCTTGGAGCCTTGTTGGACTGGAGGCGCAGCCAGTGGCCACCCATGGCCCTCCAGAATTATTACAACTACTGATGCCAATAACAAAATCCCCCCAACAAACACAGAATACAACCTCGTTCATATTTGCTAATATACAGGGCCTTAAGCCATCCACCAACAACAAAATACCTTTTATCAGTGGACTTCTAGTGGAGTCTAATGCAATGTTTGCAGCCTTCACAGAGACTCACAAAAGATCATTTTGACAGTGAAATATGGATAAGTGGTTACAACCTTTTTAGATGCGACAGAAAAAACAGGCAACAAGGGGGGGTTGGCCTGTATGTCAAAGAGTCCCTTTATCTGCACGGAGTTGCTGAACACCACAAATGAGGTAGTTGAAGTTCTATCAATAAAGATCGAGAACCAAAACCTAGTCATTGTGGTTATATACAAGCCACCAGCTGCAACCTCACAACAGTTCAAGGAACAGCTACTGAAAATCGATTACTGTTTGGAAAACCTTCCAGCTCCATCCCCAAACATCTTACTGCTTGGTGATTTCAACCTAAGGCATACAAAATGGAAGAATGTAGCAAATAATGTTATAGCTGAAACAATCCCCGGAGGTAGCGCAGATGAAAGGTCACACACACATGAGCTACTAAGTCTCTGCGAAAAACACACCTTAAGCCAGCAGATAGTGGAGCCAACAAGACTAGGATAAGAGACATAAGAATATCAAAAACAACTAATTCCGATCACAATCTAATCAAGGTCCAGACGTACATGCATAGGGGTCCTGAACAACAGAATGCATGTACCTGTGAAGGTGTCTTCACAAAATACAATTTCAACAACAAGAAACATCAACTGGGACCAGGTAAACCATGTCCTAAACGAAACATGTTGGGAAGATGTCTTAAATGACATGGACCCAAACCAGTGCCTTGAAAGGATCAACTGCCTGGTAGCCGAAGCATGTTCTAGGCATATTCCCCTAAGAAAGAAGAAGAGCAGGAGTAAACTGGAGAGAAAAAGACGCTCCCTCTACAGAAGACGACGAAGAGTCACTGAGCTCCTCAGGAGTGCTAGAATATCTGATACACGAAGGGAGGCGCTGACCAGGGAAGTGGAAACTATCGAATTAAGCTAAATGACTCTTACAGGAACCAGGAGAGGCAGGAGGAGCTTAAAGCTATTAGTGAAATTGAAAGAAATTCAAAATATTTCTTTTCATATGCCAAAAACAAGGCAAATACCACATCTAGTATCGGGCCCTTACTCAGACAGGATGGACTTACACAGACGACAACAAGGAAATGAGTGAAATATTGAAATCCCAGTAGGACTCTGTGTTTAGTGAACCACTAATCGGTCTGAGGATCGACAACCCAAATGATTTCTTCATGAATGAGCCTCAAAACTCCATAAAATGTATGGCAGATTTCCGACATTACCCTAACTCCGATAGATTTCGAAAAAGCCATTGACAACATGCCTATGCACTCAGCCCGGCCCAGACTCGTGGAACTCTGTTTTCATTAAGAACTGCAAGAAACCCCTCTCGCGTGCCCTAAGTACACTATGGAGGAGGAGCTTGGACATGGGTGAAATTCCACAGTCATTAAAACAACGGATATAGCCCCCACTCCATAAAGGTGGCAGCAAAGCATTAGCGAAGACTATAGACCAATAGCTCTGACGTCCCACATCATAAAAATCTTTGAAAGAGTGCTAAGAAGCAGGATTGCAAATCACCTGGATTCCCAAAATCTGCACAATCCAGGGCAACATGGTTCAGGGCAGGTCGCTCCTGCCTCTCACAACTACTGGATCACTATGACATGGCCTTGGATGCACTGGAAGAAAATCAGAATGCAGATGTAATATACACAGACTTTGCAAAAGCATTTGACAAATGCGATCATGGCGTAATAGCCATAAAATACGTGCTAAAGGAATAACTGGGAAAGTGGGGAGATGGATCTTCAACTTCCTAACAATCGAACACAAAGAGTAAGTGGTCAACAGAGTTAAATCGGAGGCTGCCATAGTGAAGAGCTCTGTCCACAAGGCACAGTACTCGCTCCCATCTTATTCCTTATCCTCATATCAGACATAAACAGAGATATACACCACAGCACCGTATCATCCTTTGCAGATGATATTAGGATCTGCATGAGGCTGTCATCTGCTGAGGACGCGGTTAATCTCCAAGAAGATATAAACAAAGTTTTCAGTGGGCAACGGTAAACAATATGATGTTCAATGAGGACAAATTCCAACTACTCCGTTATGGAAAACTGGAGGAGATAATAACTAGAACAGAGTATACTACTGACTCGGCCATACAATAGAGCGGAAAAATAATGTAAGGGACCTGGGAGTAGTATGTCTGAGGATCTCCACTTTCAAGGATCACAACAGTGCCACGATCGCACGTGCAAAGAAAATGATAGGATGGATAATGAGAACTTTCAAAACGAGAGATGCCAAGCCCATGATGATCCTTTTCAAAATCACTTGTTCTCTCTAGGCTGGAATACTGCTGTACATTAACATCTCCATAAAAAGCAGGTGAAATCGCAGATCTAGGGGAGTGTACAGAGCCCTTTTACTGCACGTATAAGTTCTGTCAAGCACCTTAACTACGGGGAAAACCGTGGAAGCACTTGATTTGAAATCTTGGGAAGGGCAGGAGGGAGAAAATATATCAAAAATCTACACTTGGAAAATCTTGGAAGGAATGGTCCCAAATTGCACACAGAAATCATCCCTACGAAAGAAAAAGGGACTGGGCAGGGGGATGCAAAATGCCCCCCAAAAAAAAAGAAAGGGGCGCCTTTTGGTTTAACAAAGGAAAACCCATAAGTGCCCGGGGCCCCCAAAACTGTTCAACACCCTTTCCCATAACCCTTTAGGGGAATTCCCCAAAATTAAACCCTGGTTTTGCCTTAAAGAGGGGAGTGGCCAGATACCTAAAGTGGGTTGCCGGATCAGCCGGGGTTTGGGGGCTCGTACGTCGGCCCCTGCTTGCGGGCCAGCGAAAAACCCATTGATAGGCCCTGATCCATGGGGGGCCCCCCTGGTCGTGGCCCGGGGCCGCGGGGCGTTGTTTCCCCGGAAAAAACCCCAGGTTGTCTTTTGGGTTCTTAAGGGTTCTTAAATGGAGATATGTAGGTTGAAAGTGAAAAAACTTGTAGGATGGTAAATAAAATTGTAGACTGAATGAGAGATGGACCCCCGGTGAAAAGGCCTGTTAAAGTTTTTGTAGGTCTCCCGCCGAGTGAGGAGGGGGACAGGGGGATCACTGAAAAAGTTTTTCCCTTTTTGACGTCCCAAAAAAAAAGGGCCCTACGAGGATCTCGTGTCAAAAGCCAGGGTTTGATACAAATATTTTTTTGCATTAAATATGGGAAAAAGGGGGATCAGCAACTATGCTGACGCGTAATGTTACGTATGTCGTCCCGTCATACACTACTTTTACTATGGGCTGAACAGGCAGGGGATCTGGGCTGATTCTATACAATAAAAAATTGCATTTTTAAAAACTTAAAAACTAAGGGAGGGTTTTAAAACCCATGATTTTAAACGAAAAGGGTGTTAAAGTAATCTTTACAACTATAAGAAAAAATCATTATCCCTTTGGTTTGGAAATTGATCGATCGATCTGATTTCTTCCCCTCTAGGGAAATTCTGGGGGAAGAAAAATTTAAATATACAAAGAAGTGTTTAAAAAAAAAGGGCAGATTGGGTTTGCCAAAAATCTGGGCTGTTAATTTTGAACACGGAGGGAACGTGAACACGAAAATTTCGCAAATGATCAGTTTAAAATAAAAACACAAAATTTGGGAAATTTTTTCATTCATTCGGACATCTAATTTTACAAATATGTTAATTTTTAAAACCCCAATTTGAAAGGGGTAAGGTTTTAAATTCTATGCAGAAAGGTTTAATCATCTCTGGGGAGGGGTCGAATTCCTCTGAAAATGGCTAACACATGCCTTGACTGGGGAGAAAATTCTAAAGGGAAATATCTAAAAAAAGATACTTGCGGGTTTCTCATTACTTGCGGGTACGAAAAGGAAAAGTAAACGACTTTTCGGGTTGGGGTATCTGACTGAGTTCTGGGGTTTTGGAGTACAGGTTCAGGAGGATTGTCAGAGTTGTTTTCTTTTAGTCGGGGGTTTTGAAATACCCTCAACATCGCATTTTTAATTTTTATATGATCAAAAATGCGTTTTCTTTGTTTTTTCCAGTACTAACTTCTTTTAAAAACCTTTACTTTTTTCCGGGAGATTGTTCTAAACTCGTTTAAAGGGTCCGAAAAAAATTTTTGGATCAAGTTTTGGCATTCCCAGCGTTTTTTTAAAAAGTTAATCAGCATGACTCTCAAACCCTATTTTTTTTTTTGGTTGGCTTAGAAAGGCCCTTTTTGTTACTTTGTAAATTCTGCTGTTGCTTTATGAATGTTTCACGGTTTTCTAAAACATTTAAAGCAAAGTGGTAGATTTGTACGAAATCATCGGGTTGTAATTAGGTTTCGGAGGGGAAATTATAAACAATATAGGGAAAAAGCTTGTCTAACCATAAAAATTTGAAAATTTGGGGGAGTATCCCCTAGGGAAGCATTGAAAAGCGAATTATGGCCCCCACTGGACTTTCTGGTATAACTTCACCCCAAGTTTCACTTTTTGGGGTTTGGGATAGGGGGCCTTCAGACATCAATTTCTTTTTTTTTGTTCTTTCGGTAACCCTTTGGCTGGAGGATGATGGGGAAAACAAGGGGGGGATTAGAGTTTTTGTATAAAGTACAAAAATTTTTTTAAAGGGAATTTCATTACAGAATTCCCCTCCATTATCTGTTATAAGGATTTGGGGGGTGGTATGCCTCAGAAAATTGGTTCTTTAAACGCTCTAGTACTGTCTTGCAGTTTTAAATTCTGCAATAGGAACTAGTTTCCCCAATATCTGGTGAAATGGTTTACCAAAAACACACAGTTTTTTTTTTTTCCCTTGGGGGAACATTTAAAATTAGTTAACAAATCAAGGGAAAAACTTTTTCCCCCACGGTTCGCTAGGGGTTGGGGACACTTGGATTGGGTTAGGCCTTTGACATTTCCTTTATGCTGATACAGCCCTACATTTCTTAATTACTCGGAAATTTCAGTTCCCATCGTGGCCAAAATTTTCATTTTTGGCTTTTTTTTCCCCAGAACAAACCCTTTACCAGGGTGTGAAACACCTGGTGCATATGAATTTGCTGTGAGCTACGTTCACTAGTGACGGGTGGAATTACTAACGGGTAAACTTTTGTTTGGGGGAAACCCAACTCGGGGGTTCTTACAGTAATTCCTGACCCCTTTACAAAGTCACTAATGGGTCCCTGGTGGTTTACAGTAAGAAAGGGGATTTCCGGGGAAGGGGGAAATCGAATACCCAGCCCACATGGGATCTAGTCTTTGGCTTTTTAAAAACCCCTGACAGTAAATGGGGGATTTTGCAGTAATACACTAACGTGTCGCGTTTAAAAAATCTGCGACTACATTGATTTCCCAGGAAAAATGTTCAAAAGGGGGAATTGAATCTTGGATAGTCAAGGCCCTTTCGGGCAAACCCTTCCCAGTAGGCTTTTTTGTTCAAAAATTTAAAGGAAATCAGTGGCGAAATGATCTGTAAGACTAAACGGGTCGGGAAAATAATGTCTCGGAAGGTTCAAAGCCCAAACTTTGCAAAGGGCTTTTGCTCCGTTACTGTAAAATTTACGTCAGCCTTCGAAAGGGAACTGGTTTAGAAAATGCAACTGCGTTGTACTTGCTATCGGGTTTTTCTAAAGTTTGTACGGCACCTATGCCAATTGAATTTGCACCCGTTGTAGATAAAAAAGGGTTAAAAAAATCGGGGAATTTAAAAATTTGGCGCAGATTTTAGCTTTTCTTTTAAAATTTGGAATGCTGTTTCTTGACGGAAGGCCCCAAAAAAAAGGAGCTCTTTCTTAAGCAACTCAGTTAGGGGAAAGCAGAATGGAAAAAAAATTAGCAATGAAAGATCTAAAAAAAACCTGCAAAGCCCCCAAAAAAGGTTTACGCATCGGCATTTTTGGGGTTGGGAAATTTAGTATTTGAGTTATTTTTTATTTTGGGTCAGTCGTCCCCCCTCTAGGAGGGGCCCTACGTGCCCCAAAAAAATTTAAATTTTCTGATCTAAAAAAATTGGCATTTGACAGTTTGATTTTAAATTTGCTTCTTCAACCCTTTTCCAAGTACTGTATCAAGTCTTTTCAAAATGTGTGTACGTCTTCGGACATGCGATTACGTGTCAAAGGAAAACCCCAAAAGTGCTTTACCTTCAAAACTCTAAAGTTATTGGTCTTTGAGTCTAGAAAGTGATGGGAAAACGATCGTAATAAAAAACCCCATACGGGGAAAAAATGAAAAGGGCCCTGGGGGGGGAAAGAAAGTTGTTAACCTTGGCTGCCCTCGTGAAAAAGGGACTTCCCAAAACCCTTTTGTAACAAGTCTAGGGTCGAGAAGACTTTTTTATCTCCGATTTTTCTTTTAAAAGGTCCCCTAGTACAGGAAGTGGGAAACGTTCGGGAAATTGGTTTTCGCTTTTAAAACTTTTTAAAAAGTAAATCACCGGGCGCCAATTTGCCACCCTTTTTTGGGGGCACCTGGGGATCAAGGGGCTTTCCCGGGGTTTGAATTGCTATGGCAATAATCCATCATTGAGCTTTTGGGATTGATCATTTCCCTTTCTGGGGACGGGAACTTGTGAATGGGGGCATTCTGTACGCAGGGTTTTGGTTTTTTGGGTTAGTACCAGGTTCAAGTGGAATACGATGGGACAATAAGTTGTTATACCCACCCTTCTCCCCTGGTAAGGCAATAGCTTTACGAGTTTGTTCAACAGAGTCAAAAAAAGTTGATTTCTTTGGGGAAGTCATGGGGAGCTAAGTTCTTTCCCCTAAAATTGGTTAAAAACGGATTGACCCGGGAAAAGTGGATGAGGTCTCCCCGGTAGAAAAATTGCACCGACCCAAATGGTAGGTGACACGTCATCCTGTATTTGGGAAAAGGGTAAGGATAGTGAACTGGTCAACGGGGTTTGGGAATTTGCTCTGAGACGAAACTTTTGGACCCAAATTTGTTAGAAAAGGAGTAAAGGGGATTTTTACGGGTTTCTTACAATGTGAAGGAAGGTTCAAAAAAAAACCCTTTGGGACCTTGCAGGAATCACGTCAAACTGGGACCGGTTCACCACCCCCGGAACATTAGGAACAACAACGGGACACTCTAGTGAGAGCACTACCCGAAAAAAGAGACTTTCTTTTGCAAACGGCATGTGCCCAATCAAAAAAGGGGTGGCTTTCCTATTTCCCAAGAAATTGGGTTTTCTGAAAACCCATCCCCTGGGGGAAAAAACTCCCACTCAAACCCTAACAGTCATTGCGGGGATGGGTTTGTGCACTCAAGGCAGTCTGAGTGTCCTCGGACACTTGAGGAAAACCGGAACACTACCCTTTGCAAGTCGGGAAAGGTTTTGGTGGAACACTAAGGGGAATGACAAAAATTTCCGTCCCTGACCCGTTTGGGGGTACGTTTTACGGGGAAATTTTTGCATTGGTTTTTGTAAGGACTTAATGCGTACTTTTCCTTTTTTTTTTAAATTTCCTGCAGCAGTATGACAGTTTTTCTGATCCAAGCTGGTAACCCAAAATTGGAACGATTAAGTCTTTAAATTTGGGGTTTCCACCCGGTCGGGTCGAGCACAATGCGTAAGTCTCGCATGGGAAGCAAACCCCAGAAGAAGGTCACCGGGGGAAAAAGAAATTTGGGTTTCGAAAACAAAAAAAGCAGCAGAAAGCTTGCCTTGGATAGTAAAGGTGAGCAAAAGTCGGGCCCTGGGGACTCGCAGAAGAGAACCAGCTACTCCCCCAAGGGAAAGGGTTTAAAAGGGTAGTTGGTTCAACGAGGAGGTACGTCGAAACCCGTTCTTTTAAACAAGCTAGCCAAATTTGATTTTTAACCCTTGCGCACCAGAGTCCATAAAACACAAAAACGGGCGCATTATGGACAGAAGCTTTTATAATGGCCCAACCCTTTCCCCTTAGAAACTCATATGCAAACGGGAAGTTGAGTTATAATCGGGGGAAAGGGGGCATTTTCTACCCCACCCCCAAAATTTCCCTTTACGCAGAGGACGTGTAAAAGCCAATCATCAGCGGGGATTGTAAATTCCGGGGGACTGCTTAAGGCTTAAAGGAAAATTGTGAACGGGGTGGCGAAACTCATTTTTCACTTACCGTCACCTTTGGGGGGGTTTGATGGGGGGCTCAAATTTCCCCCCAAATTTGGGAAGAATGACCCCTGGTTTGATTAGACGTAAAACCACCCGTCTTTTTCCCTTTCCTGGCTCTGCGGTTGGAACGGCCAGGGAAAAAAGATCTGGATTTTCCCGCATTTTTTTTTAGAGGCTTTTGAAATCAGATGAAATATGTCCATGAATTCTATGTTTGAGTACAGGGGGGAAAGATCGAGGGTTTACTCTTTCATCAGTACGACGTTTTTCTTAGGGAAAAACTGTATAAAAATTACTAGCGTTTTGGGACCCCGGAAACCAAAAATTGTAGCAAATTATTTGACTGTGGTTACTGTACGTATATGGGTGTTACGGGAATGTAGCTCTTAACACTTGCTTTGGATGTTTGAGCGTGAGTGATTGGGGTTTGGGGAGGTTTGGTGTAAGCACAAAATTTAAAGGAGGTACAGGATTGGACAAGGTGTTTGGGGATAGGGTACGAAAAAGAGGAAGGGAAAACCCCCGGGACACAAATTTTGTACATGGATTTGGCTTTTTAAACGGTCCCAAATTAGCATCTAGGGGGACTTGAATTTTTCACATTTCTTAGATGGGCGGTTTTTTTAGTTGTTTAAACTCCCAAAAGGCTAAACTGGCAAATCCCTCAGGGCGGTTTTTCACTATCGTTAAAATTTTCTTGAATTTTTGGCCCCGCTTTAACAAAAAGAGGACATTAGGTTTTTTGAGACGGGAGCAAACTCCTCTAAAGACTTTTTCTGGTCTCGGGGCTGTTTCAAAAAATAATTTTTGAGCCCAACCCGAACCCGGGGCGGTTTCTCGCACTGGTTCAAGGGTAATTGCGAAAATTTAATGTTATAATCTTGCCACCTGGTCAGATCTTGGAAAATCCCTTTTAACGAAAAAAATTTTAAAAAACATTTGGGCGGTGAAGAAAGGGTAGACCTTTCCTTTCCCAAAACCCTTTTTAAAAAGGGCTTCGATGGGGGACCATCAACTGAAGGGGTTTAGCCTTTTGGGGCTTAACTGCAGGGAAACCAACCTTCAAGGTTTTCTGGGTCACCCTTGGGAAAAATGGCATTTGCATATACCGGATCACGAGGGGAAGTTTGGCCCCGGCCAAAAAAGTCTGAGTTGGGCTTCGTTTTTATACGGAGTTACTCGGAAATTTTTGGGGGGGAACATTAATGGTTTTTATTGCGCAAAATGCTGAGGCATCCCCTAGAGGGAAAAATTGGGGACATGTTTGCAAATGTAAAAAACTAGAATTTAAGGGGAACAGGAAAAAGATAAATGAGGAAACCCCAACACAGTGAAAATTTTAATTTGGAAGGAAAAAAGTTAACTTTTTCTGCCCTAAGTAATTAAAAATTTTTCAAGTTACACGTAAGCAAAGAACTCACACAAGAAGGGATATGCAACTTAGCAAACACTGAAAAAAAAAGGGGAAAAGGCTTGTACCCTTTTCTCAAAAATTTTAAAAAGCTCAACTTTTTTTTAAATTGAATTTTAAAAGGCCCCAGTGAGTTGTTTTTTACTTTCAATGCAAAAGGAAAAAACAATAAAATAATAAAAAGGACTCAATAAAAAATTTTGCAAAAAATTTTAAAAAAACCACAATTCGCCGAAATAAAAAATTAAAAAGAAAAGACAGATTAAAATTTTTATGGGCAGAAAAGAGATAAAAAATGTACGTAATAAAAATGTATTGACAACACTGCCCTAAAATTTTCTGCAAGAAAAAAATTTAATAGAAAAACAATATTTGCCCCAAGAAAATTTTTGCAAAAAAAGAAATCATGTGCAAAAATAAAAATTATAACACACAAAAAAAGAAATTAACAAGGAAGAACACTTTAACTCTTAACTGCCCCTTAAAAAAACAAACCCAAAAAAACAAATTTACTTTAAAAAGGGAACTTTAAAAATTGCACTAAGGGTGAATTTTTTCAATAAAAAAATGAAAAAAAAAAAAATTAAAAGGTTTCAAAAAAAAAAACACAACAAAAAGGAATTAAAAACTTACAGAGATGCAGGACCCCAAAACATCAACATGAACCCCAGTACTAAAAATTTTCTTTCAAAAGAAACTTGATGTGTGAAAAATTTTGTAAAAAACGGCTCTTGTGGGGCTTAAAAAAAGGCATATTGTCTGTGGAAAAATTAAAACAAATTAAACACTGGCTGAATAAAAGGGAAAATTGAACCAAGAATGTTAAAAACACAGGGAAACAAAAATAATAAAATTAAAAAAATGCTGGGAAGAAAAAAAAAAACAGGGCAACACTGAGTTGTGATGAAATATGAGGGGAAAAATTTTCTGGGTTAATACACTGGAATTCTGAAGTTTTTTTCACAAGTTCTATATTGCCCCATAGGGTTTCAAAACACAACAAAGGAAACACTAAATACTTTCTTTAAGTGTATAAAAAAAAAACACAACACAAAAGATATAAAAAAGCCGAAAAAATTTTTACTAATTAAGGAGGGTTTTTTAAAAAAAATTTATGCATTTAGTAATGATAAACACTGAGTTGATCAAGAGTCATGAAAGTTTACTAAGAGAAAAATTCACTGGGAACACAAAAAAAAATGTCTCAACACTGCAAAAAGTTTTCTAAAAAAAAAAATTAAATTTTAGCTGTAAAAATTGAAAAAAAAAGAGATTGATGGATTTTTTTTTATCGTTTTGCTGCTGTCCTTGCCCCAGTTTATCGTTGAATTTTCGCTTAAATCGGCGGAGACAACCACAGGAGGCTTAAAAAGAGGCGCGAACACACTCTAGCTCTTGACCCCCCATGTGGTCCTTAAAAAATGGTTTCTACAACCCCTTTGAGTGAACCAAAAAAACTGATGTGGTAGGTGGTTGTAATGGCCCCCACTGTGTTTTGGGGTTTTGGGGTAATGGCCCCGAGGGAGGCCGTCTGAGAAAGGCTTTGGTTTCGGGAAAACCCTGGAAACGTGAGTGGGGTGGGCTTATGGGTTTAACGTGTAAGCCCCCACCCGAAAAACCCACACTGCCCCGAAGAAAATTCTAGCCGGGTGGGTTAGAAGAAACCCACGAAATACTACCAAAAACCACAAGGATGACAAGGAGCACTCAGAATGCTTTGGGAAAATTTAATCACAAGGGGATGAAGGCTATCATGTGGCTTGGGTTGAGTACTGGGGTAAGACACCTGGGTTAGTTGGTCAGCTGGTTATTTAAACCCCTTTACACAGAAAAGCTTGATTAATTCAAACGAGGAGCACAGCAAGGGGGGGGAAGCCCGGCCCTTTGGGAGACAAAATAAATTTTTTGGAAAAGGCTAGGCTGGACTGGACTCGGGGGTTTGACTCCCCCACCACAGGGCTGGGAAGCTGGTTATTTTGCCCAAAATCGGGGTCAACCCCCCGGGAGTAATGCCAAAAAACAGGGTTTCATAAAAACAAAAAGGGCTGACCAAATGAAAAATGTAGAAGTGGGAGAGTAGCTGGTTGGGGTAGTGGATGGGGGGGAAACCCCGGGTAGGCCTATGGTTTAAAGCGAAAAAACCCCTTTTTGGTAGTCGACAAAATTTATTTTCCAAAAAATCGTGTAATCGTAAAAATTACAGGTCCCCCGCTTTTTCACCCTTTATCGTAAGGGGTTTTAAAAGGAAAATATTGGGGGGTTGAAAGTAGAACACTTGTTTGGATGGTAAAATTTTTTTTTCAGGGCTGAGATGAAAAGATGGAGCCCCGGGTTTCCAAGCCTGTTTTAGTCTTGTAGGTCTGCCGCGGGCTTTTGGGGCGGGAAGGGGGGTCACTGCCCATGTGTTTCCCTATGACGTTCCCCCAAAGCCCAAAAACCCAAAGGGGGGATTCGTGTCTTAAAACACAGGGATGTTTTTAATATTTCTATGCTATTTTAATACTGGGAAACGGGGGTCAGCAACTTGCTGCAAAGGTTTCATCCCCGGTATTCCCCCCACCCATGAAACCCCCCCCCCGCCCCCCACCCACGACCCCCACTCAAAGCCCCCCACCCACGACCCCCCACCCGGGCCCCACGCCCCCCCGCCCCCCCGGGCCCCCCCCCGTGCCCCTGACCCCCCCACCCCCCCCCCCCCCGCCCCCCCCAACCCCCCCCCTCGCGCCGACCCCGCCCCCCGCCCCCGCCCCTTCCCCCCCGCCCCCTGTGCCCCCAACCCGTTTCCTTCAGCATCGGGCCGGATCGCCCCCGGCCCCGATTTTTTTCCGATTTTTTCGATTTTTTTTTTTTTAAAAAAAAAATTTTTTTCCCCTTTTTTGTGCCCCTTCCCCCGGATCAAAATTTTTTAGGTTCCCCCCAGGTTTACCCCCACCCCAATTTTTTTTCTTGATAATACAAAGCTCCAAACTCCTCAAAATCAAATTTTTGAGGTTCCCCCCCCCACTTTCACCCCCTCCACCCCGTCCCCCAATTTTTTTTCCCATTTTTTTTTTATTTTCTTATGTTTTCCATCTCCCCGGATTTAAAATTTTTTAGGTTCCCCCTCCCCAAATTTCACCCCCATCTCCCTTTGGGTCAATTTTTTTCGATAGTTTCAAAAGGAAATCCCTCTCCTTGGATCAAGTTTTTTCTCGATAATACAAAGTCTCCAATTCCTCGGGTCAAATTTTTTTTCAAAAACAAAACTTTCCCCTCCCTTGGATCAAAGGTTTTTTTTTCGATAATAACCAAAACTCCATCTCCTCGGATCAAGTTTTTGGATTTCCCCCCCTTTAGGGTAAGCCTTTTAAAAGAATCCTCCCATGGGGCATGGGGCTTTCTCTTAAATAAAGGTCTAAACAAAGTGTTGACGCAAACCCCCCCAAAACCCGTTTTTTTACTCGGCGGTCAGTGACGTAACCCTGATGACCTCACCCCCACAGGGAATCTTGTTTGACTTTTCCCCCCATGTCAGTGACTTCACGGATGACCCCCCCCACACACAGGCTGAAAAATTGTCGATTCCCCCAAAACATTTTTTTACTCTTAACCCCCGGTAATCCAAATAATTTTCCCCATTTTTTTTTGTTAATACCCACAACAAAACCACAAATTTTTTTACAAAAATTTCAAACAAATCTAGACTTTTTCTCGTTTTAACTTAAATTTATCTCAGGCATCCCATTAAGAACCTCTCTCTCCTCCCCAGGGGCAACACCCCACATGAGCTACTAAGTTTTGGGGAAAAAAACCCCCCTTCAGCCAAACGATAGTGGGAGCCAACAAGACTTTGGAAAAAAAAACTTGACCTTATCTTCCCCCAAAAGTGAGGACCTGATAAGAGACCCTAAAAAAATATCAAAAAACCCAAATAATTCCCCTTTACAAACCCAATCGAAAAAACCCGGGGTACATGCATTGGGGTCCCGAAACGCCGAATTTCATTACCCGTGAAGGTGTCTTCACAAAAAACAAATTTTAACAACAAGAATTTTTAACTGGGGCCCGGTTTAAAACCCTGTCCTAAATGAAACATGTTGGGGGGGGTGTCTTAAAGACGGGATCCAAACCCGTGCCTTTAAAGGTAAAATTCCTGGGAGCCAAAAACAGTTCTAGGATATTCCCCCAAGAAAGAAAAAGACAGGGGTAAAATGGAGAGAAAAAGACGCTCCCTTACAGAAAACGACGGGAAAAGTCACTGGGGTCCTAGGAGTGCTTGAAAAACTGATACACGAAAGGAGGCGTGACCAGGGAAGTGGAAAACTATCGAACTTAAGCTAAATGACTTTACAGGGAACCCCGGGGGAGGGGGAGGAGCTTAAAAAACTATTAGTGAAATTGAAAGAAATTCAAAATATTTCTTTTTATATGCCAAAAAAAAAGGAAATTCCCCATCTAGTATCGGGGGGGGCCCCCTTCTCAGGGCAGGGGTGGGGGCTTACACAGATTTACAAAAAAGGAAATGAGTTTAAAAAATTGAAATCCCCGTAGACTCTGTGTTTAGTGAAACCAAATAACGGGCTGAGGATCGACGACCCTAATGATTTCTTCATGAAAGAGCCTCAAAAAATCCATAAATGTATGCAGATTTCCGACATTACCCTAACTCCGAAAAGATTTTCCCAAAAAACCTCGACAACATGCCTATGCACTCGCCCCCGGGGCCCCGACCCCTTTTGGAAAATCTTTTTTTTTTCATTAAGGGCCCGCCCAAAAAACCCCTCTCGTGTTTCCCCAAGTACACTATGGAGGGGGGAGCTGGACATTTGGGTGAAATTCCACAGTCACTTAAAAAAAGGAAAATAAACCCCACTCCCTAAAGGGGGCAGCAAAGATTAGCTAAAAACTATAGACCAATAGCTTGACGTCCCAATAAAAAATCTTTGAAAGAGTGCTTAAGGGAAACAGGATTTCCCAAATTTACCTGGATTCCAAAATTGGGACAATCCAGGGGGAACATGGGGTTTAGGGCAGGCCCCTCTGGCCCCCTCAAAAACTTTCTGGACCTATGGCATGGCCTTTGGGATGCACTGGAAGGGGAAAAACAGAATGCAGATTGGGAATTACACCGGGCTTTGCAAAAGATTTGGGCAAATGCCCATCATGGCGTAATAGCCCAAAAAAAATAAATGCTAAAGGGAAAAACCCGGGGAAAAAGGGGGGAGATGGATCTTCAATTCCTAACAAATTTTGAAAAACAAAGAGTTTGGTCAACAGGTTTAAAACCCGGGGCGCCCTAGTGAAGAGCTCTGTTCCACAAGGCACAGTTTTCACCCCCATCTTATTTTCCCTTTTCCTCTATTTAGAATAAACAGAGATTTTTACACCCCAGCACTGTATTATCCCTTTTCGGATGAAACTTGGATCTCCTGAGGTGTCATTTTGCTGAGGACGCCCGGTTAAATTTCCCAAAAAGATATAAACAAAATTTTCCCAAAGGGCAACGGGAAAAAAATTTATGTTCAAAGAGGGAAAAAAAATTTTCCCAATACTCCGTTTGGGGAAAAATGGGGAGTAATAACTAGAACAGAGTATACTACTGACTCGGCCATACAAATAGAGCGGGGGGGAAAAATAATGTTTCGGGACCCCGGGAGTAGTAATTTTCTGAGGAAATTCACTTTCAAGGAAACACAAAAAGTTTTTACGAAACGACGTGCAAAGAAAAAGATAGGAAAGGATAATGAGAACTTTCAAAAAAAGGGGATGCCAAGCCCAAGATTTATCCTTTTAAATTTTACTTGTTCTCTTAGGCTGGGGAAAACTGCTGTACATTAACATCCTTAAAGCAGGGTGGGGGTCGCCGATCTAGAGAGTTTTACAAAAGATCCTTTACGGGCCCTATTTAAATTCTGTCAAGCACCCTTTAAATGCTGGGAACGCTTGGAAAACACCTTTACTTGTTTTCTGTCGGAAAAAAAGGGGGAGGGGATTATCATAATCTACACTTTGGGAAAAACCTTGGGAAGGGAAAGGTCCCAAAAACTGCAACAGAAAACATCCCCACGAAAGTAAAAGGGCTGGGAAAGGGGATGCAAAAAGCCCCCAAAAAAAAGTAGGGGGCCCATTTTGGGAAAACTAAGGGGGAAAAAACCCTAAATGTCCCGGGGCCCAAAAATGTTTTTTAAAAGCCTCCCTTTAAGCATTAGGGGGAAATTTCCAATAAAACCCCGGCTTTGCCTTCAAGAGGAGCTGGAAAAAATTTCCAAAAATCAGTGCCCCGGGTCAGCCGGGCTGTGGCTCGGGAGTTTGGGCTGCGTGCGGCCGCCCCGTACGCCTAGTTGAAACAGGCCCTGATCCATCGGGAGGCCTGGTCATGGACCGGGCCGCGGGGGCGTTGACCCCGGAATAACCTCCAGGAACCCTCCCGAACCCTGACACTCCAACAAACCTCACAATTTTAAACTCATCCCCCCCCCCAATTTTTCTCGTTTTACTATTTCATCGGGAAAAGTCACCAAAAACACTTATAACCACTTTTTCGAAAAATTTCACTAGTCACAATTTTACATATTACGAAGTTAATACGCACACACCCTCACTTTACTTTGAACACCTTCAAAAACACTTCATAAATCATTTGGAAAACTCACAAAAATACCTTTGAACATTTCCAAACACACTGAAACACTTCCAAAATATCATTTTGAAATACTCCCAAATAAGATTTGACAGCTCTAATTTATCTGCACTTACACATTTCATTAATTACAAACTCATCCCCCCAAACTCCTCCCTCAGTCTCCAGACTTCACAACATTATACAAAAAATAACTCAAACACTTTTACTTGAACATCACCAAAAAACACCATCAATTACCTTTAAATACTCCAAAACATCACTCGAACACCCCCCAAATCACCTCTGAATACTCCCGAACACCTTCATAAGTACTCTTGCACATCATTTGAACACCTTCAAAAAAAACCCTTGAATAACCTCAAAACACCATTTGAGTACTCCCAAATACACCACTGAATACTACTAAAACACCCCTGAATACACTCAAAAAAACCACCAAAATCACCCTTAAACTAGATCAACACCCCATCCCACAACACCCCCAACCCACAACACCCACATCCCACATCACCCACAAACCCCCATCACCCCCAACCCACATCACCCACATCACCCACACCCCACAATTTTTTCTCGTTTTAAACTAATTTCATCAGAAAAATCCAACAACAACCCACTTATAACAAACTTTTTCGGTTATCTCTAGTTCGACAAACAACACCCACATCCCACACCCCCCAACCCACAACACCACAACACCCCACAACACCCCAACCCACAAACCCACAACCCCCAACACCCCCAAACCCCCAAATTTTTCTCGTTTTAACTAATTTCATCAGAAAAAGTCACCCAAAACCCACAACAACAACCCACTTTTAAAAATCTTTTCGGTATCTCTATTGACAACAGCAC
>NC_069407.1:77194541-77333142 GCF_026875155.1 Cherax quadricarinatus
AATTTAATAATATGTGGTAGAAATTTTGTAGTAGTAATTAGTAGTAGAATATAGTAGTAGTAATATAGTAGTAGTAATATAGTAGTAGTAATATAGTAGTAGTAATATAGTGGTAGTAATATAGTAGTAGTAATATAGTAGTAATATAGTAGTAGTAATATAGTGGTAGTAATATAGTGGTAGTAATATAGTGGTAGTAATATAGTGGTAGTAATATAGTAGTAGTAATATAGTGGTAGTAATATAGTGGTAATAATATAGTGGTAGTAATATAGTGGTAGTAATATAGTGGTAGTAATATAGTGGTAGTAATATAGTGGTAGTAATATAGTGGTAGTAATATAGTGGTAGTAATATAGTGGTAATAGCAACTACGGAAGAACGTCATAATATTTCACTGTAAATACAATCTTTCCTAAGCTTGACTGCCAGGATACATTTGGTTCTTTCTGTGACTTCATTCACCAACTTATTATATTGATTTCGTCAGTGGGTGACGACCAGGCTTAATCCAAGTAACAGGAGAGATGCTCCAGTGTTTTGGTTCGAGAGACATTCGCTTGTAGCAAGGCACCTCCCATGACTCGACTGTTTAAGGGAGAAAAGTGAGGAAAAGAGGAATGGAATGAGAGAGGAATGTAAAGAGGTTTTTGAGTTAAGACACGAAGAAAACATTGCCAGCTGACGCTCAGGACTTCTCCTGACAACTTACAACGAAAACTTTGAAGATAATAGTTTTAAACAGAAGTTAAAAAACAATGTTAACAACACTCTTCCTATCATAAGATTTTGGGTTCGGGAACGTCAACCAGGACTTGGGTTTCGAATTCTTGTATGGACCAGGAAGGATGAGGCGAATGAAGAAGGGATGGCGGCTCCTGAGGGAGAGTTTAGATCTAGTGTGGATGTCAAGAGTAATAACTATATAATGTCGTGCCGAATAGGTAAAACATGCGATTTTGGCTTTAATGGCAGCGCTCTTCTTGCCTAATAAGGCAATAGAAAATTTGTGCGTGCAATAATTTTGTAAATGTCATTCTGAACCTAAAGAAAAAAAAAATATATTTCATTGTGTTTATTTATTAATAAATTATTGTAGACTTATCTAAAATATATTTAGTTGTATTTGGCTAAATTAAATTGCGCTTGTTATATTAAGGTTAGGTAAGTTTTCTAAGATTCTTTTGGAACAAAATTATTAATTTTTACATCAACATATATGAAAAAAAATATATATTTTTAAACATAAAAGAAAATTTTAGAAAGGACTTAATTTTAAATGAGTTCTTGCTAACTGAGCAGTTTTGCCTATTTTGCACAAGGCGTTAAGCATATATGTATATGTATATATAAATATATATATTATATATTATTATATATTATATATATATATTATATATTATATTATATATATATATATATATATATATATTATATATTATATATATATATATATATATATAAATATATATATATGTATATTATATATATATATATATATATATATTTATATATATATATATATATATATATATATTATATATATATATATATATATATATATATATATATATATATATATATAGTGCAGAGGTCTGACGGAAGTCAAAAGCGTCATGATGGAGCCAGTATGCTACCCTGGAAGGATGGAAAGCAGATTCCCTGGGACTACACCTGTGCTGCCACATTGGCAGACACCTACTTGCCATACTCCGTAGTGGAAGGGGGTGGAGCTGCCAGCCACAGGGAGACCCAGAAGATCCGAAAATATAAAGACCTTCCCCCTTGCTGTAACTTCATCCCAATAGGGTCGGAGACCCTTGGAGCATGGGGCAAGTGAGCTCTAAAGTTCCTAATAGAGCTGGGTGAAAAGCTCATCATAGAAACCAAGGACCACAGGGCGACCAGCTTCCTCTTTCAGAGACTCAGTGTTGCGATCCAGAGAAGAAATGCCTGCAGCATTCTGGGCACGCGGCCCACTGCCGGGGAGCTGGACGAAGTATTCGAGATGTAGCTCTGAGTTACCTATGTTGTTTTACTTTCCATTGTATTTTTATGAATGTTTTGTCAATGTATTTTGTCTTTCCTCCGTAAGCCATGCGTGTCGTATGAGGCAACTAAAATGCCGGGAGCGATGGGCTAGTAACCCCTTCTCCTGTAGACATTTACTAAAAAAGAGAAGAAGAAAAACTTTATAAAACTGGGATGCTTGAATGTGCGTGGATGTAGTGCGGATGACAAGAAACAGATGATTGCTGATGTTATGAATGAAAAGAAGTTGGATGTCCTGGCCATAAGCGAAGCAAAGCTGAAGGGGGTAGTGGAGTTTCGGTGGGGGGAAATAAATGGGATTAAATCTGGAGTATCTGAGAGAGTTAGAGCAAAGGAAGGGGTAGCAGTAATGTTGAAGGATCAGTAATGGAAGGAGAAAAGAGAATATGAATGTGTAAATTCAAGAATTATGTGGATTAAAGTAAAGGTTGGATGCGAAAAGTGGGTCATAATAAGCGTGTATGCACCTGAAGAAGAGAGGAATGTAGAGGAGAGAGAGAGATTTTGGGAGATGTTAAGTGAATGTATAGGAGCCTTTGAACCAAGTGAGAGAATAATTGTGATAGGGGACCTGAATGCTAAAGTAGGAGAAACTTTTAGAGAGGGTGTGGTAGGTAAGTTTGGGGTGCCAGGTGTAAATGATAATGGGAGCCCTTTGATTGAACTTTGTATAGAAAGGGGTTTAGTTATAGGTAATACATATTTTAAGAAAAAGAAGATAAGTATACAAGATATGATGTAGGGCGAAATGACAGTAGTTTGATTATGTATTGGTAGATAAAAGACTATTGAGTAGACTTCAGGATGTACATGTTTATAGAGGGGCCACAGATATATCAGATGACTTTCTAGTTGTAGCTACACTGAGAGTAAAAAGTAGATGGGATACAAGGAGAATAGAAGCATCAGGGAAGAGAGAGGTGAAGCTTTATAAACTAAAAGAGGAGGCAGTTAGGGTAAGATATAAACAGCTATTGGAGAATAGATGGACTAATGAGAGCATAGGCAATGGGGTCGAAGAGGTATGGGGTAGGTTTAAAATGTAGTGTTGAGTGTTCAGCAGAAGTTTGTGGTTACAGGAAGGTGGGTGCGGGAGGGAAGAGGAGCGTTTTGGTGGAATGATGATGTAAAGAGAGTAGTAAGGGAGAAAAAAGTTAGCATATGAGAAGTTTTTACAAAGTAGAAGTGATGCAAGGAGGGAAGAGTATATGGAGAAAAAGAGAGAGGTTAAGAGGGTGGTTGAAGCATGAAAAAAGAGAGCAAATGAGAGATTGGGGTGAGATGTTATCAACAAATTTTGTTGAAAATAAGAAAAAGTTTTGGAGTGAGATTACAAGTTAAGGAAGCCTAGAGAACAAATGGATTTGTCAGTTAAAAATAGGAGAGGAGAGTTATTAAATGGAGAGTTAGAGGTATTGGGAAGATGGAGGGAATATTTTGAGGAATTGTTAAATGTTGATGAAGATAAAGAAGCTGTGATTTCGTGTATAGGGCAAGGAGGAACAACATCTTGTAGGAGTGAGGAAGAGCTAGTTGTGAGTGTGGAAGAAGTTCGTGAGGCAGTAGGTAAAAATGAAAGGGGGTAAGGCAGCCGGGATTGATGGGATAAAAATAGAAATTTTAAAAGCATGTGGGGATATAGTTTTGGAGTGGTTGGTGCAATTATTTAGTAAATGTATGGAAGAGGGTAAGGTACCTAGGGATTGGCAGAGAGCATGCATAGTTCCTTTGTATAAAGGCAAAGGGGACAAAAGAGAGTGCAAAAATTATAGAGGGATAAGTCTGATGAGTATACCTGGTAAAGTGTATGGTAGAGTTATTATTGAAAGAATTAAGAGTAAGACGAAGAATAGGATAGCAGATGAACAAGGAGGCTTTAGGAAAGGTAGGGGGTGTGTGGACCAGGTGTTTACAGTGAAACATATAAGTGAACAGTATTTAGATAAGGCTTAAGAGGTCTTTGTGGCATTTATGGATTTGGAAAAGGCGTATGACAGGGTGGATAGGGAGGCAATGTGGCAGATGTTCCAGGTGTATGGTGTACGAGGTAGGTTACTGAAAGCAGTGAAGAGTTTTCACGAGGATAGTGAGGCTCAAGTTAGAGTATGTAGGAAAGAGGGAAATTATTTCCCAGTAAAAATAGGCCTTAGACAAGGATGTGTGATGTCACCGTGGTTGTTTAATATATTTATAGATGGGGTTGTAAGAGAAGTAAATGAGAAGGTCTTGGCAAGAGGCGTGGAGTTAAAAGATAAAGAATCACACGTAAAGTGGGAGTTGTCACAGTTGCTCTTTGCTGATGACACTGTGCTCTTGGGAGATTCTGAAGAGAAGTTGCAGAGATTGGTGGATGAATTTGGTAGGGTGTGCAAAAGAAGAAAATTAAAAGTGAATACAGGAAAGAGTAAGGTTTGAGGGTAACAAAAAGATTAGGTGATGAAAGATTGGATATCAGATTGGAGGGAGAGAGTATGGAGGAGGTGAATGTATTCAGATATTTAGGAGTGGGACGTGTCAGCGGATGGGTCTATGAAAGATGAGGTGAATCATAGAATTGATGAGGGGGAAAAGGGTGAGTGGTGCACCCTTTGGAGTCTGTGGAGATAAAGAAACTTTGTCCTTGGATGCAAAGAGAGGAATGTATGAGAGTATTTGTTTTACCAACGCTCTTATATGGGTGTGAAGCATTGGTGGTGAATGTTGCAGCGAGGAGAAGGCTGGAGGCAGTGGAGATGTTATGTCTGAGGGCAATGTGTGGAGTGAATATAATGCAGAGAATTCGTAGTTTGGAAGTTAGGAGGAGGTGCGGGATTACCAAAACTGTTGTCCAGAGGGCTGAGGAGGGTTGTTGAGGTTGGTTCGGACATGTAGAGAGAATGGAGCGAAACAGAGTGACTTCAAGAGTGTATCAGTCTGTAGTGGAAGGAAGGCGGGGTAGAGGTCGGCCTAGGAAAGGTTGGAGGGAGGGGGTAAAGGAGGTTTTGTGTGCGAGGGGCTTGGACTTCCAGCAGGCATGCGTGAGCGTGTTTGATAGGAGTGAATGGAGACAAATGGTTTTTAATACTTGACGTGCTGTTGGAGTGTGAGCAAAGTAACATTTATGAAGGGGTTCAGGGAACCCGGCAGGCCGGACTTGAGTCCTGGAGATGGGAAGTACAGTGCCTGCACTATGAAGGAGGGGTGTTAATGTTGCAGTTTAAAAACTGTAGTGTAAAGTACCCTTCTGGCAAGACAGTGATGGAGTGAATGATGGTGAAAGTTTTTCTTTTTCGGGTCATCCTGCCTTGGTGGGAATCGGCCAGTGTGATAATAAAAATAAAAAAAAAATAATTTATATTTTATTATATATATTATATTTATTATTATATATATATATATTTATATATATATATATATATATATATTATATATATATATATATATATATATATATATATATATATATTTTATATATATTATATTTTATATATATTTATATATATATACACTGGAGTTTACCTGTGCTGTGTATTGTGTACTTCTCTGCATTTTGTAGGTTTGGGTCCTATTGTAGACTAAGAGATAATGTTTGTAAATATTTTCCCCTCGTCTGCCTTAAAAATTTTTTAAAATCTCTTTTGAAATGAGATCATGTGGCAGGTTTGGGAAAAAAAAATTTTAAAAAAACATGTGCTCCGGGTATGGGGGAAAAAATTCCCGGGTTCGGCTCGCCCCCCGTATACGCCGGGGCTGTGTGGCGTTAAAAAAACTGTGTACCTTGATGCGGGGTGTTTTAGGGTTTTGCTGTTTTGGGTAAATCATTTTGGCATGTTAGTTCTTGGTATCCTACACAGAAATTTTTGACACGTACGTTTAGGAGGACAAAAATGCCCTTAAAAAGGAAATTTTTTTTCAAAGAGGGATTTTTTTTCAGGTCATTGACGGGAAACCCGTAGAAATAGGTTTTTTAAAAAACCAAATCACCCCCAACTTATCGTAAATCTATATCTTTTTTTAGAGAAAATTTTGTCACCCTCTTTAACGTTAATTTATTTATTTGGGCTGTTAAAACCCTGGGGCTTAAATGGGGCCAATGGGGGGGTTGGTCAAAAAAACTGGAAACCCTTGTTTACATAACTGTCAAAAATGTTTTTTACCAATGCTCGAATAATGTAAAAGTCAGCCGTCCTTTTTTTTTGCTAACCCCACTATTTATAATGCGTAATAAACCCTCTGTGAGCTTACCGTCTTTCTTGATCCTCTCATATTTCTCCTACCTATCCTGAAAGAAATTCTCCCGCATCCTTAACACTTTTCCCCATCGATCATTGCACTCTCGATTTTCTTCTCAGTCCTCCAGTCTCATCACTCACCTTGTTCATCTTTCATACCCGTCACCTCTTCATCTATGAAAACTTCGTTAGATCCCTTCTCCGGGTCCTCAGCCTTTAGCATCACTTCGCGATCAATTTATCGCTGGCCATTGACGTGTTTTTATTAACATCTGCGATGGCTGTCTATTATTCCTTTACATCAACTACATTTCCCGAACGCCATCACTTGCCATACGATTTCGATATTAATGGAATTTTAATCAATCAGCGTATCAGCACTTTCCCATAGCTTTTCACTCCTCCCTCCCTTACGCTGTAACGACTGTATCATTCGTGAAAATTCCATTTTATTTCTGAATCGTGTATTCGGAGAGTAACAAGGTAGAAACCTAAATTACAGTCAACAGCGAGCAATCCAGCGAGCCACAGGAAGCTTCCTTCACGGATATTTAAATTTTCACATCCGATACATCTCTAAACCATACTGTACTGAGAAACACTAATCAAAAAATTAAATTAAAATCACTGTCAATATATTTAACCCTCTCCAAACCATTACAGGGTTAAAGATCTTCAGCAAGCAATTGCTAAGGAAACTAAATTATAACTTGACTGGCAATGACCCAAGCAGAAGTAACTGAAGTTAAGGTAAGAATCATGTGTCTCACAGATTTTCCTTGAAATTCTTGCGGAGTAATGAATGTCATTGAACGTAAACGAAAATAGCGGAGGGTAGAGGGTTTTCATAAAAATCCATAGCATTAAATGCAAAATATTTCTACTATTATATATATATATATATATATATATATATATATATATATATATATATATATATATATATATTTTTTTTTTTTTTTTTTATTATCACACCGGCCGATTCCCACCAAGGCAGGGTGGCCCGAAAAAGAAAAACTTTCACCACATTCACTCCATCACTGTCTTGCCAGAAGGGTGCTTTACACTACAGTTTTTTAAACTGCAACATTAACACCCCTCCTTCAGAGTGCAGGCACTGTACTTCCCATCTCCAGAACTCAAGTCCGGCCTGCCGGTTTCCTGAATCCCTTCATAAATTGTTACTTTGCTCACACTCCAACAGCACGTCAAGTATTAAAAACCATTTGTCTCCATTCACTCCTATCAAACACGCTCACGCATGCCTGCTGGAAGTCCAAGCCCTCGCACACAAAACCTCCTTACCCCCTCCCTCCAACCCTTCCTAGGCCGACCCCTACCCCCGCCTTCCTTCCACTACAGACTGATACACTCTTGAAGTCATTCTGTTTCGCTCCATTCTCTCTACATGTCCGAACCACCTCAACAACCCTTCCTCAGCCCTCTGGACAACAGTTTTTGGTAATCCCGCACCTCCTCCTAAACTTCCAAACTACTAATTCTCTGCATTATATTCACACCACACATTGCCCTCAGACATGACATCTCCACTGCCTCCAGCCTTCTCCTCGCTGCAACATTCATCACCCACGCTTCACACCCATATAGAGCGTTGGTAAACTATACTCTCATACATTCCCCTCTTTGCCTCCAAGGACAAAGTTCTTTGTCTCCACAGACTCCTAAGTGCACCACTCACTCTTTTTCCCTCATCAATTCTATGATTCACCTCATCTTTCATAGACCCATCCGCTGACACGTCCACTCCCAAATATCTGAATACGTTCACCTCCTCCATACTCTCTCCCTCCAATCTGATATTCAATCTTTCATCACCTAATCTTTTTGTTATCCTCATAACCTTACTCTTTCCTGTATTCACCTTTAAATTTTTTTCTTTTGCACACCCTACCAAATTCATCCACCAATCTCTGCAACTTCTCTTCAGAATCTCCCAAGAGCACAGTGTCATCAGCAAAGAGCAGCTGTGACCAACTCCCACTTTGTGTGTGATTCTTTATCTTTTAACTCCACGCCTCTTGCCAAGACCCTCGCATTTACTTCTCTTACAACCCCATCTATAAATATATTAAACAACCACGGTGACATCACACATCCTTGTCTAAGGCCTACTTTTACTGGGAAATAATTTCCCTCTTTCCTACATAAATCTAACTTGAGCCTCACTATCCTCGTAAAAACTCTTCACTGCTTTCAGTAACCCACCTCCTACACCATACACTTGCAACATCTGCCACATTGCCCCCCTATCCACCCTGTCATACGCCTTTTCCAAATCCATAAATGCCACAAAGACCTCTTTTGCCTATCTAAATACTGTTCACTTATATGTTTCACTGTAAACACCTGGTCCACACACCCCCTACCTTTCCTAAAGCCTCCTTGTTCATCTGCTATCCTATTCTCCGTCTTACTCTTAATTCTTTCAATTATAACTCTACCATACACTTTTCCAGGTACACTCAACAGACTTACCCCCCTATAGTTTTTGCACTCTCTTTTATCCCCTTTGCCTTTATACAAAGGAACTATGCATGCTCTCTGCCAATCCCTAGGTACCTTACCCTCTTCCATACATTTATTAAATAATTGCACCAACCACTCCAAAACTATATCCCCCCCTTTGCTTTTAACATTTCTATCTTTATCCCATCAATCCCGGCTGCCTTACCCCCTTTCATTTTACCTACTGCCTCACGAACTTCCCCCACACTCACAACTGGCTCTTCCTCACTCCTACAAGATGTTATTCCTCCTTGCCCTATACACGAAATCACAGCTTCCCTATCTTCATCAACATTTAACAATTCCTCAAAATATTCCTTCCATCTTCCCAATACCTCTAACTCTCCATTTAATAACTCTCCTCTCCTATTTTTAACTGACAAATCAATTTGTTCTCTAGGCTTTCTTAACTTGTTAATCTCACTCCAAAACTTTTTCTTATTTTCAACAAAATTTGTTGATAACATCTCACCCACTCTCTCATTTGCTCTCTTTTTACATTGCTTCACCACTCTCTTAACCTCTCTTTTTTCTCCATATACTCTTCCCTCCTTGCATCACTTCTACTTTGTAAAAACTTCTCATATGCTAACTTTTTCTCCCTTACTACTCTCTTTACATCATCATTCCACCAATCGCTCCTCTTCCCTCCTGCACCCACTTTCCCGTAACCACAAACTTCTGCTGAACACTCTAACACTACATTTTTAAACCTACCCCATACCTCTTCGACCCCATTGCCTATGCTCTCATTAGCCCATCTATCCTCCAATAGCTGTTTATATCTTACCCTAACTGCCTCCTCTTTTAGTTTATAAACCTTCACCTCTCTCTTCCCTGAAAGCTTCTATTCTCCTTGTATCCCATCTACCTTTTACTCTCAGTGTAGCTACAACTAGAAAGTGATCTGATATATCTGTGGCCCCTCTATAAACATGTACATCCTGAAGTCTACTCAACAGTCTTTTATCTACCAATACATAATCCAACAAACTACTGTCATTTCGCCCTACATCATATCGTGTATACTTATTTATCCTCTTTTTCTTAAAATATGTATTACCTATAACTAAACCCCTTTCTATACAAAGTTCAATCAAAGGGCTCCCATTATCATTTACACCTGGCACCCCAAACTTACCTACCAAAACCCTCTCTAAAAGTTTCTCCTACTTTAGCATTCAAGTCCCCTACCACAATTACTCTCTCACTTGGTTCAAAGGCTCCTATACATTCACTTAACATCTCCCAAAATCTCTCTCTCTCCTCTGCATTCCTCTCTTCTCCAGGTGCATACACGCTTATTATGACCCACTTCTCGCATCCAACCTTTACTTTAATCCACATAATTCTTGAATTTACACATTCATATTCTCTTTTCTCCTTCCATAACTGATCATTTAACATTACTGCTACCCCTTCCTTTGCTCTAACTCTCTCAGATACTCCAGATTTAATCCCATTTATTTCCCCCCACTGAAACTCTCCTACCTATATATATATATATATATATATATATATATATATATATATATATATATATATATATATATATATATCAATAACAACACTGCAGCTAGCCAAGGAGTCGAACCCATGCTACTTTGTCCCGCCTCGTAGTGAGCGAAAACTCATGACCCTTTAGTCCACGGAATCACACAATTTTTAAAAATTGCGCATCCAGCCATCAAGCATCCAGCATCCAGCCATCCAGCATCCAGCCATCAAGCATCCAGCATCCAGCCATCAAACATCCAGCATCCAGCCATCAGGCATCCAGCATCCAGCCATCAAACATCCATCATCCAGCCATCAAACATCCATCATCCAGCCATCCTGCATCCAGCCATTAGGCATCCAGCATCCAGCCATCAAGCATCCAGCATCCAGCCATCAAACATCCAGCATCCAGCCATCAAGCATCCAGCATCCAGCCATCAAACATCCATCATCCAGCCATCAAGCATCCAGCATCCAGCCATCAAACATCCATCATCCAGCCATCAAACATCCATCATCCAGCCATCAAACATCCAGCATCCAGCCATCAAACATCCAGCATCCAGCCATCAAGCATCCAGACATCAATCATCCAGCATCCAGCCATCAAGCTTCCAGTCATCAAGCATCCAGCCATCCAGCATCCAGCCATCAAGCATCCAGCAATCAAGCATCCAGCCATCAAGCATCCAGTCATCAAGGATCCAACCGTCAAGCATCCAGCATCCAGCTATCCAACCATCAAGCACCCAGCATCCAGCCATTCAGCATCCAGCCATCTAGCATCCAGCCATCAAGCATCCAGACATCAATCATCCAGCATCCAGCCATCAAGCTTCCAGCCATCAAGCATCCAGCCATCAAGCATACAGTCATTAAGCATCCAGCCATCAAGCATCCAGCCATCCAGCCATCCAGAATCCAGCATCCAGCATCCAGCATCTAGTCATAAAGCGGCAATAATATCTGACATGCCAAGAAACTGGTATCCCAGTTGATATTTTCTCTGCTTGATGATAGAGGGAGAAACAGACTATAATTTTTATATAAATATAAATATTTTAAGCTGGGGATAAATAATCCTTCAGTTTGTCATCAATTAAATACTTCTTAGATTTAGAGGTTTTTTAACGGGTTTCGTAATTTAATTAATTTAATTATACATTGGCTATTTAGAAAATAAAAATATTCTTTTGTGGTTTTAAATTTGATTCAATTTGTAGTAATTATATGAAATCGCTGCAATACAAAAGTGATATAAATAATTCTTTAGCCACGAATTATTTTTTATGAGATAAAGGTAAGATATAATGTTTAAAAATCAACTTCTCAGTTATTTTTAAGTGAATTACTTTTGTCATGAAGCAGAACCTAATAACATAATTTAAAATTATATAGGGTATTTTTTTTAATTTTCTGTATTAAAAAACATTAGCTTTCTTCAGCAAAACTATATAAATTAGTTAATTTCTATATGTTATAGAAGTTTATATTGAGAAAACATTCGCAATTTGGTGCGGTAGGAAAATATGTAAAAATATTATTGATTTAATTTATGATATAATGCAATTTGGATAAAAACTTTTAAAATATTAATTAAATAATGGAGTTTTGTCTTATTAATAATTTGAATGAAAATGGAAGATGTGGTTTAACTGATGATAACAAAGAAATAACTGAAACAGAAATAACTAGTAATCTGCATTCATTGTTCCATTACATAGACTGAAAATAGACAAAATAATGTTTTAATGGCTTTTTTTTTTCATATAATTTTGACTTCGAAGAAGCCACTGATGGCATGCCCATACACTCTTCCTCAGGTCCAGGCTCATGAAGATTAATTCTCATAAAACTATACATATTTTCGGAGGTGTGACCAGAGAATGGTATCCCAGCAGTGTATAACAAGATATGAATCTGATCAGAAGCGGCAGTCACAAGTTATGCAGTGAAAACTATCACAATTCCTTCATTAGGAATGACAAGTGTGAAGCTAACCTGAAGAGGCATTCTCTTGGCATCTCAGAGAGATCAATATCATAAAGTACACAAGCACAGTAAGTGTGAAGCCGCCCACATATAAAATTAACAGGTTATCATTTTTAAATAAGATTAAGCTCCATTATTTCATAGATACTGTAAGAGTTTTTATCCAAATTCCATTATATCATAAATTAATCACTAAATTATTATTTTTTCGTCTTTGTCTACGGCATCAAACTGCGAATCATCTTTATCTCAATATAAACTTCTAGAACATATTGCCTAGAGTTTACCTGGAGAGAGTTCCGGGGGTCAACGCCCCCGCGGCCCGGTCTGTGACCAGGCTTCCTGGTGGATCAGAGCCTGATCAACCAGGCTGTTACCGCTGGCTGCACGCAATCCAACGTACGAGCCACAGCCCGGCTGGTCAGGTACCGACTTTAGGTCCTTGTCCAGTGCCAGCTTGAAGACTGCCAGGGGTCTATTGGTAATCCCCCTTATATATGCTGGGAGGCAGTTGAACAATCTTGGGGCCCCTGAGTTATTATAGAAATTAATGTAATTAGTTTTGCTGAAGAAAGATAATCTGCTTTTAATACTAAAACTAAAAATATCAATAAAGTCTTAATATAATCTTAAATTGCGTTATTGCGTTAGAAAAACAGTAATTCACTTAAAAATAAATAACTGAGAATTGATTTTTAAATATTATATTTGCCAGTAAGACTGACAGCCATTTTATTAAATTATCTTATGATTATCTTATACAAAATAATTCATGGTTAAAGAAATATTTACATATCTTTTGTACTGTAACGATTTCATATAACTGCTATAAAGAATCAAATTTAAAACCATACAAGAAATAATATTCTATTTTCTAAATAGCCACTGTATAATTA
Organism: Cherax quadricarinatus; assembly: GCF_026875155.1. NCBI lineage: Eukaryota > Metazoa > Arthropoda > Malacostraca > Decapoda > Parastacidae > Cherax > Cherax quadricarinatus. The sequence continues at coordinate 77,207,719 of NC_069407.1, forward strand.
AGTCAAAATCCAATACCCGTTAAAAAAATTCTAATCCGAGAAGTAATTAAGTAATGCCACACTGAAGGATTATTTATCCCCAGCCAAAAATATATATATTTGCATAAAAATTATGGTCTGTTTCTCCCACTACTATCAAGCAGAGAAAATAATACCAACTGGGATACCAATTTCTTACCATGTCCTTATTGCCGCATCATGACTAACTCATTCAGTCCCAGTTATCCCAATTTTTTCTTCACGATATAAAGACAATATTGTCTTTTCGTATTACAAATTATGATTTTATTAATTAGCAAATTATATGAGTGCATATATTTTATGTTGTGACCTTCAGTATGTCAGTGAAAGTGGGATGCTAACAGCAATCAAGGTCACCTGAGAGGCTCCAGTTCCTTGTTTATCTTGAAAACTGATAACCCACACGAGTTTATAGTTTTTTACTGTTATAATAATCACAAGTCTTATCAATATTATGATTATCATAATATTGATATTCATAGTTATAATCATAATATTGATATTCATAGTGAAAACCATAATAATATTGATAATCATAATATTGATAATACTTAGTTGAAAAGTCATTAGACTACTTGCATCATATAATAAGTACTAAGTAACATATATTGACCAAAGCCTTCTGGTTTAAGCTGGAAGCGATGAAAGAGAGGCTGCATCCCTGACACAGGGAGACGAGTCAGCTTCCACTTTAGAATCCACCAACAGACACTCAGATAATAAGAAAAACAGGTTGAAACTCCCCACGGTAGTTTATTTATGGCAATCTGAAGAAGCAAAAGCATCCCGGAGTGAGCCATTACTTAAATTTTCACCACCAAAAGCGCTGAATACAGTCTGTACCCTGCCAGAGCATCTTAACTTTAGCCTTGACAACCACTAAAAGCATTCTAGGGCGCCTCCATACTGGCACTATTCGCCACACCACAGAAAGTACAAGTGAATGAAATTTTCGTACCACCAAACTTTTGCTCCAGAACTTACGCATCGCTTTTACTCTGTGTGCGTGGAAGCGTGTACACCTCTGGCTATGAATGTATGTATGTATTTATGTACGTATAAATGCATATATGTATTCACTCATGTATGTATGTGCGAATGTATGTATAAGTGTATATGTATACGAAAGTATGTGTAAGTGTAAATATGTACTCACCTATATGTGGTTGCAGGGGTCGATTCACAGCTCCTGAATCCATCTCTTCGTTGGTCGCTACTAGATCCACCCTTATCTAGCTACAACAGCCTTGTTATACCTTTTCTTAAAACTATGTGTTGATCCAGCCTTTACCACTTCACTCTCCAGATTGCTGCACTTCCTGACCACTGTAAGACTGAAGAAATACTTCCTAACACCCCTCTGACTTGTCTAAATTTTCAACTTCCAGTTCTTCCCTCCTGTTCCTATTTCCCGTCGTGAAACATTCTGTCCTTGTTCAATTCCTCTCAGAATTTTGTACGTCATTATAATATCCTCTATAGTCCTGTTCTTTAGTGTTGTCAAGTTGAGTTCCCTTAATGTCTCCTCACACAACATTCCCTTAGCTCCGGAACTAGACTTCCTGCAAACCTCTTCACTTTCTCTAGTTTCTTGACGTACTTGACAAGGTGTTGGGTACCATGCTGGTCCTGTAAATTCCAATATGGGCCTGACGTACACAGTGTACAGTGTCATGAATAACTCCTTACTTAGATGTCGAAATGCTATTCTTAGATTTGCCAGGCACCCATATGCTGTAGAAATTGGTTGATGTGCACTTCAGGGGATATGCACGGTATGATATCACCCTGAAGTCCTTCTTTAGAGAGGTTTGCAGATTTTGCCCCCAAACCCGTACTCCCTCTGCGGCTTTTTTGTCCTTCAGGCTTCTTGGTTTGTTAACTTCCAAGAGCCACTTTTCAGACCAGGCCTGTATCCAGTCAAGATCCCTTTATATCCCTTCCTGGTCCTCGTCCCTTCATATTCACGGGTGGCCCGGTGGTCTGGTGGCTAAAGCTCCCGCTTCACACACGGAGGGCCCGGGTTCGATTCCCGGCGGGTGGAAATTCCGACACGTTTCCTTACACCTATTGTCCTGTTCACCTAGCAGCAAATAGGTACCTGGGTGTTAGTCGACTGGTGTGGGTCGCATCCTGGGGGACAAGATTAAGGACCCCAATGGAAATAAGTTAGACAGTCCTCGATGACGCACTGACTTTCTTGGGTTATCCTGGGTGGCTAACCCTCCGGGGTTAAAAATCCGAACGAAATCTTATCTTATCTTATCTTATTCTTCTGATTAGTTTCACGTCGTTTGCGGACGCAATGAAGACATCTAACTGTTGCATGTGTCTTACCTAACGATCTTTCAAAATACCGCTCACACGGCTACTGAAGCCCAACTAATCACATCTGACACACAGGAAATAACGGACAAGAGAAGACCAACTTTAACGTTCATAGAACTTGGAGTTTTCTGTGTCAGTATTCTTACATATTTTAATTAACATACCAAATAAATTTTACTACAGCTATAATTTTTTCTCTTTCGTTTCCAGGTGGCTTCAGAATCCTACTTATAAATGTGCTGGCTGGAAGATGGGAATTCTGACAGTTATTTCTGCAACGATGAACTGCTAAATGCTTTCCCTGATATAAACTGCGATTAGTAGGCAGGAAAGCAGAGTTAATTTCCTTTTAGAGAGAGTCTTAGGGATCCGATGTGGGCTTTGCTCTCCTGGTCTTATTTGAAATTTAATTATTCCAGATTCTGCTCCGCTGCTGACTTCAGTGTGCAATTGAATTAAATACTACATACGAGTGTTCTAATTTCTATTCTGTTGCAATTACTTTTTAGCTTATTCTATCCACACACTTTTAATGCAGTTCATGGATTTACTCTTCAGGTAACACTGTCTTCCCTCTGTAAACAGGTGTTCATGGTACGAGCATCTTAGAGGTCTTCACACCCCGAGTACAATCCTGGATGGATGGTACTCGAGGGATGGTACTCAAGTACCATCCTGGACGAAAGGTACTCTGGTGTGCTGATGGAATGGTGCACTGAGCCAGATTCAAGGTGTTGACTGACCAATGAAGCACATGAATGACGAGGCTGGTGAGCTGGACACCGAGAACTCCATCTTCAGTGTCCAGTACCAGTGACATAGGACACACCAAGGTGTATACCTGGAGAGGTATACCTCTCCAGGTATTGAGGTATGCCTGGAAAGGTATACCTCTCCAGGTGTTGAGGTATGCCTGGAGAAGTATACCTCTCCAGATGTTGAGGTATGCCTGGAGAAGTATACCTCACCAGGCAAATTAGGTCAGTATCCCAGGATGCGACCCACACCAGTCAACTAACATAGAGGTACCCATTTTACTGATGGGGAACATAGACAACAGGTGGAAAGAAACACGCCTAATGTTTCTATTCTGGCTGGGAATCGAACCCAGGCCCACGCTGTGTGAAGCGAGATCTTTAACCACCAGGCCACCAGAGCCCCAGGTTACTCAGGTCGATCCAGTATTAAAAGCAACGGTTCTCAGACACAACGGTGTACTGAAGTCCGGAAACTTTAAAACTGGATCTCTGGAAAATATTTCCTTTATCGAGTTAATTTTTTCCTGAATTTCCTCGGAGATTTCTAGTGACGAAGGGGTCTCACATTCGCTCCCACCAAGTGCAGAAAAGAGATAGGGGGGATAGAGGCAACAATGCACACCTTTAACTTGACAATCCTTCACCCATTTATACTTCCAACATTCATTCGTGTTTCCACTCTTATCTAACGAACTATCCTCTCATAGTCGAATTTTCATTGTATTGTACCGCTGTCATTCTAGTAACCGAGTATTATTTCACATAAATTACCTTATCAGAGCCAATACTTTGATAGTTTTTATAGAAGAAATCAGTAAATCAATACATTAATACGAGTGCACATAAGCTACAGAAAATCAACCTGCGGGCCACTTGTTGCCCATCAGCTGATAGTTAGGTGACCGTGCCTTATCCTATTGCATAAATGTAATACTATACAATATCGAGAGATACATAAGTAAGACAGATGTGCAGCAGTTAGGTACTTTTATTCCAAATCATTCCTCATTTGAAAGTAGAGGTGACAAATATACAGACAGCAGCAGCAGTGGAGAGGTAATGATGAAGTTCATGAGAACTGAAGACGTACATGTTGAACCTCACTAGTCCGACAAGCTTGGGGCCAGAAAAGTCCCGCAGTAGCGGATTTTCCGAAACTGTGAAGCTTGTAGGTGAAAAAAAGCAAAATAATGACTATTGTACAGGAGGGCCCCGTTTGAATGGCATAAAGTGATTAGTGAAAATCACAGTTTTTCAATAACGAATGTGGCTAAAATGCCTGAAAGTATGTGTCAAGTGCTCGGTACAGCTAGGCATGAAAAATTATTAAAAAATAAAATAGAGTACATACAATACCTACCTTAAAATATGGCGCCGAACGCTCATTCCTAAGGCAGCCGATGTATGTCATCGGAGATATTGATGGGAAAGTGCACAAAACACTGAATAAACAATGGTTCAACTGAAAACTTGTTGATGTCTTAGAAGGCACACTTACGGGTAAAATTTCAGAAATCCCAGGTAATATAGCAACATCAATCACTGTAAGTTAGCTGTGCAGACGTAAATAATATGGGGCAGCTGTGACGCCACAGCTAGACAAGAGGCAGTCATGGAGACTAATAACTGCAAGATTCTGAACACTGTCCCGAAATATCGAAGCTGCCGGACCAGTGATTCCCGGACTAGTGTGGTTCAACCTGCTGTTTGACGTGGCCAGTTCTACAGCCTGCAGAAATGTTCAGCCTCCTGGTCTTCACACTGTGTTCAATACCATGAAGTTACTCGCTTCTTTCTCTCCTCTCTCTCTCTCTCTCTCTCTCTCTCTCTCTCTCTCTCTCTCTCTCTGAGATAACCAAGGAATCCATGTTGAGTAGCATGAATCAAATAATGTTTGCAAAGGTGGAGTCTTATAATATCATCCATAACAGACTATAATTTGTCTATAATTGAGGTTAGATTTATTGGCAGTAATTTGAGGGTAATGACTTATTCACTTCTTTAAAAATAGGAATTTGATTAGCTATCACATCATACACTATACTTGTGTGAGAAGCGATATTAAAAAGACTAGTTAATGGTTCAAAAGTTCTATTTTTCACTCTTTTAGACACTGAAAAAATTCATCAGACTCTGGGGACTTTTGCTTGAGTTGGTCATACTGTTTTATTACCGTATCCTTTACTGACTGATAATATATAAATAATTTTCTTTACTGAGATATCGTTTGTGTTCTGGAGTGAAGACCAGAAGGTTAAATGGGTAGGATGGCAGCATTATATAGGCCCCACCTGCACCAGCATCATATTGGCCCCACCTGCACCAGCATCATATGGCCCCACCTGCACCAGCATCATATGGCCCCACCTGCAGCAGCATCATATGGGCCCCACCTGCAGCAGCATCATATGGCCCCACCTGCACCAGCATCATATGGGCCCCACCTGCAGCAGCATCATATGGGCCCCACCTGCAGCAGCATCATATGGCCCCACCTGCACCAGCATCATATTGGCCCCACCTGCACCAGCATCATATGGCCCCACCTGCAGCAGCATCATATGGGCCCCACCTGCAGCAGCATCATATGGGCCCCACCTGCACCAGCATCATATGGGCCCACCTGCACCAGCATCATATGGGCCCACCTGCACCAGCATCATATGGGCCCCACCTGCACCAGCATCATATGGGCCCACCTGCAGCAGCATCATATGGGCCTCACCTGCACCAACATCATATGGGCCCACCTGCACCAGCATCATATGGGCCCACCTGCAGCAGCATCATATGGGCCCCACCTGCAGCAGCATCATATGGGCCCACCTGCAGCAGCATCATATGGGCACACCTGCACCAGCATCATATGGGCACACCTGCACCAGCATCATATGGGCCCACCTGCACCAGCATCATATGGGCCCACCTGCACCAGCATCATATGGGCCCACCTGCAGCAGCATCACATGGGCCCCACCTGCAGCAGCATTATATGGCCCCACCTGCACCAGCATCATATTGGCCCCACCTGCACCAGCATCATATGGCCCCACCTGCAGCAGCATCATATGGGCCCCACCTGCAGCAGCATCATATGGGCCCCACCTGCACCATCATCATATGGGCCCACCTGCACCAGCATTATATGGGCCCACCTGCACCAGCATCATATGGGCCCCACCTGCACCAGCATCATATGGGCCCACCCGCAGCAGCATCATATGGGCCTCACCTGCACCAGCATCATATGGGCCCACCTGCACCAGCATCATATGGGCCCACCTGCAGCAGCATCATATGGGCCCCACCTGCCCCAGCATCATATGGGCCCACCTGCAGCAGCATCATATGGGCACACCTGCACCAGCATCATATGGGCCCACCTGCAGCAGCATCATATGGGCCCCACCTGCACCAGCATCATATGGGCCCACCTGCACCAGCATCATATGGGCCCACCTGCACCAGCATCATATGGGCCCACCTGCACCAGCATCATATGGCCCCCATCTTCAGCAGCATCATATGGGCCCCACCTGCAGCAGCATCATATGGGCCCACCTGCACCAGCATCATATGGCCCCCACCTGCAGCAGCATCATATGGGCCACACCTGCAGCAGCATCATGTGGGCCCCACCTGCAGCAGCATCATATGGGCCCACCTGCACCAGCATCATATGGGCCACACCTGCAGCAGCATCATATGGGCCATACCTGCAGCAGCATCATATGGGCCACACCTGCAGCAGCATCATATGGGCCACACCTGCAGCAGCATCATATGGGCCACACCTGCACCAGCATCATATGGGCCCACCTGCACCAGCATCATATGGGCCACACCTGCAGCAGCATCATATGGGCCACATCTGCAGCAGCATCATATGGGCCACACCTGCACCAGCATCATATGGGCCCACCTGCACCAGCATCACATTGGCCCACCTGCATCAGCATCATATGGGCCCACCTGCACCAGCATCATATGGGCCCACCTGCACCAGCATCATATGGGCCACACCTGCAGCAGCATCATATGGGTCACACCTGCACCAGCATCATATGTGCCCACCTGCACCAGCATCACATGGGCCCACCTGCATCAGCATCGTATGGGCCCACCTGCACCAGCATCATATGGGCCCCACCGGCAGCAGCATCATATGGGCCACACCTCCAGCAGCATCATATGGGCCCACCTGCATCAGCATCATATGGGCCCACCTGCAGCAGCATCATATGGGCCCACCTGCATCAGCATCATATGGGCCCACCTGCACCAGCATCATATGGGCCCACCTGCAGCAGCATCATATAGGCCCCACCTGCACCGGCATCATATGGGCCCCACCTGCACCAGCATCATATGGGCCCCACCTGCACCAGCATCATATGAGCCCCACCTGCACCAGCATCATATGGGCCCACCTGCACCAGCATCATATGGGCCTCACCTGCACCAGCATCATATGGGCCCCACCTGCATCAGCATCATATGGGCCCACCTGCAGCAGCATCATATGGGCCCCATTTGCACCAGTATCATATGAGAGGGGGAGGAGGAGTTGCACTGCTCATTAAAAACCAGTGGGATTTTGAGAAAATGGAAGGAATGGATGGCATGGGCGAAAGGGACTACTTAGTAGGAACAATCCAGTCTGAGGGACATAAGGTGATAATTGCAGTAATGTACAACCCACCACAGAACTGCAGGAGGCCAAGAGAAGAATACGATGAGAGCAACAGAGCAATGATCGACACACTAGCCGAGGTGGTCAGGAGAGCACACATGGGGGAGCAAAGTTACTAGTTAAGGGTGATTTCAATCACAAGGAGATTGACTGGGAAAACCCGGAGCCCATGGGGGTCCCGAAACATGGAGGGGCCCAAGATGAAAGGATGTGGTACTGGAAAACCTCATGCATAACAAGTTAGAGACACTAACCAAGAGAGAGGAGAGGATGAACCCGCAAGGCTGGACCCTTTTATTCACCATGAGTAGTTCGGACATCGAGGGTATCTGTATGAAAGGCCCCCGGGAGCTAGTGATCATGTGGTTCTGTGCTTCGACTACATAGTTGAGCTCCAAGTGGAGAGAGTAGCAGGAATAGGCTGGGAAAAACCAAACTACAAAAAGGGGGAATTACTCAGGCATGAGGAACTTCCTTCAAGACATTCAGTGGGGAGGGAACTGACAGGAAAACCAGTACAAGAAATGATGGACTATGTAGCAACAAAATGCAAGGGGAGAGGAGAGGTTTGTTCCCAAGGGAAAAAAGAAATAATGGGGAAAAAAGAACGAGTCCTTGGTTCACCCAAAGGTGTAGGGAGGGAAAAACTAGGTGTACTAGAGAATGGAAAAGGTACAGAAGACAGAGAACTCAGGAAAATAAAAAGAATTCAGCCGAAGAGGGCCCGAAACGAAAATGCTCAGATAAGAAGGGAGGGCCCGAGACAATATGAAAATGACATAGCATCAAAAGTAAAGACTGACCCGAAGCTGTTGTAAAGCCACATCAGGAGGAAAACAAAAGTCAAGGACCAGGTAATCAGACTGAGGAAGGGTGATGGGGAATTCACAAGAAACGACCAAGAGGTATGTCAGGAGCTCAACACAAGATTTAAAGAGGTATTTACAGTGGAAACCAGTAGGACTCCAGGAAGTCAGAACAGGGGGGCACACCAGCAAGTGCTGGATGAGGTACATATAACCAAGGAGGAGATGAAGAAGCAGCTATGCGAACTTGACACCTCAAAGGCGGTGGGACCAGACAACATCTCTCCATGGGTCCTTAAAGAGGGAGCAGAGATATTGTGTGAGCCATTAACAAAGATCTTCAACTCATCATTTGAAACTGGGCAACTCCCTGAGGTATGGAAGATGGCAAATGTAGTCCCAATTTTTAAAAAGGGAGACAGACATGAGGCACTAAACTACAGACCTGTATCACTAACGTGTATAGTATGCAAGGTCATGGAGAAGATCATCAGGAGGAGAATGGTGGGACACCTGGAAAGAAACAAGTGTATAATTGACAACCAGCACGGTTTCAGGGAAGGAAAATCCTGTGTCACAAACCTACTAGAGTTTTATGACAAGGTGACAGAAGTAAGACAAGAGAGAGAGGGGTGGATCGACTGCATATTTTTGGACTGCAAGAAGGCCTTCGACACAGTTCCTCACAAGAGGTTACTGCAAAAGCTAGAGGATCAGGCACACATAACAGGAAAGGCACTGCAATGGATCAGAGAATACCTGACAGGGAGGCAACAACGAGTCATGGTACTCGACGAGGTGTCAGAGTGGGCGCCTGTGACAAGCGGGGTTCCACAGGGGTCAGTCCTAGGACCTATGCTGTTCTTGGTATATGTGAACGACATAACGGAAGGGATAGACTCAGAAGTGTCCTTGTTTGCAGATGATGCGAAGTTAATGAGAAGAATCAAATCGGATGAGGATCAGGCAGGACTACAAAGAGATCTGTACAGGCTACAAGCCTGGTCCAGCAACTGGCTCCTTGAATTTAACCCTGCCAAATGCAAAGTCATGAAGATTGGGGAAGGGCAAAGAAGACCGCAGACACAATATAGTTTAGATGGCCAAAGACTGCAAACCTCACTCAAGGAAAAAGATCTGGGGGTAAGTATAACACCGAGCATATCTCCTGAGGCGCACATCAATCAGATAACTGCTGTAGCATACGGGCGCCTGGCAAACCTACGGATAGCGTTCCGATACCTCAGTAAGGATTCGTTTAAGACTCTGTATACCATTTACGTCAGGCCCATACTGGAGTATGCAGAATAGACAAGGTGGACAAAGACGGGATGTTCCAGAGAAGGGACACAGACACAAGACGTCACAATTGGAAGTTGAAGATTCAGATGAATCAAAGGGATGTTAGGAAGTATTTCTTCAGTCATAGAGTAGTCAGGCCGTGGAATAGCCTAGAAAGTGAAGTAGTGGAGGCAGGAACCATACATAGTTTTAAGGCGAGGTATGATAGAGCTCATGGGGCAGGGAGAGAGAGGACCTAGTAGCAATCAGCGAAGAGGAGGGGCCAGGAGCTGTGACTCGACCCCTGCAACCACAAATAGGTGAGTACAAATAGGTGAGTACCTGCACCAGCATCATATGGGCCCCTCCTGCACCAGCATCATATGGGACCACCTGCACCAGCATCATATGGGCCCACCTGCACCAGCATCATATGGGCCCCCCTGCACCAGCATCATATGGGCCCCACCTGCACCAGCATCATATGGGCCTCATCTGCACCAGCATCATATGGGCCTCACCTGCACCAGCATCATATGGGCCCACCTGCACCAGCATCATATGGGCCCACCTGCACCAGCATCATATGGGCCACACCTGCACCAGCATCATATGGGCCCCCCTGCACCAGCATCATATGGGCCCCACCTGCACCAGCATCATATGGGCCTCATCTGCACCAGCATCATATGGGCCTCACCTGCACCAGCATCATATGGGCCCACCTGCACCAGCATCATATGGGCCCACCTGCACCAGCATCATATGGGCCACACCTGCACCAGCATCATATGGGCCCCCCTGCACCAGCATCATATGGGCCCACCTGCACCAGCATCATATGGGCCTCACCTGCACCAGCATCATATGGGCCCCACCTGCACCAGCATCATATGGGCCTCACCTGCACCAGCATCATATGGGCCTCACCTGCACCAGCATCATATGGGCCCACCTGCACCAGCATCATATGGGCCCACCTGCACCAGCATCGTATGGGCCACACCTGCACCAGCATCATATGGGCCCCCCTGCACCAGCATCATATGGGCCCCACCTGCACCAGCATCATATGGGCCCCACCTGCACCAGCATCATATGGGCCCCCCTGCACCAGCATCATATGGGCCCCACCTGCACCAGCATCATATGGGCCACACCTGCACCAGCATCATATGGGCCCCCCTGCACCAGCATCATATGGGCCCCACCTGCACCAGCATCATATGGGCCCCACTTGCACCAGCATCATATGGGCCTCACCTGCACCAGCATCATATGGGCCCCACCTGCACCAGCATCATATGGGCCTCACCTGCACCAGCATCATATGGGCCCACCTGCACCAGCATCATATGGGCCCACCTGCAGCAGCATCATATGGGCCCCACCTGCAGCAGCATCATATGGGCCCACCTGCAGCAGCATCATATGGGCACACCTGCACCAGCATCATATGGGCCCCACCTGCACTGTATCAGAGCATCAGAAAAAGTCTCACCGGATATACTGTCAGGTTTGTTTAAAGAACTATGTTGAGGCAACAAAACACTGAAGTTGTATGAAAATCTTGAGGAAATTGCACTTTTATATCTGAAATAAGTTTGCTATGGAAAATATTTGTTTTATATGCGAAAAGAACTTTGTGAACATAAAATCCTGAGCGCCAAATCCCAGGTTGACACATTACCATAAACATATTGTATTGAGATATATGGGAGGACGTGTAAAATAGAGCCAGTGAGACGAAGGAAAGCTGTTGACACATTTCAAGAGTTTTCTATCAATATTCGTTGAACTAAACTATGCATCCTGCATCAAGGAGGTGTTAGAAATATTGCTGGAGCATTTGTAGCAATTTTGAAGAAGAAACTAGATAATTACCTCAGCCATGTGTAACATCAGCCTTGTTGTGATGGTAATGAGGGCTCTGGCTGCCCACCCTAACAGTCTTGGAAGAGAGGAAAAACCTTTCGATACCGGTCAGATGCATATCACAGGTACTCTTTCCTATTACCTCTTAACTTTCTTCCATCCCTCTATAAATTCCCCCCTCCCTACCTTTCCTCTCTGTCTGTCTCTCGCTCTCTGTCTCTGTCTGTCTCTCTGTCTGTCTTTCTGTCTGTCTGCCTGTCTGCCTGTCTGTCTCTCTGTCTCTATCTCTGTCTGTCTGTCTGCCTGTCTGCCTGTCTGTCTGTCTGTCTGTCTGTCTCTCTCTCTCTATCTCTCTCTCTCTCTGTCTCTCTCCTCTCTGTCCCCTCTCTGTCTCTCTGTCCTCTCTCTCTCTCTCTCTCTCTCTTCTCTCTCTCTCTCTTCTCTCTCTCTCTCTCTCTCTCTCTCTCTCCTCTCTCTCTCTCCTCTCTCTCCTCTCTCTCTCTCTCTCTCCCCTCTCTCTCCTCTCTCTCTCTCTCTCTCTCTCCTCTCTCTCTCTCACCTTGATCCTTCACTCATAATCTCTCACCAGAAACTCTTGTCTTTGCTAGACTCACCTACAGTTCTTCTCCCCAAGTTTGTCGACGACAAACGCTCTAAACATAGACTTTAAAATCTGATGGATGTGCTCTGAAGCACCTTGGATTTCTGGAAAGCTGCAGAAATCCTTCGTTCAATCCCTAAATCTCTCTTTCTCCTCTCCTTGCTCTCTTCTCTATCCATCACACATTCTCTCAGCATTACTCCTTTCCTCTCTACCACTTATTTTTATCACATTTCTCATTTTCCCATCTCCCATCATGTCTCCAACACCCATTTATATCTCCCACCCGACCACAAGTTAACGCTCTCGCCTCTTCCAGTCTGACAAACAACTATTTTGTAAAAAAATGAGGAAATATAAAGAAATTTAACTGAAAAAATAATGAGAAATCATGATTTTTTGAGAAAGAGTTGTTTCTTAAAGATCAAATACGTAGAAATGGCCGCCTTCCACGCCTCTATGAAAGGTAATTACAATAATTTAAAAAAATTAGATACCCATTTACTGCTTAACATTCAGAAGTGATCTCGCAAAAAATGTGCTGGAATTTTTCTATCTTAGGTTGGTAACCTGACCAACTTTCGTTTCAATATTCATACAAAAATAACAGTGACACGATTTTTTGTTAATAATTATTGTCCTAAATACAAAGAGGTTTCGCTTTTATGATAAATGATAATTTATCAATGGTAAAAACCTATAGTAACATCTACTGTGAACTACATCGGTAATGCCTATGTACATAATCTAAGAACAGTTATTTCATCAGCAGAAATAACTAATGTATTAAGGGCTTTGGTTGCCTGGAGGCTAATGGTCTCGCTTCACAGGGCGAGGGTCCGGGTTCGATTATCAGCCAGAGTAGAAACACTGGACGTGTTTCTTTCCACCTGTTGTCTATGTTCCCCATCAGTAAAATGGGTACCTGGGTGTTAGTGGACTGGTGTGGGTCGCATCCTGGGTGTTAGTCGACTGGTGTGGGTCGCATCCTGGGTGTTAGTCGACTGGTGTGGGTCGCATCCTGGGTGTTAGTCGACTGGTGTGGGTCGCATCCTGGGGGTTAGTCGACTGTGTGGGTCGCATCCTGGGGTTAGTCGACTGGTGTGGGTCGCATCCTGGGTGTTAGTCGACTGGTGTGGGTCGCATCCTGGGTGTTAGTCGACTGGTGTGGGTCGCACCCTGGGTGTTAGTCGACTGGTGTAGGTCGCATCCTGGATGTTAGTCGACTGGTGTAGGTCGCATCCTGGGTGTTAGTGGACTGGTGTGGGTCGCATTCTGGGTGTTAGTGGACTGGTGTGGGTCGCATCCTGGGTGTTAGTCGACTGGTGTGGGTCGCATCCTGGGTGTTAGTCGACTGGTGTGGGTCGCATCCTGGGTGTTAGTCGACTGGTGTAGGTCGCATCCTGGGTGTTAGTCGACTGGTGTGGGTCGCATCCTGGGTGTTAGTGGACTGGTGTGGGTCGCATCCTGGGTGTTAGTGGACTGGTGTGGGTGGCATCCTGGGTGTTAGTGGACTGGTGTGGGTCGCATCCTGGGTGTTAGTGGACTGGTGTATGTCGCATCCTGGGTGTTAGTGGACTGGTGTATGTCGCATCCTGGGTGTTAGTCGACTGGTGTATGTCGCATCCTGGGTGTTAGTGGACTGGTGTATGTCGCATCCTGGGTGTTAGTGGACTGGTGTGGGTCGCATCCTGGGTGTTAGTGGACTGGTGTGGGTCGCATCCTGGGTGTTAGTGGACTGGTGTGGGTCGCATCCTGGGTGTTAGTGGACTGGTGTGGGTCGCATCCTGGGTGTTAGTGGACTGGTGTGGGTCGCATCCTGGGTGTTATGGACTGGTGTGGGTGGCATCCTGGGGGTTTAGTGGACTGGTGTGGGTCGCATCCTGGGTGTTAGTGGACTGGTGTGGGTGGCATCCTGGTGTTAGTGGACTGGTGTGGGTCGCATCCTGGGTGTTAGTGACTGGTGTGGGTCGCATCCTGGGTGTTAGTGGACTGGTGTGGGTCGCATCCTGGGTGTTAGTGGACTGGTGTGGGTCGCATCCTGGGTGTTAGTGGACTGGTGTGGGTCGCATCCTGGGTGTTAGTGGACTGGTGTGGGTCACATCCTGGGTGTTAGTGGACTGGTGTGGGTCGCATCCTGGGTGTTAGTGGACTGGTGTGGGTTGCATCCTGGGTGTTAGTGGACTGGTGTGGGTCACATCCTGGGTGTTAGTGGACTGGTGTGGGTCACATCCTGGGTGTTAGTGGACTGGTGTGGGTCACATCCTGGGTGTTAGTGGACTGGTGTGGGTCACATCCTGGGACACTGACCTAATTTGCCCGAAATGCTCAGCATAACAAGGGGCTTTCTATACAGTAGTATGTCAGTGTTGTCAGCTATGGTCTGTATACCTTGTACATGTACTTGTAGTAAATAAAGATATTATTATTATTATTATTATTATTATTATTATTATTATTATTATGATTATTATTATTATTATTATTATTATTATTATTATTATTATTATTATTAAGTAGCTGTTTTAAATATTTCCTCCATAGCTCCATGACAGATTAAAAGTGGTCGAGTTATGTTTACATAAATATTCAGTTTTGTATTGTAATATATAACATTTTCACAATGTATGTAAGTTGAGGTAACTTTCTGTTTTAGTACCAATAAACTATGTTGAAGATAAAGAAAAATTTAATAAAACTTTATTTCTTTTTCAATTGAGCTTCTGTTCAACTTTTTTCTTTTAACACTTAAGACTTTTTCTTTAGCCAATTTCAGTCATAATCTTTGTCTTATCAACTTCTTGTAAATCTTCTTCATTAGTGACTTTCGTCAGCATAATATTGACGTCAGCTTTTAAATTCAAACCATTTTAATGCGTTCTTTATTTAGGTTTTTCTTGTTTCAATCAATGTTTTTTGCTAGTCTGGCAGATTCGTTATTTTGCATATCTTTTATTTTTTTTTTACATTCCTGACTCATTTTTTTTTTTTTTTTTTTGGTTAACCAGAAGTTCTTCCTGCCATATTTTGTCTTGACGCACATAGACTGCTTGTGGAGGCGGGTATTCCTACAGGAGGATGCTGATATTAATCCTTGAGTATACAACTGCCACGAGTGTCCTCGCAACATGAAACAAACCTAGTTTGCTAGGTTCTTGTTATTTGTAGGATAGATGGCTCAGTTGGTAAGGTGACATATACATTGTGTGGCCTCTTGAGGCGGGACAATGTATCATGGGGTCGAATCCTCGCCTGCAGCAGTTTGGTAAATGATTCAAAACCACTTGTTTCGTGCATATGCATATGCGCAATATATTTTTTTCGTTAGGTTCAGAATGATTTTGGCGAGATTATTGCATACACAAATTTTCACTTGTCCTATATGGCAAGATGAGAGTTGCTATTTAAGACAAGATCGCAAGTTCTGCCTATTCGGCACGACATATATATATATATATATATATATATATATATATATATATATATATATATATATATAGTGAAATTCTAAGTGCTTTCGTGACTTCTCACATAATCATGGAACTATATAGTTACTTGGAATTTCACTATTCTTTCACAGTGGTTGTTTTGTATACATAATATATATTATATACCAAAGGAGGAACGAGAAGCTCGAAACGAGGTCCGTAAATTGACACTCAAGCACTCTACCATCTAGGATAATCCAGGTCTCTAATAGGAAGGATTCGGAGGTAATGTTGACTGTATTACATTCCATCAGAGGCACCAACTGTAACCCAAGAGCTTCAGATATATTCTTACCCCTCTCAATGCCTCTTCATCTATGAACTCAAAATAAGTTGTAATAAACGACTGTTGATAAATAATCAGAAGGGTGGACGAGAGGCTCAAACTGAGATCCGTATATTGGCAGTCTAACTCTCAAGCCTAAGCTGACCCAGGCCTCTAATTCGGCGGATTCGAAGGTAATACTTACTATAATACAGTCCGAATCCAGTTAAGGACTAAGAGATAATATTTGTAAATAATTTCGTCTGTAAAATGCTAAGCGTGCGCGCCCGCACACACACAAATATATATGTATACATATATATATATATATATATATATATATATATATATATAATATATATATATATATATATATATATATATATATATATATATATATATATATATATATATATATATATTTATATATATATATATATATATATATATATATATATATATATATATATATATATATATTATATATATATATATATATATATATTTCTTTCTTTCAACACACCGGCCGTATCCCACCGAAGCGGGGTGGCCCAAAAGGAAAAACGAAAGTTTCTCCTTTTACATTTAGTAATATATACAGGAGAAAGGGTTACTAGCCCCTTGCTCCCGGCATTTTAGTCGCCTCTTACAACACGCATGGCTTACGGAGGAAGAATTCTGTTCCACTTCCCCATGGAGGGAAGAGGAAATAAACAAGAACAAGAACTAGAAAGAAAATAGAAGAAAACTCAAAGGGGTGTGTATATACATGCTTGTACATGTATGTGTA
Source organism: Cherax quadricarinatus (assembly GCF_026875155.1). Classification (NCBI taxonomy): domain Eukaryota; kingdom Metazoa; phylum Arthropoda; class Malacostraca; order Decapoda; family Parastacidae; genus Cherax; species Cherax quadricarinatus. The sequence continues at coordinate 77,224,625 of NC_069407.1, forward strand.
GTGTGACCTAAGTGTAAGTAGAAGTAGCAAGATGTACCTGAAACCTTGCATGTTTATGAGACAGAAAAATGGACACCAGCAATCCTACCATCATGTAAAACATTTACAGGCTTTCGTTTTACACTCACTTGGCAGGACGGTAGTACCTCCCTGGGCGGTTGCTGTCTACCAACCTACTACCTAGGCTCTTATATATATATATATATATATATATATATATATATATATATATATATATATATATATAATAATATATATATATATATATATAATAATATATGGAGAAAAAGAGAGAGGTTAAGAGAGTGGTGAAGCAATGTAAAAAGAGAGCAAATGAGAGAGTGGGTGAGCTGTTATCAACAAATTTTGTTGAAAATAAGAAAAAGTTTTGGAGTGAGATTAACAAGTTAAGGAAGCCTAGAGAACAAATGGATTTGTCAGTTAAAAATAGGAGAGGAGAGTTATTAAATGGAGAGTTAGAGTATTGGGAAGATGGAGGGAATATTTTGAGGAATTGTTAAATGTTGATGAAGATAGGGAAGCTGTGATTTCGTGTATAGGGCAAGGAGGAATAACATCTTGTAGGAGTGAGGAAGAGCCAGTTGTGAGTGTGGGGGAAGTTCGTGAGGCAGTAGGTAAAATGAAAGGGGGTAAGGCAGCCGGGATTGATGGGATAAAGATAGAAATGTTAAAAGCAGGTGGGGATATAGTTTTTGGAGTGGTTGGTGCAATTATTTAATAAATGTATGGAAGAGGGTAAGGTACCTAGGGATTGGCAGAGAGCATGCATAGTTCCTTTGTATAAAGGCAAAGGGGATAAAAGGAGTGCAAAAATTATAGGGGATAAGTCTGTTGAGTGTACCTGGTAAAGTGTATGGTAGAGTTATAATTGAAAGAATTAAGAGTAAGACGGAGAATAGGATAGCAGATGAACAAGGAGGCTTTAGGAAAGGTAGGGGGTGTGTGGACCAGGTGTTTACAGTGAAACATATAAGTGAACAGTACTTAGATAAGGCTAAAGAGGTCTTTGTGGCATTTATGGATTTGGAAAAAGGCGTATGACAGGGTGGATAGGGGGGCAATGTGGCAGATGTTGCAAGTATATGGTGTAGGAGGTAGGTTTTCTGAAAGCAGTGAAGAGTTTTTACGAGGATAGTGAGGCTCAAGTTTAGAGTATGTAGAAAAGAGGGAAATTTTTTCCCAGTAAAAGTAGGCCTTAGACAAGGATGTGTGATGTCACCGTGGATGTTTAATATATTTATAGATGGGGTTGTAAGAGAAGTAAATGCGAGGGTCTTGGCAAGAGGCGTGGAGTTAAAAGATAAAGAATCACACACAGGGTGGGAGTTGTCACAGCTGCTCTTTGCTGATGACACTGTGCTCTTGGGAGATTCTGAAGAGAAGCTGCAGAGATTGGTGGATGAATTTGGTAGGGTGTGCAAAAGAAGAAAATTAAAGGTGAATACAGAAAGAGTAAGGTTATGAGGATAACAAAAAGATTAGGTGATGAAAGATTGAATATCAATTGGAGGGAGAGAGTATGGAGGAGGTGAACGTATTCAGATATTTGGGAGTGGACGTGTCAGCGGATGGGTCTATGAAAGATGAGGTGAATCATAGAATTGATGAGGGAAAAAGAGTGAGTGGTGCACTTAGGAGTCTGTGGAGACTGAGAACTTTGTCCTTGGAGGCAAAGAGGGGAATGTATGAGAGTATAGTTTTACCAACGCTCTTATATGGGTGTGAAGCATGGGTGATGAATGTTGCAGCGAGGAGAAGGCTGGAGGCAGTGGAGATGTCATGTCTGAGGGCAATGTGTGTGTGAATATAATGCAGAGAATTCGTAGTTTGGAAGTTAGGAGGAGGTGCGGGATTACCAAAACTGTTGTCCAGAGGGCTGAGGAAGGGTTGTTGAGGTGGTTCGGACATGTAGAGAGAATGGAGCGAAGCAGAATAACTTCAAGAGTGTATCAGTCTGTAGTGGAAGGAAGGCGGGGTAGGGGTCGGCCTAGGAAGGGTTGGAGGGAGGGGGTAAAGGAGGTTTTGTGTGCGAGGGGCTTGGACTTCCAGCAGGCATGCGTGAGCGTGTTTGATAGGAGTGAATGGAGACAAATGGTTTTTAATACTTGACGTGCTGTTGGAGTGTGAGCAAAGTAACATTTATGAAGGGATTCAGGGAAACCGGCAGGCCGGACTTGAGTCCTGGAGATGGGAAGTACAGTGCCTGCACTCTGAAGGAGGGGTGTTAATGTTGCAGTTTAAAAACTGTAGTGTAAAGCACCCTTCTGGCAAGACAGTGATGGAGTGAATGATGGTGAAAGTTTTTCTTTTTCGGGCCACCCTGCCTTGGTGGGAATCGGCCAGTGTGATAATAATAAATATATATATATATATATATATATATATATATATATATATATATATATATATATATATATATATATATATATATATATATATATATATATATATATATATATATATATATATATATAATATATATATTAATATATATATATGCAAAACAACCACTCTGAAAGAATAGAGAAATTCCAAGCGCTTTCGTGACTACTCACATTATCAAGGAACTATGAAAGTAAAGCATCCAAGGAAGCTATATAAGGGGTCTGGCCAGCACCTCACTATCAGATCCCACAACGGTTAAACACCTGACGCGCGCCGACCCAACTTGGATAGGTCCTTTAAACAACTCACCCCACAAACTATTCTACCCAAGAAAATTTAAAAATTATTTGTCCAGTGTATTATTAAATTCTTCCCAAATTCTATTAATTATAAATGGATCTAATTTATATAAACCAAAGGAAATATTCATATTATTGTCAAAAAACAATTTTGACAATAATATGAATATTTCAGTTAATTCCGGGTGTCATCATGGAGATACTGTAATACTCCTTATTATGATAGAACACTTCCTCTCACTCCTCTTCAGATTTATGAAGACAATGTCTCAGCATCCCTTTTCCTCTCGACCACCCCTTACATCACCCTACCTTTTCCTCCATTCCATCCCATGCCGTCTTTCAACCATGCCACTCTTTCCACCCTGGCTCCCCTATACTCGTCTCTCCACCACATTTTCATCTTCAATACCTACCGTCTCCACAACGAGCTCCTCCCAACAACGCCTCCAAACCCAACACCCGTCTCCTGACCAATTCGGCTCCTCCCACAATCGTAACCTCCCCACATCCCTTCCCTGCCCTCCTCTGCCTCATCAGTGAAGTCAACAGTTTCGTGACTTTCATCGTGATCCCTCCGGCGGGATGCTGTCTGTGGCTTCCAATGTGGCAACTGATCAGAAAATCTCTTCAAAGGGCAATCCATCCGGCAGGTTGGGTGGGCGGGCGGACGGGGGTGTGTTCTGGGGGCATGCGGTGGCTGGGGGTTGGTGATAGCTAGTGAATGAGAATGGGTGGCCAGGGGACACAACTGGGGAAGTAACAGTGGATGACTTCAAAGCGATGGCAGGGTAATCGAGAGAGACGGCGGAAGATGGTGAGGAGGAGAAGGAAGGCAGGAAATTACTGAGGAGGTGGAAGGGATGAAGGAACAGGTAGAGGCAGGAGAACAAGAATTCGCGTACTTACCGTCTGCAGCAATAAAAATTCTTCTTCTACATTTCTGTGAATGCGGTATATGTATAGAGATATATATATAATTATCTCATATGTGAATAAGTTTCCTCAGTGTTAGGTATGTATCTCTGAGAGTATATATACCCGAGGAGATCATAAATATAAGTCCTGAGGTTCTCGAAAAATTAGCCATGAGATATTGTTAATAAACAGCGGAGACATAACCAACTGAGAATGAAAGTAATTGTTTGACCGTGACGGGCCAGAATTTACCTCGGTGACTGATGTACTGAGGGTAATCGATCGTTACAACTCGCCACACTATCTACATTGCCTTACATCCCTGCGCCACACTATATCCATTCTCTTAATACCTCGCCACACTATCTCACATTTCACATCCCTGCCCACACTACCTCACATTGACTTACATACCTCGTCCAAAACTATCTCACATTCCTTTACGTCCTTGCCACACTAATTCACATTCCTTACATCCTCGCCACTACTATCTCACATTCCACTTACATCATTCGTCCACTATCTCACATTCCTTTACAGCCCTCGCCAATCTATCTCACATTCTTACATCCCTTGCAACACTATCTCACATTCCTTACATCTTCGCCACACTATCTCACATTCTTCATCCCTTGGCACATATCTCACATTCCTTACATCCCTCGCACACTATCTCACATTCCATTACATCATCGCCAACACTATCTCACATTCCTTACATCCCTCGAAACACTATCTCACATTCTTACATCCCTCGCCACTCTATCTCACAATTCATTACATCCCTAGGACACACTATCTCACATTCCTTAATCCCTCCGAAACACCTATCTCACATTCCTTAAAACCCTCGCCCACACAAATCTCACATTCCTTACATCCGGTCGCCACATAACTAACTAATTCCTTACACCCCTCGCCACTACGATCTCACATTCCTTCCATCATCCCTCGCACTCTATCTCACATTCCTTACATTCCTCGCCACACTATCTCACATTCATTACATATCCTGCGCCACACGATCTCACATTCCTACATCCCTCGCCACACTATCCTCACATTCCCGTACATTCCCTCGCCACACTATCTCAATCCCTTACATCCATCGCCATATTATCACACATTCCTTACATCCCTCGCCACACTATCTCACATTCCTTATATCCCTCGCCACACTATCTCACATTCCTTACATCCCTCGCCACACTATCTCACATTCCTTATATACTTCGCCACACTATCTCACATTCCTTACATCCCTCTGAAAAAAGCCATGAGATATTGTTAATAAACAGCGGAGACATAACCAACTGAAGAATGAAAGTAATTGTTTGACCGGAGGCCAGAATTTACCTCGGTGACTGAACTATACTGAGGTAATCGATCTTTACAACCCTCCCCACACTATCTCACATTATTTACATTCCTCGCCACACTATCTCACATTCCTTACATCACTCATCACACTATCTCACATTCCTTACAGCCCTCGCCAAACTATCTCACATTCCTTACATCCCTTGCAACACTATCTCACATTCCTTACATCCCTCGCCACACTATCTCACATTCCTTACATCCCTCGCCACACTATCTCACATTCCTTACATCCCTCGCCACACTATCTCACATCCCTTACATCCCTCGCCACACTATCTCACATTCCTTACATCCCTCGCCACACTATCTCACATTCCTTACATCCATCGCCTATATATCACACATTTCCTTACATCCTCTCGCCCACACTATCTCTCAATTCCTTATATCCCTCGCCACACTATCTCGCATTCCTTACATCCTTCGCATACTAATCTCACATTCTTATATAACTTCGCCACACTATCTCACATTTCCTTTAATCACTCGTCACACTATCTCACATTCCTTACAGCCCTCGCCAAACTATCACACAATCTTAAATCCCTTGCAACACTATCTCACATTCCTTACATCCCTCGCCACACTATCTTACATTCCTTACATCCCTTGGCACACTATCTCACACTACTTACATCCCTCGGCACACTATCTCACATTCCTTATATCCCTCGCCCCACTATCTAAATTCCTTACATCCCTCAAAACACTATCTCAATTCTTACATCCCTCGCCACACTATCTCACATTCCTTACATCCCTCGCCACACTATCTCACATTCCTTACATCCCTCGAAACACTATCTCACATTCCTTACATCCCTCGCCACATTCTCATCATTCCTTACATCCCTAGATGACACACTATCCCACATTCCTTAATCTCTCGCCAAACTATTCAATTACTTACATCCATCGCCACACTAACTCACATTCCTTACACCCCTCGCCACACTATCTCACATTCCTTACATCATCCCTCGCCACACTATCTCACATTCTTACATCCCTCGCCCACACTATTCACATCCCATACATCCTCGATGCACCTCATTCACCATTCCTTACATTCCTCGCCCACACTATTCCAATCCCTTACATCCATCTCAATATATCACACATTCCTTACATCTCTCGCCACACTATCTCACATTCCTTATTTCCCTCGCCACACTATCTCAACATTCCTTACATCCTCGCCAATATTCACATTCCTTACATCCCTCGCACACTATCTCACATTCTTTATATCCCTCGTCACAGTTTTCACATTCTTATATACTTCGCCACACCTATCTCATATACCTTACATCCATCGCATTATTATCACACATTCCTTACACTCCCTGCCACACGATCCCACATTCCTTATATCCCTCGCACACTATCTCACATTCCATACATCCCTCGCCACCTAATCTCACATTTTTACATCCCTCGCCACACTACTCTTACCCAGTCCTATCCATCCCAGCCACACTATTCTCACATTTCCTTAACATCCCTCGCCACTATCTCACATTCCTTACATCCCTTGCCACACTATCTCACATTCCTTACATCCCTCGCCACACTATCTCACATTCCTTACATCCCTCGCCACACTATCTCACATCCATTACATCCCTCGCACATAGCTCACATTCCATACATCCCTCGGAAAACACTATCTCATTCCTTACATCCCTCGCCACACTATCTCACATTCCTTACATCCCTAGACACACTATCTCACATTCCTTACATCCCTCGAAACACTATCTCACATTCCTTACATCCTCGACACACTATCTCACATTTTAAATCCTCGCACACTATCACATTCCTTACATCCTCGCCACGGCTGTCTCACATTCCTTACATTCCCTCGCACACTATCTACCATTCCTTACATTTCTCGCCACCCACTATCTCACATTCCTTACATTCCCTAACACACTGTCTCACATTCTTTACATCCCTCGACACTCTATCTCACATTCCTTACATTCCTTGCCACACTTTCTCACATTCCTTACATCCCTCGACCCTCACTACCTCACAATCCTTACATCCCTCGCCCTACTATCTCAACATTCCTTTACATCCCTCGCACACTATCTCACTTTCCTTATATACTTCGCCATCACTATCTCAATCGTTACTATTCCACTCGCACAATGTCTCACATGTCTTACATAACTCGCCACACTATCTCACATCCTTTAACCCTCGAAAGAACATAATCTCATTTCTTGTATCCCTCGCCACACTATCTCACAAACTCTTACATTACCACGACCACACTATCTCACATTCTACATCCCTCGCCACACTATCTCACATCCTTAATCCCTCGCCACTCTATTCACATATCCTTAATCCCTCGCCAAAACTATCTCACATTCCGTACATCCTCGCCACACTATCTCAACCATTTCTTACATTCCTTGCCACAAATATCTCACGGTCCTTAATCATCCCTCTAACACTATCTCATAATCCCTTACATCGCTCGCCACACTATCTTACATCCCTTAATCCTCGCCACACTATCTCACATTCTTATATCCCTCGCCACACTATCTCACATCCCTTACATCCCTCGGCAACACTATCTCACATTCTTGTATCCCTCGCCACACTATCTCCATCCCGTACATACCTCGCTCACTATTCACCATTCCTTACATCCTCGCCACACTATCTCACATTCCTTACATTCTCGCCAACACTATCTCACATTCCTTTAATCCCTCGTACACTATCTCACATTCCTTATATACTTCGCCAACTATTCACTTTCCTTACATCCACGCCACAATATCTCCATTCCTTTAATCCATCGCCCACCACTATCTCATAGTCCTTACTTCGCTCGCCACACTATCTTACATCCCTTACATCCTCGCCAAACTATCTCCACATTCCTTACATCCCTCGCCACACTATCTCACATCCCTACTCCCTAGCCCTCACTATCTCTATCCTTACATCCTCGACACACTATCTCACATTCCTTACATCCCTCGCCTACACTATCTTCACATTGTCTTACATCCATCGCAGCACTATCTCACCATTCCTTAATCCGTCGCCACATATATCTCACATTCCTTACATCCCTTTCCCAAACTATCTCACACATTCCTTTCATCCCTCGCCACACTATCTCGCATCCATTACATCCCTCGCCACACTATCACAGATTCCTTACATCCCTCGCCACACTATCTCACATTACTTACATCCCTCGCCACTCTATCTCACATTCCTTACATCCTTCGCCACACTGTCTCACATCCCTTGCATCCTCTCCACACTATCTCACATTCTTTACATCCCTCGCCACACTCACATCCCTCGCTACACTTAAATCCCTCGCCACACTCTCATCCCTCGCCACACTTACATCCCTAGCCACACTTACATCCCTCGCCACACTTATATCCCTCGCCAAATTCATATATCACGCCACACTTACATCCCTCGCCACACTCACATCCCTCGCCACACTCACTTCCCACGCCACGCTCATCCCTCGCCAAACTCATATCCGTAGCCACACTTACATCCCTCGCCACTCTCACATCCCTCGCCACACTCACATGTCTCGCCACACTCACTTCCGTCGACACACCTACATCCCTAGCCACACTCACATCCCTCGCCACTCTCACAACCCTCGCCGCCGCCACACTCACTCCCCGCGCCACACTTCTCACATCCCTTTCATCTCTCGCACTCTTTTCACTTTGTTACATCCCTCGCCACACTATCTTACATTCCTTACATCCCTCGCCACACTATCTCACATTCCTTACATCCCTCGCCACACTATCTCACATTCCTTACATCCCTAGCTACTAGTCACATTCCTTGCATCCCTCTCACACTCTATCTCACATTCCTTAATCCTCGCCTCGCGGTGTTTCACTTCCTTTAATCCCTCGCCACCTCTATCTCAATTCCTTTCATTTCTCGCCACACTATCTCACATTCATTACATCCTCGACACACATCTCACATTCCTTACATCCCTCGCCACACTACCTCACATACCTTATATCCCTCGCCAAACTATCTCAAATTCCTTACATCCCTCGCCAAACTATCTCACGTTCCTTACATCCCTCGCCACACTATCTCACATTCCTTACATCCCTCGTCACACTATCTCACATTCCTTACATACTTCGCCACACTATCTCACATTCGTTACATCCCTCGACACACTATCTCACATCCCTTACATCCATCGCGACACTATCTCACATTCCTTATATCCCTCGCCACACTATCTCAAATGCCTTACATCCCTCGCCACACTATCTCACATCCCTTACATTCTTCGCCACACTATCTCACATTTCTTTTATCCTTCGCCACATATCTCACATCCCATTACATACCATTCGCCACACACTACTCATTCCTTACATACCTCGCCACACAATCTCACATTCCTTACGTCCCTCGCCACACAATCTCACATTCCTTACATCCCTCGCCACACTATCTCACATTCCTTACATCCCTCGCCACACTATCTCACATTCCTTCCATCACTCGCCACAATATCTCACATTCCTTACATCCCTCGCCACACTATCTCATATCCCTTTCATCGCTTGCCACACTATCTTACATCCCTTACATCCCTCGCCACACTATCTCACATCCCTTACATACCTCGCCACACTATTTCACATTCCTTACATCCCTCGCCACACTATCTCACATCCCTTACATCCTTCGCCACACTATCTCACATTCCTTACATCCCTCGCCACACTATCTCACATTCCTTACATCCCTCGTCCACAACTATCTCAACATTCCTTAACATCCGCGCCACAATATTCACATTCCTTAATCCCTGCCACACTATCTCATATCCTTTCATCGCTTGCCACACAATCTTATTCCCTTACATCCTCGCCACGTATCTCATATTCCCTACATACCTCGCCACACTATTTCCACATTCTCTTAATCCCTCGCCACACTATTACATCCTTACATCCTTCGCCCACACTATCTCACATTCTTACATCTTCGATACCACTTTCTCACATTCCCTTAATCCTCGCCAACTATCTCACATTCTTACATCCTGCCACACTATATCACATTCCTTACCATCCCTCGGCCACACTATCTCACATTCCTTACATCCCTCGCCACACTATCTCACATCCCTCACATCCCTCGCCACACTATCTCATATCCCTTTCATCCATCGACACACTATCTCACATTCCTTACATCCCTCGCCACACTATCTCACATTCCTTACGTCCTTCGCAGCACTATCTCACATTCCTTACATCCCTCGCCACACTATCTCACATTCGTTACATTCCTCGCAACACTATCTCATATCCCTTACATCCCTCGCCACACTATCTCACATTCCTTACGTCCCTCGCCACACTATCTAACATCCCTTACATCCCTCGCCACACTATCTCACATTCCTTACATCCCTCGCCACACTATTTCACATTCCTTACATCCCTCGGCACACTATGACACATTCCTTATATCCCTCGCCACCCTATTTCACATTCCTTACACCCCTCGCCACACTATCTCACATTCCTTACCATCCTCGCCACACCTATCCCACTTCCTTACATCCTTCGCCGCCACTACTCTTCTTCCTTATATCTCTCGCCCACTATATCACCATTTCCTTACATCCTCGCCACACTCTCTCACATTCTACATCTTCGCCCTTTCCCACACCGTCTCACATCCCTTGCATCCTCGCCCACACTATTCACATTTTTACATCCCTCGCCACACTCACATTCGTGCCACCCCTTAAAACCCTCGCCACACTTTATTTCCCCGCCACACTTACATCCCCCAGCCACACTTACAACCCCCGCCCACTTAATCCCTCGCCAAAATTTATATTCACGCCACACTTACATCCCTCGCCACACTTACATCCCTCGCCACCTCCTTCCCACGCCACCTCATCCCTCGCTAAACTCAATCCCTAGCCACACTTTTCATCCCTCCCCACACACATCCCTCGCCACACTCACATATCTCGCCACTCCAATTCCCTCGCCACACTTTCCCTCCCCCCCACTCACATCCCGGCCACTCTCACATCCCCGCCACACTCTCGTTCCCCCCACACATCTCAAACCCTTACATCTCCGCCACACATCTCACATTCCTTTTCATTCTCGCCCAAACTATCTCACATTCCTTCATCCCTCCCACACATCTCACATTCCTTACACCCTCGCCACAAAATCCACATTCCTTACTCCCTCGCCCCAATATCCACATTTCCTCTCCCACGCCACACTATTCATATTCCTAAACTCCCACACCCCATTCCTTGCATCCCTCGCCCCAAAATCACATTCCTTACATTTCCCCGCCACACATCTCACATTTCCCTTTCAAACCCTCGTCACACTACTCACATTCCCATATACTTTGCCACACATCTCAATTCCTTAATCCCCCGCCACAATATCCCATTCCATACATCCATCGCCACAATATCCAATCCCCTTACATCACTCCCACCATCTTACATCCTTAATCCCTCGACACTATCTCACTTCCTTACATCCCTCGCCACACATCTACATCCCCACACCCTCCCCACTATTCAATCCCTTACATATCACAACTATCTCACATTTCCCTTTCATCCCGCCCCACTATCCCACAATTTCCCTTTCTCCTTCTCAGCACTATCTCACATTCCTTACATCTCTGCCACACTATCACACATTCCTTACATCCCTCGCCACACTATCTACTTCCCTTAAAATCCCCGCCACATATTCACATTCCCCTTTAAACCTTCGCCACACTATCTCACTCCCTTTCATCCTGCCCACACTATCTACTTTTTTACATCCCCCCGCCACATAATCCCCCGCTACACTTAAATCCCTCGCCACACTCTCATCCCTCGCCACACTTACATCCCTAGCTAAACCCACATCCCTCGCCACCCTTTATCCCCCCGCCAAAATTCAATTTTACGCCACACTTACACCCTCGCCACACCACACCTCGCCCCAACTCACTTCCCACCCCGCTCATCCCTCGCCAAACTCATACCGTAGCCACACTTACATCCCTCGCCCCTCTCACATCCCCTTCCACACTCCATTCTGCCACACTCACTTCCGTCGACACATCTAATCCCCAGCCACCCACATCCCCCGCCACTCTCACATCCCCCCCACATCCACCCCCCCAACTAACTCCATCCCTTACATCCCCCGCCCCTTATCTTAATTTCCTTTCACCCTCGCCACACTATCCCCCCATTCCTTAACCCCCCGCCAACTATCTCAATTCCTTCATCCCTGCCCACTATCACATTTCCTTCCATCCCCCGCCCCCCTCTATCTCCATTCCTTACACCCCCGCCACGCGTTTACATTCCTTACACCCCCCCACACTATCTCACATTCCTTTCATTTTCGCCACACCCATCCACATTCCTTACATCCCTCGCCCCACTACCAATTCCTTTAAACCCTCGACACACTATCTCACTTTTTTCATTTCCCGCCACCTTTCTCAATTCCTTTTAAACCCTCGCCACATTATCTCACATTCCTTACATCCCTCGCCACACTATCTCATTTCCCTTTCATCCCTCAGCACTTTCTCACATACCTTTTATCCCTGCCCACACTCAAATTCCTTACACCCTCGCCCAAAATATCTCCATTCCACATCCCCCGCCCACTATCTCACATTCCTTTCATCCCCCCCACACTATCCACATTCCTTATATCCCTCGCCCACCCTTTCACATTCCTTAACCCCTCGCCAAACATATCTACAATTCCTACACCCGCCACACTAATCCCACATTCCCTTACATCCTTCGCCGCACTATCTCACATTCCTTATATCTCTCGCCACACTATATCACATCCTTACATCCCCCGCCACACTCTCTCAACATTCCTTACATCCTTTGCCCACAACCGTCTCACATCCCTTTCCCTCCATCGCCCACACTATCTCACATTCCTTTACATCCCTCGCCCACACTCCATCCTCGGCCCACTTAAATCCCTCGCCACACTCTCATCCCTCGCCACACTTACATCCCTAGCCACACTTACATCCCTCGCCACACTTATATCCCTCGCCAAATTCATATATCACGCCACACTTACATCCCTCGCCACACTCACATCCCTCGCCACACTCACTTCCCACGCCACGCTCATCCCTCGCTAAACTCATATCCCTAGCCACACTTACATCACTCACCACACACACATCCCTCGCCACACTCACATATCTCGCCACTCTCACTTCCCTCGCCACACTTCCATCCCTCGCCACTCACATCCCGCGCCACTCTCACATCCCTCGCCACACTCTCGTCCCTCGCCACACTATCTCACATCCCTTACATCTCTCGCCACACTATCTCACATTCCTTGCATCTCTCGCCAAACTATCTCACATTCCTTACATCCCTCGCCACACTATCTCACATTCCTTACATCCCTCGCCACACTATCGCACATTCCTTACATCCCTCGCCACACTATCTCACATTTCCTACATCCCACGCCACACTATCTCACATTCCTTACATACCTCGCCACACTATCTCACATTCCTTGCATCCCTCGCCACACTATCTCACATTCCTTACATTCCTCGCCACACTATCTCACATTCCTTACATCCCTCGTCACACTATCTCACATTCCTTATATACTTCGCCACACTATCTCACATTCCTTACATCCCTCGCCACAATATCTCACATTCCATACATCCATCGCCACAATATCTCATATCCCTTACATCGCTCGCCACACTATCTTACATCCCTTACATCCCTCGCCACACTATCTCACATTCCTTACATCCCTCGCCACACTATCTCACATCCCTCACATCCCTCGCCACACTATCTCATATCCCTTACATCCATCGACACACTATCTCACATTCCTTACATCCCTCGCCACACTATCTCACATTCCTTACATCCTTCTCAGCACTATCTCACATTCCTTACATCCCTCGCCACAATATCTCACATTCCTTACATCCCTTCCCAAACGATCTCACATTCCTTACATCCCTCACCACACTATCTCACATCCATTACATCCCTCGCCTCACTATCTCACATTCCTTACATCTCTCGCCACACTATCACACATTCCTTACATCCCTCGCCACACTATCTCACATTACTTACATCCCTCGCCACACTATCTCACATTCCTTACATCCTTCGCCACACTATCTCACATCCCTTGCATCCTCGCCACACTATCTCACATTCTTTACATCCCTCGCCACACTCACATCCCTCGCTACACTTAAATCCCTCGCCACACTCTCATCCCTCGCCACACTTACATCCCTAGCCACACTTACATCCCTCGCCACACTTATATCCCTCGCCAAATTCATATATTACGCCACACTTACATCCCTCGCCACACTCACATCCCTCGCCACACTCATTCCCACGCCACCTCATCCCCCGCCAAACCATATCCCTAGCCACACTTTCATCCCTCGCCACTCCACATCCTTTTCCACACTCACATTTTCCCCCACATCATTCGCACACATTACATCCTAGCCACACTCACTCCCTCGCCACTCTCACATCCCTGCCCAATCCATCCCTCGCCCCACTAACTCACTCCCTTACATCCCTCGCCACTCTATCTTACATTTCCTTTCATCCCCTGCCACACTATCCCAATTCCTTTTCTCCCTCGCCCCACTATCTACATTTCCCTTACATCCCCCCCACATATCTTACACCTTTTCATCCCCGCCACTCATCTCACATTCCTTACATCCCTCGCCACGCTGTTTCACATTCCTTACATCCCTCGCCACACTAATTTTACATTCCTTACATTTTTCGCCACACTATCTCAATTCCTTACTCCCTCGCCACACATCTACATTCCCCTTTCTCCCTCGACACCTATCTCACTTTCCCTTTAAACCCCGCCACACTATTCACATCCCTTACATACCTCGCCCACTATTTCACTTTTCCCTTTCATCCTCGCCAAAACTTCTCACATCCCTTACATCCCTCGCCACACTATCTCCATTTTCTTTTATCCTCGCCACACATCTCACATCCCTTACATACCCGCAAACACTAACACATTCCTTTTATCCCCGCCACACTATCCCCAAATTCCTTACACCCTCGCCACCTATCTCACATTCCTTACATCCCCCCACAAAATTCACATTCCTTAATCCCCCCGCCACACTATCTCACATTCCTTACATCCCCCCCCACAATATCTCGCATTCCCCACATCCCCCCGCAACACTATCTCATATCCCTTACATCGCTCGCCACACTACTTTCTCCCATAACCCTCGCCACACTATCTCACATTTTACATCCTCGCCCCCACTTTTTCACTCCCTCACATCCCGCCACACTACTCATATCCCTTTTATCCCTCGAACCATCTCACATTCCTTTAAACCCCGCCCCCTATCTCACATTCCTTAGTCCTTCGCGCACTATCCACATTCCTTACATCCCTCGCCACAAAATTACACATTCCTTACGTCCATTCCCCACTATCTCACATTTTCCTTTTCGTCCCTCGCCACACTATCTAAATCCCCTTTCTCCCTCGCCCACAACCCATTCCTTTCATCCCTCGCCACACTATTTCACATTCCTTACATCCCCGGCACACTATGACACTTCCTTTACCCTCGCCACCCTATTTCACTTCCTTACACCCCCCCACACTATTCACTTCCTTACTCCCTCCCCACACTATCACACACTCCTTACACCTTCGCCGCCTCCTCCAATTCCTTACATCTCCGCCACCTATCTCACATTCCCCTTTAAACCCTCTCCACACTCTCCACTTCCTTACATCCTTCGCCAACCCGTCTCACACCCTTTCATCCTCGCCACATATCTACATTCTTACATTTTTCGCCCCAACCCACATCCCTCCCAACCTTAAATCCCTGACAACCCCACCCCGCCCATACATCCCACCACACTTATTTCCCCTCCACACTTATCCCTAGCCACACTTACATCCCTCGCCACACTCACATCCTCCCCACACTCACAATCTCGCCCTCTCACTTTTCCCCCGCCACCTTTCCCCCCTCCCACTCACATCCCCGCCACTCTCACATCCCTCGCCCACCTTGTCCCCGCCACACTATCTACAAACCCTTACATCCTTTGCCACACTATTCACTTCCTTGCATCTCCCCCCACACTATCTCACATTCCCTTTCACCCTCCCCCACATCTCACATCCTTACATCCCGCCACACTATCCACATTCCTTTCATCCCCGCCACATATTCACATTTCCTAATCCCCGCACACTACCCCATTCCTTACATCCCTCGTTCCTTACATCCCTCGCCACACTATCTCACATTCCTTACATCCCTCGCCACACTATCTCACATTCCTTACATCCCTCGCCACACTATCTCACATTCCTTACATCCCTCGCCACAATATCTCGATTCCTTTTCATCCCTCGCCCAAAAACTATCTCATATCCCTTACATCGCTCGTCCACATCTACTACATCCCATACATCCCTCGCCACACTATCTCACATTCCTTACATCCCTCGCCACACTATCTCACATCCCTCACATCCCTCGCCACACTATCTCATATCCCTTTCATCCATCGACACACTATCTCACATTCCTTACATCCCTCGCCACACTATCTCACATTCCTTACGTCCTTCGCAGCACTATCTCACATTCCTTACATCCCTCGCCACAATATCACACATTCCTTACGTCCATTCCCACACTATCTCACATTCCTTACGTCCCTCGCCACACTATCTAACATCCCTTACATCCCTCGCCACACTATCTCAATTCCTTACACCCTCGCCACACTTTTCACATTTCCCTTACATCCCCCGGGACACTATACAATTCCTTATACCCTTGCCACCCTATTTCCATTCCTTTTCACCCCCGCCACACTATCTCACATTCCTTACTCCCTCGCCACACTACACACACTCCTTACATCCTTTGCCGCACTGTCTCAATTCCTTACCTCTCGCCCAAAAATTCTCACATTCCTTAATCCCCCTCCACACTCTCTCCATTCCTTACATCCTTCGCCACACGTCTCACATCCCTTCATTCCGCCCACTATCTCACATTCTTTTCATTTTTTCGCCACACTCACATCCCCCCACACTTAATCCCCCCGCCACACTCTCATCCCTCGCCACACTTACATCCCTACCACCTTTCATCCCCGCCACACTTATCCCCCACCACACTTCACCCCCGCCACACTCACACCCCCGCCACCTCACAAATCCGCCACTCTCACTTCCCTCGCCACATCCTCCCGCCACTCACATCCCTCGCCACCTCACTCCCCGCCAACTCTCGTCCCTCGCCACACTACTCACATCCCTTTTCATCTCTGCCACCTATATCACATTCCTTGCATCTCTCGCCAACTTTTTCACATTCCTTACATCCCTCGCCACACACTCACTTTTACATCCCCCGCCACACTATCGCAATTTCCCTTTCATCCCTCCCCCACTATCTACATTTCCTACACCCTCGCCACCTATCTCACATTTCCCTTACTCCCTGCAACAATATTACATTTCTTACGTCCTTTGCACACTTAACCACATTCCTTAATCCTTTGCCACACTACTCAATTCCTTACCCCTCGACACAATTCTCAATTCTTTAATCCCCCGCCACACTTTCTCACATTCCTTACATCCTTCGCCACACTATCTCATATCCCTTGATCATCGACTCGAGCCACACCCTATCGTACATCCTTACATCAACCTGCGAGCTCACACTATGCTACACATTCCCTAATCAACCTATCCACGCCAACACCAATCATCACATCCCTCCATCCTCTCCAAACACTAAATCATCATCATCCCCTTAGCATCCATCGACACATGCTAATCTCCACATTCCTTACATCCCCTTCGCCCGACAGCTGATCATAAAAAAATCCCCCCTCCACATTCCGTTACATCCTTCTACAGCATAATCTACCCATTCTCTCCTTACATCCCTCGCTAGAACCGACAAATATCTCACATTCCTTACATCCCATCACCCAACTCATCTCACATTCCGTATACCATCCATGCGCCACACCTATCTCACAATACCATTACATCCCTCGCCACACTATACTCTCATTCCTTACATACTTCTCGCCACACTATCACACATTCCTTACATCCCTCGCCCACACTATCTCACATTACTTACATCCCTTTTCTGCCTCGAACTATCTCACATTCCTTAAATCCTTACGCTCACACTATCTCACATTCATCAATCCCTTGCACACTCTGGCCACAAGCTATGCTCCACCATACTTCTACGTCCCGCTCGCCACACTCACACCCTCGCTGACCACTTAAATTCGCCTCGCCCACTCCCATCCCTCGCCACACATACATCCCTAGCCCCACTTACATCCCTCGACCACAACTTAATATCCTCGCGTCCAAATTCATACGCGCGTTACAACCACAACTTACATTCCCGTCGCCACACTCCCCCATCCCCTCCGACCAACACTCAACTTCCAACGCCACGCTCCTCCCTCCGCGCCAAACACATAATCCGAAGCCACACTACATCCCTCTCAACTCTCACATCCCTTGCCACAGTCTCACATGTCCCACGCCACAATACTACCACCTTTTCCGTCTACATCAAAAACTACATCGCCCTAGCACACACTCCACATCCCTCGCACACTCCATATCACATCCCGCACACACACATCCCCTCGCCCACAGCTAGCCTCACATACTCCTTACATCCTTTCGCCACTCTATCTTACTTTACCTTACATCCCCTCGCCCACACCTATCCCAACATTCCTTACTATCCTCGCCCACACTATCTCACATTTCCTTACACATGCCCTCGACCACACTATCATTACATTCCTTTAACATCCTCGCTCCCTCTATCTCACATTTCCTCTTACATATCCCTCGCCACGCGCTGTTTTCATCATTCCTTACATAAACTTCGCCACACAATCACACATTCCTTACATTTTCTCTTCTCGCCACACTATCTCACATGTCCTACAATCCCTCAGCCTCAACAATATCACATTCCTCTCACATCACCCCGACACAGCTATACCGTCACATCCATACATTCCTCCCACACCGAGTATCTCACACTTCTCCTTACATCCCTCGCCATCTATCACAATTCCTTAACATCCGCTCGCCACACTACACGCAGACATTCTATTTACATCCCTCGAGAGACCTTTCCTATCACAAACTTCATATCCGCACTGACCCACAGCGTAACTCAAATCTCCTTACACCCTGCGCCAAACTAATCTCACATTCCTACTACTCCCATCAGCCACACTAATCTACAACATTCCATACATCCCACTCGCCACACTCTCTCTACATTCCTATCAAAGTATTCTTCGCACACACTATCTCACATTCGTTTACATCCCTCCCACACTAACTCACATCCCTTACATGATTCCATCGCGACAGCACTATACTTCGCATGTCCTTATAACTCGCCTCGCCACAGGCGGGTATCTCACTTATGATATTACATCCCTCGCCCACAACAACTCTGCACATCCCCTTACAATGACCTCGCCACACTATCTCCCATATATCATGACACCCCCCTCTCTCACCCACATCTCCCCTCCTTTCCCTCACCGCTCGCCCCCAGACCCACACCCCTACCTAACATCCACAATACCACCCAATTCTCACCTTCCATACGTCCTATCGCCACACTATCACACATTCCTTACATCCCCTCAGCGCACGAAAGTCTAACTTCACATATGCCATACATCCCTCGCACCACCATTCTAACACATATCCCTTATTCAATCGGCTAAGCCTACACTATCATACCCCCTTCCATCCCTCGCCACACTCACTCTCCAACCACTTATCTATACCTCGCCACCACAAAATCACATACCTTACATCCCTCCGCCCAGCTATCTCACATCCCCATTACGCATCCCTCGCCACACTAGCCTCCACCATAGACATCACTTGTTTTTCCTCGGCCACACTATCTCACAGATCCCGTACATACCTCGCAACACAATCACACAATACCTTACAT
Source organism: Cherax quadricarinatus (assembly GCF_026875155.1). Classification (NCBI taxonomy): domain Eukaryota; kingdom Metazoa; phylum Arthropoda; class Malacostraca; order Decapoda; family Parastacidae; genus Cherax; species Cherax quadricarinatus. The sequence goes on from NC_069407.1 coordinate 77,244,799, forward strand.
ACCCTTTACCGCACGACACACAACTATTACTCAAATTCCTTCCACATCCCTCGCCCCACCATACTCAAACATTCCTTTTACCAACCCTCCGCCACACTAACCAGTACATTTTCCCATACATCCGTTCCCTAGGAAAGCCTATCCCCCCATAATTCAGTGGCGCCACAACGAGTGCAACTCAATCTCTACATACAATATCCCTCCTTCCCTCACTGATCCCTCTTGGAGGGTGGCAGATGCTGCCTCGTGCCAACACTAACTCATATCCTTTCCAATCCATCAAATCGACATCATCAATAAAGAATACATCCTCCTACCATTCCTATAACCAGATCACCACCCTCGACGAGAGCAAACAGATATGGTGCTCTAAACACGTCCTACAACACTGAAGCACACACTCACAAACTCACAGATCCATACCGGCGTCCTATTTCTAGCGTTATTACGCACGTACTATCTTCACAATTCCATAAAAACAAAACATCCCACTGCAACCCCTTCCCTTCCCCATCCTAAACATGCTTCCAACCACCCAATTTATTCGCCCACTAACAATAGGCTCTACAATACCATTCCCATACGACCATTTGTCCCAAACACTATCCACACTATTCCTTAAATAACTCAGTTAATCCAAACCCCCTACCCGGCAAACCAATACCCAAACCCTAAAACGACTCCCATGCTCCAGTACCCGCCACCTAAACTAACCTCCCGACCATACATTCTCCTCCTCGCCCGAACGCCTCAGTCTCACCACAAATCGCAATGACGCAATACCATGCGCCTCACACTATAACATTCCATCAAAACATTACCTAACATCCCACGGTACACGTAAGACACATTCCTTAAATCTCATCTCCACCCTGAATGTCACATTCCTTACACCCCTACAGCCACCCTATCTCCACATTACCTTACATCCCTCTCCACACAATCCCACACTCCTTACTATCCTTCCGACCGCACTGTCTCACATTTCTCTTACATGCTCTCGCCACACTATCTCACATTCCTTACATCGCCTCCTCCACACTTCTTCTTCACATTCCTTACATCCCCTTCGCCACACCGAGTCTCTCCACGATCCCTTGCATCCCTCGCCACATAGACTATCACTCACATTCTTTACATCCCTCGCCACACTCACATCCCCTCGACCACACTACAACCCTCGCCACCACTCTCATCCCTCGCCACAACTTACATCTAGCCACACTTACATCCCCCGCCCACACTTATCCCTAGCACAACTCTATCATCCTCGCCATCACACACATTCCCTCGCCACACTCAACATATCTCGCCCACCACTCGACGTCCCTCGCCACACTATCCACAATGCCCTTCGCCACTCACATGCCCTCGCCACTCTCACAATCCCTCGCCACACTCCCTCGTCCCTCCGCCACACTATCTCACCTCCCTTTACATCACTCGTCTCGCCCAACTATCTCACATTACCTTGCATTCTCTCTGCCACAGCTATCTCACACATTCCTTACATCCTCGCCCACAATCTATCTCAGAATATAAAACATTCCTAATAAACATAGACCCTCCGCCACACTACGCACACTTCCTTACATCCCTCGCCACACTACTCTCACATTTCCTACATCCTCGCCACACTATCTCACGTATTCCTTACGTCCCTCGCCACAGACATCTCACATTCTCCTTTACATATCTCGACCACTCGATATTTCAACATTTCTTACGTCCTTCGCCAGCACTATCTCACATTCCATACATCCTTTCGCCATCACTCATCTCCATTCTGTACATCTCCGACACCCTGATCCTCACATTCTTTACATCCCCTTGCCACACTAATCTTCCATTCTTGCATACCCTCGCCACACTATCGCACATTCCCTTACTTCCCTCGCACACACTATACTCACATTCCTTACTCCCTCGCTCACACATCTCACATTCTTTACATCCCTCCGCCACACACTATCTCACCTTCCTACATCTCTCCCACCTATCTCACATTCCCTTACAATCCCTCGCCACACTATCGTCACATCCTTACATCCCTCGCACACCTATCTCACATTCCTTCATATCCCTCTCGAGCCACACAATCTCTAATTCTTTACATCCCTCCGCCAAACTATCTCACGATTCCTTCATCCCCCGTTCGAGCCACAGCGTTAATCTCACACTCCTTACATCCCCTCGCACAACTGAGTCTCCCATTCCTTATATACTTCGCCACACTATCTCATCATTCGTTACATATCCCTCGCCACACTATCCCACATCCCATACATCCATCCCCCACTATCCACATTACCTTATATCCCTCGCCACATCTATCTCACACGCCTACACGATCCCACGCCACACTAACTCACATCCCTAAGCATTTCCTCGCCACCACTATCTCACTTTCTCTTGTCTCCCTACATCACACTACATCTTAATCCAATCCCTTTACATACCCTCGCCACAACTATCTCACATTCCTTACATCCCTCGCCACACAATCCTCCACAATCCTTAACATCCTCGCCACACTATCTCAACAGTCCTGTACAATCCCTCCGCCCACACTAGCTCCCCACATTCCCTTCCATCCCCTCGCCACAATTCTATCTACATTCCTTCCATTCCTCGCCAACAATATCTCATGTGAACCATTATCCTTACATCCGCTCAGCCACATGCAATCTTCACATTCCATACGTCCCTCGCACCACATCTATCTCACATTCCTTACATCCTCCCTCGCCCCACAATCTCACATAACCTTACGTCCCCTCGCCACATAACTCACATTCCTAACATCCCTCCCCACCCTATCTCACTTTCCTTACTCCTTTCGCAAGCACTATCATCACATTCCTTTACATCCCTCGCCGCCAATATCTCACATTCCTTACGTCGATTCCCACCACTATCTCACATTCCCTTACATCCCTCGCCACACTATTTACACATTCCCTTACATCCCTCGCACACGATGGCACAATTCGCTTATATCCCGACTCGCCACCCTATTTTCAACAATCCTACCAACCCTCTCCGCCACACATCTCACATTCCTTAGATCATCCTCGCCACGACTATCACACATTCCATACATCCTCGCTGCACTATCACACATTCTTATATCTCATCGCCACACTATCTCACATTCCTTACATCCTCGCCACAAACTCTCTCTCACATTCCTTTTACATCCTTCCAGCACTATCTCTACATTCCTTACACCCGTCTCCACAACTATCTCACATCCATTACAACTATCCCACAATATCAGCACATTCCATACATCTCTCGCCACACTATCACACTTTCCTTTACATCCCTCTTCCACACTATCTCACATTACTTACGATCACTCTCTGCCCACTACTATCTCACCTTCCTTACATCCTTCGCCACACAGTCTCACATCCCCTTGCACCCTCGAGCTACATACTATCTCACATTCTTTACATCCCTACGCCACACAGCTCACATCCCTTCCGCTACACTTTAAATCCCTCGCCATACTCTCATCCCATCGCCAAGCACTTACATATCCCTAACGCCACACTTACATCCCCACATCCCTCGCCCAACACAAATATCCCTCGCCAATTCATATATCACGCCACACCTTACATCCCTCGCTCCACACTCATCTCTCACTACATCCCTCGCCACAACTCACTTCCCCAACGCCACGGCACCATTAACCCACGCCGAAACTCATAACCGCTAGACCACAGTATTACATCCCACCGCCACTCTCACACGATCCCTCGTCCTACACTACCATGTCTCTCCACAACTCACTCCCGTTCGACACAACCTACATCCCTAGACACCACTCACCATCCCTCGCCACTCTACCAACCCCTCGCCACACTAACACAACCCTCGCGACACTAACTCACATGTCCCATACTCGATCTCTCGCACACTAACACACACATTCCTTACATCCCCCCTCTCCAACAACAAACTATCTCACATTCCTTACATAAGCCCCGACCACCCTATTTTACCAATTTCTTACATCCCTCCCACACTAGCCCACATTCCCTTACCATCCCTGCATCGCCACACAATCCTCTACATATTTATCCCCCTTATCAACCCTCCGCACACACTATCTTAACATTCCTTAGCATCCCTCGCCACACTATCCCAACATTCCTACATCCTCGCCGACACTATCTCACAATTCCTTACACTCCCCTCGCCACGCTGTATCACATCTTCCTTACATCCCTCGCACACAACTATCTCAGCATTCGTTACATTTCCTCGTCACACTACTCTCACATTCCATACATCCCTCTCCACACTATCTCACAATTCCCTTACATCCCTCGACACACCAAATCCGTCACATTCCTTACTGATTCGTCGCCACACTTTCTCACATTCTTACATCCCTCGCCACATACTCAGTCTCACATCCTCTTGCATCCTCGCCACAGCTATCTCACCATTCTTTCTACCATCTCACGCCAGCACTCACATCCCCTCGCCCACACATAAATCCCTCGCCACACTTCTCATACCACGACGACCCCACTTTCACATCCCTAGGCCACCACTTATCATCCCTCGCCAACACTTATATCCCTCCGCCAAATTCATAAATCACGTCCACAACTTACAATCCGCTCGACACAACTCACCTCCCTAGCCAGCACCACACTTTCCCTCCGCCACTCTCCATCCTCTCGACTAAACTCATATCCCTATTCACACACTTATGCAACCCTCGCCACACACCAACATCCCTCGCCACACTCACTATGATCTCGCCACTCTCACTATTCCGTTCCCTCGCCACACTTACCATCGCCTACGCCACACTCACATCCCCGTGCGCCCACTCTCACATCCCACGCCACACTCTAGTCCCTCGCCACACGATCGATCTCACATCCCTTAGCATCTCTCGTCCACACTGATCTCATCATTCCTTGCAATCTCTCGCCCACACTATCTCAACAATTCCTTACATCCCTCACACACACTAATCTCACATTCCTTACATCCCTCGCCACAACTATCGCACATATCCTTAATTCCCTCGCCACACTATCCTCATCATTTCCTACATCCCATCCCACACACTGGATCTCACATTCCTTACATACCTCGCCACAGCAGCTGTCACTCACATTACCTTACCTCCCTCGCCACAACTATCTCAACATTCCTTACATTCCTCGCACTACGACTAATCCTCACATTCACTTACATTCCCTCGACGAAACAACTCAACATTCCTTAAAATACTTCGCCACACTATCTCACATTCCTTATCAACCCTCGCCACAATATCTCAGCATTCCTTACATCCATCGCCACATTTAAACAAACTCAAATCTCCCTTCTACAACTGTCTCGCCACACTATCTATCATCCCTTATATCCCTCACGCCACGCCTATCTCACATTCTCTATCATCCCTCGCCACACTATCTCACATCCCTCACATCCCCCTCGCCACACTATCTCATATCCCATACCCATCCATCGACACAACAATTCTCATCATTCCCTTACATCCCTCGCCACACATCTCCACATTTCCCTTACCAATCCTTCTCATACACTCATCCTTCACATATCCTTACATCCCTCGCCGCAATATCTCACATTCCCTTACATACCCTTCCCAAAACCTATCACACATTCCTTCCATTCCTCGCGCCACATTATCTCACATTACTAACTACATCCCTCTCCACACAATCTCACATTCCTTACTCCCTCGCCACACTATCTCACATTCCTTACATCCCTCGCCACACAATCTCCCATTCCTTACGTATCCCTCGGCCACACTATATCTCCACATTCCTTACATCCCTCCGCCACACTATTCTCACATTCACTCCTATCCGTCCTTTCGCAGCACTATCTCACATTCCTTACATCCCAACGCCGCAATATCTCACATTCCTTACGCTCGATATCCCACTATCTCTACATTCCTATACTCTCCTCAGCCACAACTATCCATTATCCCCCTTTTCATCGCTCGCCACACTACTCACACATTCCTTACATCCCTTCGCCACAACTATTTCAACATTCTCTACAATCCCTCGGCACACTAATGGCACATTCCTTATATCCCTCGCCGTACCTATTTCACATTCCTTACACCCTCGCCACACTAATCCTCAACATTACCTTACATCCCTCGCCACACTATCACCACATCCTTACATTCCTTCGCTGCACTATATCACATTCCATATATCTCTCGCCACACTATCTCACATTCCTTAACATACCCACCGGCCACACCTCTCACATTCCTTACATCCTTACTGCAGCACTATCTCACATTCCATACGAGCCTGCGTCGCCACAACTATCTCTCATCACATTCACACTCCCTCGCCACACTATCCTCACATTCCTTACATCTCTTCTACTCTCACACACTGATCCACACATTCCTTACATCCCTCTCCACACTATCGTCACATTTAACTTACATCATCCCGTCGCCATATCACTATCATCTCACATCTCCTTACATCTCTTCGCCACATCTGAGAGTCACACATCCCTTGGCAACCTACGCTACACATCTCACAATCTTTACATCCCCTCCAGCCACACTCACTCACACCCTCGCTACACTTAAATCCTCGCCATACTCTCATCCCTCGCCACACTTACATCCTGATCCACACATACATCCTCGCCCCACTTATAAAAATCCCTCCGCAAATTCATATAATCACGCCACACATTACTAATCCCTCGGCAACCCCACTCACCATCCTCGCCACACTCACTTCCACGCCACGCTCTATCCCTCGCCAAACTCATTATCTGTACCACCGTATCTTACATTCCCTCGCCACTCTCACCTCCCTTCGCCACACTAAACATGTCTCGCCACACCTCACTTCCTCGACACCACCTACAACCCTAGCACACACCTCACATCCCTCGCCACTCTCACATCCCTGCGCCACACCACATCCCACGCCACACTAACATCATCATCCCTAACATCTCTCGCCACACTATCTCACATTCCCTTACTACATCCCATCGACCACCACTATTCACATTCCTTACATCCCTCGCCACTCTATTTATACATTTCTTACATCCTCTCGCCACACTATCCGCAATTCCTTTACATCCTCCGCCCACAACAAATCTCACATTCCTTACATCCCTCCTGCCACTCTTACTCTTCATTCCTTACATCTCCTCGAGCCACACGTATCCACATTCCTTACATCTCCTCGACCCACACATCTCACATTCGCTTACATCCCACGCCACGCTGTTTCACCTTCCAATACTCCCTCGTGCCACACTATCTCACATTCGTTACATATTCTCGACACACATCTCACATTCCTTACATCCCCCCTCGCACACTCTCTCACATATCCTATACATCCCCTGACACTACTACTCACATTCCTTACATTCGTCGCCACACATTTCTCACATTCCTTACATCGCCTCCGCCACACCGCTCTCACATCCCTTCATCCTCGCAACACATCTCACATTCTTTACAGTCCCTCGCCACACTCACCTCCCTCGCACACACTTAAACCCTCGCCACCTTCTCATAGCCCTCGCCACCATACACCCTCCCTCAGCCACACTTACAACATCCCTCGCCCACAGCTTATAATATTCCTGCCAAATTCATATACACGCCACACTTACATCCACTCGTCATCACTCACATCCCCTAAGCCACAACTCAACCATCCTCACCCACGCTCATCATCCTCGCTAACTCATATCCCTAGCCACACTTACATCCCTCGCCACACAAACATCCCTCGTCACACTCACATATCTCGCCACTCTCCCGATCCCTACGCCACACTTACCATACCCTCTCCACTCACATTCCCGCGCCACTCTCACATCCCACGCCAGCATCTCGTCCCTCGCCCACTTATCTCACATTCATCCCTTACATATCGTCGCCACAACTATCTCCACATTCCTTGCATCTCTCGCCACACTATCTACACATTCCTTACATCCCCACCACACTATCTTCACATTCCTTTACAAATCCCTCGGCCCACACTAACGCACATTCCTTACATCCCTCGCCACACTACTCAACATTTCCTACATTCCCTGCGCCACACTATCAATTTAGATGAATACAAAAATTATACAGGGTCACATTCCTTACATACCTCGCCATCAGCTGACTCAACACCTTCCTTAACATCCCTCGCCACACTCATCTCACATTCCTTACATCCTCGCCACTCCTATCTCACATTATCCTTACATCCCTCGTCACCAACTTCTCACATTCCTTAAAACTTCGCCACACTATCTACACATTCCTTACATCCCTACGCCACAATACTCTCACATTTTATTCCTTACATCCAACATCGCACACCTAACTCATGATCGCCCTTACATCGCCTCAGCCACACTATCTTACATACCGTATATTCCCTCGCCCCACACTATCTCCACATTCCCTACATCCCTCGGCCACACTATCACACATCCCTCACATCCCCCATCGCCACACTAATCACATATCCCTTAGCATCCATCAGACACACTATCTCACCATTCCTTTTACATCCTCAGCGTGCCACACTATCTCCACATTCCCTTAGCAGCCTTCTCAGCATATGCTCACATTCCTTTACATCCCTCCGCCGCAATATCTCCAGCATTTCCTTACATCCCTTCCCAAACAATCTCACATTACCTTACACACCCTACCCTCGCCCTCACAAATCTCACATCCATTACACTCCCTCGCCACACTATCTCACATTCCATAACATCTCTCGCGCCCACACCACACACATTCCTTACTCCCTCGCCACACATCTCACATTATACTTAAACATCCACTCGCCAAACACAATCTCACTATCCTTAAATTCTTTCTGCCACACGTGTCTCACATCCTTGGCATCCTCGCCACTCCCTATCTCACTTTCTTTACATCCCTCGCCCACATCTACAACATTCCCTCCGCTACACCTTAATATCCCCGCCACACTCACATGCCCTTCGCCACACTTACATCCCTAGCCACACTTACATCCCTCGATACACTTATATCCCTCGCCAAATTCATATATCACGCCACACTTACATCCCTCGGCATGCACTCACATCCCTCGCCAAACTCACTTCCAACGCCACGCTCAGTCCAAAGTCCCGTCGCCAACAGACTCAATCCCGTAGCCACACTTACACCCCTCGCCACTCTCACATCCCTCTAGGCCACACTCACATGTCTCGCCACAAACTCACTTCCGTCGCCACACCTACATCCCAGCCACACTCACATCTCCTCGCCACTCCACGAATCGCCTCGCCAACACCACATCCCTCTCGTCGCACACGGTTTTTACATAACTCACATCCCTTAACATCACTCGCCATCACTATCTCACATTCCTTACATCCCTCGCCACACTATCTTCACATTCATTAACATTCCCTCCGCCACTCTATATCTACTTCCTTACATCCCCCGCCCACTATCAGATCTTCATCTATCCTTACATCCCTCGCACACTACAACTCACATTCCTTTACATCCGCTCGCCACACTACTTAACATTCCTTACATCCCTCTGCCCACTGCTATCTCACATTCCATACATCCTCTACCGCCACGCTGTTATAACATATCCTGTAGCGATCTCGCCTACACTATCTCACATTCCTTACATTATTCTCGCCACAGCTTTATCTCACATCCTTACAATCCCTCTGCCACACTACTCACATTCCTTACATCCCTCACAGCACTATCTCACATTCCTTACCATTCCTCCGCCACCACTTTCTCACATTCCATTACAACCTTCGCCACACTATCTCTACATTCCTACATCACCCCTCGAGACCACTTTCTCAGATATACCTTTATATGCCCTTCGCCACACCTTGTCTCAAAATTCCTTACATCCCTCGCCAGAACATCTCATATTCCTTACCATCCACATCGCCAACACTATCTACACAATTCCTTACATACCCTCGCCAGCACTATCTCACATTCCTATATTACATTCTCGCCATCACACTATCTCACTCCGTTACATCCATCGACACACTACTCACATCCATTACATCCATCGCCACAACTATCTCCGCATTCCTTTATATCCCTCGCGCCACACTAATCTAACATGCCTACATTCCTCGCCCACTATCAGCACATCCCTATACATTCCTCGAGCCACACTATCTCAACATTTCCTATGTATCCCTCGCCACAATCTATCCACATCCCTACACAACCTCCGCCAGACAAACAATCTCACATTCCCCTTCACAATCCTCGCCAACGCCAAATCTCACATTCCTTACGTCCCTCTCCATCGCCTATCTCACATTCCTTACATCCCTCGCCACACTATCTCACATTCCTTATACATCCCTCACGCCACACTATCTTCACAATTCCTTGCCAATCCCTCGCCACAATAAAATCATCAATTCCATACATCCCGCGCCACACTATCTCATATCCTCTTCATTGCTTACCACTACGCTACCTTACATCACTTCCATCCCCGCCACCACTATCTCAACATCCCTTACATACCTCTGCCATAACTATTTACACACTTCCTTGCATGCCCTCTCACACACTATCTCACATCCCTTCTACCAATTCATTCCTCGCACACACTATCTCACATTTCTTGTATCCCTCGATAGCACTATCTCACATCCCTTACGTACCGCGCAACACTATCACACATTACCTTTACATCACCTCGCCGACAACACTATGACTCAAATTCCTTATAACCCTCGCCACACTAACTCACTTTCCTTACATCCCAACGCCACAATCACTATCTACACATTCCATACAATCCCTCGCACAATATCTCGCATTCCTTACATCCCTCGCAACTACTAATCCGCATATCCCTGTATCGATCGCTCCGCCCACACTATCCATACACCCATACAGCCCTCGCACACAACATCTCACATCTTCCTTACATCCCTCGCCACACATCTCACATCCCTCACATCCCTCGCTCACACTAACTCATATCCCCTTTTCATCCATCGACACCACTTAAAACAAGTCCTCACATTCCTTACATCCCTCCGCACTACAACTATCTCACATTCATACTCCTTCGCCAAGTCACTACTCACATTCCGATACATCCCTCCCATCCCGCCACAAAACTCTTCACATTCCATACGAGTCCATTCCACACTATACTCACATTACCTTCCGTCCCTCTCACACTATCTAACATCCCTTACATCCTCTAACCCTAAATCGCGCCACCAATATCTCACTTCCATACATCCCTCGCCACACTATTTCCACATTAATTACCATCCTCGGCAACACTATTGACCACATTTCCTTATATCCCTCGCCACCAACTATTATCACATTCTTATACAACACCACTCCCCACTATCTACACATTCCCCTTACATCCCTCGCTCACATCTATCACACACCTCTTTACAATCTTCGCGCGTCAACTGTCTCACATTCCTTACATCTCTCGCGGAAACAGACTATCATCACATACACTTTAACATCTTCGTCCACACCGTCTCACAACCCTTAGCATCCTCGCCTCACTATCTCACGCATTCATATCCATATCCTCAGCGCCACACCCACATCCCTCGGGCCCACACTAAATCCCCCCTCGCCACACGCTAATCCATCTGCCACACTTATACATCCTAGCCACACTTACCTCAACGCCTCGCCACACTTGTCCCTAGCCACCACTTACATTCCCTCGCCACACTCACAGATCCCTCGCCACACTCACATATCTTATCCATTTCATTTTCCTTACATCCCTCGCCCTCACTAGTCTCACATTCCTTATATCCCTCGCCACACAATCTCTAATTCCTTTACATCCCTTCGCCAAACTATCTCACAGTTCCTTACCATCCCTCCCCACACGATCTCTCATATCCTACATCCCTCCGCCCCACCTGCCTCAACATTCTCCTCTTTATATACTCGCCACACCTATCTCACATTCGTATACATCCGCTCGCCAACACTATCTCACATCCCTTACATCCAAACGCTCACAACACTATCTCAAATCCTATATCCCCTCGCCACACTATACATCACACGACCTTACATCCTCTCGGCCACCACTCAATCTCAATCATCCCTTACATTCCTCGACCACACTATCTCACATTTCTTAGTATCACCATCAGCACACTCTATCTCATATTCCCAGTACATACCTCAGCCCACACTATCTACACATTCCTTACATCCCTCGCCACTACAATCTCACATTCCTGCGTCCCTCGCCACAACTATCTCTTCAATTCCTTACATCCCTCCCTCGCCACACTATCTCACATTCCTCTACAATCCCTCCGCCACACTATCTCACATTCCTTCCATCCCTCACCACAAATATCTCACATTCCTTTACAATCCTTCGCCACACAATCTCATCCATTCCCTTGACCGACCCTCAGCCACATCTATCTCCACCTACCTTACATCCCTCTCTCAACTACAATCTCACATTTCTTACGTCCCTACTCTGCCAGCAAACTATCTCACATTGCCTTACCTCCCCTACGCGCCAACACTACATCTTCCCATTCCTCTAACGTCCTACGCAGGCCACTCGAAACTCACAATTACCTTACATCCCCTCGCCAGCAATAGCTCACCATTCACTACCGTCGAATTTCTCTCCCACACTATCTCACCATTCCTTTCACTCCCTCGCCAAACTATCTAACGATCCCATAACAATACCATAATCGCCACACTATCATCACATTCCTTACATCCCTCGACCACACTATAATTTCACATTCTCTCACATCCCTCGCACACAATGCACACATCTCCGTAATAATTACCTCGCCACCCTACTTCACAATCCTATGACAACCGCGCTCTCCACACTATCTCACATTACCTTACAATCCCCTCGCCACACTCATCCCCACATTCTCCCTTAGCATCCTTCCGGAGCGGAGCCGTCACTAGCTCACATTCCTTTACTCTCGCCACACTATCTCACATTCCTTACAAATCCCTGGCCACACATCTTCTCAACTATTCCTTTACTATCCATTTCGCCACACCCCGATCTCACAACCCTTGCATCCTCAGCCACACTATTCTCACCAATTCTTTAACAATCCCTCGCCCACAACTCACCACATCCTCGACCACCACTTATCATTCCTCTCGCCACACTCTACATCCCTCGAACACTTACATCCCTAGCCACACTACATCCCACCGCACACTTTATATTCCACATCGCCAATTCATATATCACCGCCACACTTACCATCCCTCGGCCATCACTACACATCCCATCTCACACACTCAACTTCCCACGCCACTGGACTCACCCAACCGCAAAACTCATATCCCTAGCACACACTTACACCCTCGCGCCACACACAACAACCCCTCGCCACACTCATATATCTTCTGCCAGCTTCTCACTTCCCTCACGCTCACACATCCATCCTCGCCACTCACAACTCGCCGCGCCACTCTCCATCCGCTCGGCCACACACCTCTTCATCCCACCCGCCACAATCACTATCTCACATCCCATACATTCTCTACTCCCACACTATCCGTCACATTCCTTGCATCTATCGCCGCAAAAACTAGCTCACATTCCTATCATCACTCGCCACACAAATCTCACATTACGCTTACACTCCCTCGGCCCCACACTATCTCACATCTCCTACATCCCTGCCGCCCAGCCGTATCTCGCCCCATTCCTTACATACCATCGCCACAGCTATCTCACATTCTACCTTACAATACCCTCGCCACACTATCTCACATTCCTTATACCATTCCTCGCCACACTATCTCACAATTCCTTACTATCCCTCGTCACCACTATCTCCCATATCCTTATATACACGCCCACACTAACTATCACATCTAACCTTACCTACATCCGCTCGCCAACAATCATCTCACATTCCCTACATCCAACGCCACACTATCTCATATCCCTTGATCATCGACTCGAGCCACACCCTATCGTACATCCTTACATCAACCTGCGAGCTCACACTATGCTACACATTCCCTAATCAACCTATCCACGCCAACACCAATCATCACATCCCTCCATCCTCTCCAAACACTAAATCATCATCATCCCCTTAGCATCCATCGACACATGCTAATCTCCACATTCCTTACATCCCCTTCGCCCGACAGCTGATCATAAAAAAATCCCCCCTCCACATTCCGTTACATCCTTCTACAGCATAATCTACCCATTCTCTCCTTACATCCCTCGCTAGAACCGACAAATATCTCACATTCCTTACATCCCATCACCCAACTCATCTCACATTCCGTATACCATCCATGCGCCACACCTATCTCACAATACCATTACATCCCTCGCCACACTATACTCTCATTCCTTACATACTTCTCGCCACACTATCACACATTCCTTACATCCCTCGCCCACACTATCTCACATTACTTACATCCCTTTTCTGCCTCGAACTATCTCACATTCCTTAAATCCTTACGCTCACACTATCTCACATTCATCAATCCCTTGCACACTCTGGCCACAAGCTATGCTCCACCATACTTCTACGTCCCGCTCGCCACACTCACACCCTCGCTGACCACTTAAATTCGCCTCGCCCACTCCCATCCCTCGCCACACATACATCCCTAGCCCCACTTACATCCCTCGACCACAACTTAATATCCTCGCGTCCAAATTCATACGCGCGTTACAACCACAACTTACATTCCCGTCGCCACACTCCCCCATCCCCTCCGACCAACACTCAACTTCCAACGCCACGCTCCTCCCTCCGCGCCAAACACATAATCCGAAGCCACACTACATCCCTCTCAACTCTCACATCCCTTGCCACAGTCTCACATGTCCCACGCCACAATACTACCACCTTTTCCGTCTACATCAAAAACTACATCGCCCTAGCACACACTCCACATCCCTCGCACACTCCATATCACATCCCGCACACACACATCCCCTCGCCCACAGCTAGCCTCACATACTCCTTACATCCTTTCGCCACTCTATCTTACTTTACCTTACATCCCCTCGCCCACACCTATCCCAACATTCCTTACTATCCTCGCCCACACTATCTCACATTTCCTTACACATGCCCTCGACCACACTATCATTACATTCCTTTAACATCCTCGCTCCCTCTATCTCACATTTCCTCTTACATATCCCTCGCCACGCGCTGTTTTCATCATTCCTTACATAAACTTCGCCACACAATCACACATTCCTTACATTTTCTCTTCTCGCCACACTATCTCACATGTCCTACAATCCCTCAGCCTCAACAATATCACATTCCTCTCACATCACCCCGACACAGCTATACCGTCACATCCATACATTCCTCCCACACCGAGTATCTCACACTTCTCCTTACATCCCTCGCCATCTATCACAATTCCTTAACATCCGCTCGCCACACTACACGCAGACATTCTATTTACATCCCTCGAGAGACCTTTCCTATCACAAACTTCATATCCGCACTGACCCACAGCGTAACTCAAATCTCCTTACACCCTGCGCCAAACTAATCTCACATTCCTACTACTCCCATCAGCCACACTAATCTACAACATTCCATACATCCCACTCGCCACACTCTCTCTACATTCCTATCAAAGTATTCTTCGCACACACTATCTCACATTCGTTTACATCCCTCCCACACTAACTCACATCCCTTACATGATTCCATCGCGACAGCACTATACTTCGCATGTCCTTATAACTCGCCTCGCCACAGGCGGGTATCTCACTTATGATATTACATCCCTCGCCCACAACAACTCTGCACATCCCCTTACAATGACCTCGCCACACTATCTCCCATATATCATGACACCCCCCTCTCTCACCCACATCTCCCCTCCTTTCCCTCACCGCTCGCCCCCAGACCCACACCCCTACCTAACATCCACAATACCACCCAATTCTCACCTTCCATACGTCCTATCGCCACACTATCACACATTCCTTACATCCCCTCAGCGCACGAAAGTCTAACTTCACATATGCCATACATCCCTCGCACCACCATTCTAACACATATCCCTTATTCAATCGGCTAAGCCTACACTATCATACCCCCTTCCATCCCTCGCCACACTCACTCTCCAACCACTTATCTATACCTCGCCACCACAAAATCACATACCTTACATCCCTCCGCCCAGCTATCTCACATCCCCATTACGCATCCCTCGCCACACTAGCCTCCACCATAGACATCACTTGTTTTTCCTCGGCCACACTATCTCACAGATCCCGTACATACCTCGCAACACAATCACACAATACCTTACATACCCTTTACCGCACGACACACAACTATTACTCAAATTCCTTCCACATCCCTCGCCCCACCATACTCAAACATTCCTTTTACCAACCCTCCGCCACACTAACCAGTACATTTTCCCATACATCCGTTCCCTAGGAAAGCCTATCCCCCCATAATTCAGTGGCGCCACAACGAGTGCAACTCAATCTCTACATACAATATCCCTCCTTCCCTCACTGATCCCTCTTGGAGGGTGGCAGATGCTGCCTCGTGCCAACACTAACTCATATCCTTTCCAATCCATCAAATCGACATCATCAATAAAGAATACATCCTCCTACCATTCCTATAACCAGATCACCACCCTCGACGAGAGCAAACAGATATGGTGCTCTAAACACGTCCTACAACACTGAAGCACACACTCACAAACTCACAGATCCATACCGGCGTCCTATTTCTAGCGTTATTACGCACGTACTATCTTCACAATTCCATAAAAACAAAACATCCCACTGCAACCCCTTCCCTTCCCCATCCTAAACATGCTTCCAACCACCCAATTTATTCGCCCACTAACAATAGGCTCTACAATACCATTCCCATACGACCATTTGTCCCAAACACTATCCACACTATTCCTTAAATAACTCAGTTAATCCAAACCCCCTACCCGGCAAACCAATACCCAAACCCTAAAACGACTCCCATGCTCCAGTACCCGCCACCTAAACTAACCTCCCGACCATACATTCTCCTCCTCGCCCGAACGCCTCAGTCTCACCACAAATCGCAATGACGCAATACCATGCGCCTCACACTATAACATTCCATCAAAACATTACCTAACATCCCACGGTACACGTAAGACACATTCCTTAAATCTCATCTCCACCCTGAATGTCACATTCCTTACACCCCTACAGCCACCCTATCTCCACATTACCTTACATCCCTCTCCACACAATCCCACACTCCTTACTATCCTTCCGACCGCACTGTCTCACATTTCTCTTACATGCTCTCGCCACACTATCTCACATTCCTTACATCGCCTCCTCCACACTTCTTCTTCACATTCCTTACATCCCCTTCGCCACACCGAGTCTCTCCACGATCCCTTGCATCCCTCGCCACATAGACTATCACTCACATTCTTTACATCCCTCGCCACACTCACATCCCCTCGACCACACTACAACCCTCGCCACCACTCTCATCCCTCGCCACAACTTACATCTAGCCACACTTACATCCCCCGCCCACACTTATCCCTAGCACAACTCTATCATCCTCGCCATCACACACATTCCCTCGCCACACTCAACATATCTCGCCCACCACTCGACGTCCCTCGCCACACTATCCACAATGCCCTTCGCCACTCACATGCCCTCGCCACTCTCACAATCCCTCGCCACACTCCCTCGTCCCTCCGCCACACTATCTCACCTCCCTTTACATCACTCGTCTCGCCCAACTATCTCACATTACCTTGCATTCTCTCTGCCACAGCTATCTCACACATTCCTTACATCCTCGCCCACAATCTATCTCAGAATATAAAACATTCCTAATAAACATAGACCCTCCGCCACACTACGCACACTTCCTTACATCCCTCGCCACACTACTCTCACATTTCCTACATCCTCGCCACACTATCTCACGTATTCCTTACGTCCCTCGCCACAGACATCTCACATTCTCCTTTACATATCTCGACCACTCGATATTTCAACATTTCTTACGTCCTTCGCCAGCACTATCTCACATTCCATACATCCTTTCGCCATCACTCATCTCCATTCTGTACATCTCCGACACCCTGATCCTCACATTCTTTACATCCCCTTGCCACACTAATCTTCCATTCTTGCATACCCTCGCCACACTATCGCACATTCCCTTACTTCCCTCGCACACACTATACTCACATTCCTTACTCCCTCGCTCACACATCTCACATTCTTTACATCCCTCCGCCACACACTATCTCACCTTCCTACATCTCTCCCACCTATCTCACATTCCCTTACAATCCCTCGCCACACTATCGTCACATCCTTACATCCCTCGCACACCTATCTCACATTCCTTCATATCCCTCTCGAGCCACACAATCTCTAATTCTTTACATCCCTCCGCCAAACTATCTCACGATTCCTTCATCCCCCGTTCGAGCCACAGCGTTAATCTCACACTCCTTACATCCCCTCGCACAACTGAGTCTCCCATTCCTTATATACTTCGCCACACTATCTCATCATTCGTTACATATCCCTCGCCACACTATCCCACATCCCATACATCCATCCCCCACTATCCACATTACCTTATATCCCTCGCCACATCTATCTCACACGCCTACACGATCCCACGCCACACTAACTCACATCCCTAAGCATTTCCTCGCCACCACTATCTCACTTTCTCTTGTCTCCCTACATCACACTACATCTTAATCCAATCCCTTTACATACCCTCGCCACAACTATCTCACATTCCTTACATCCCTCGCCACACAATCCTCCACAATCCTTAACATCCTCGCCACACTATCTCAACAGTCCTGTACAATCCCTCCGCCCACACTAGCTCCCCACATTCCCTTCCATCCCCTCGCCACAATTCTATCTACATTCCTTCCATTCCTCGCCAACAATATCTCATGTGAACCATTATCCTTACATCCGCTCAGCCACATGCAATCTTCACATTCCATACGTCCCTCGCACCACATCTATCTCACATTCCTTACATCCTCCCTCGCCCCACAATCTCACATAACCTTACGTCCCCTCGCCACATAACTCACATTCCTAACATCCCTCCCCACCCTATCTCACTTTCCTTACTCCTTTCGCAAGCACTATCATCACATTCCTTTACATCCCTCGCCGCCAATATCTCACATTCCTTACGTCGATTCCCACCACTATCTCACATTCCCTTACATCCCTCGCCACACTATTTACACATTCCCTTACATCCCTCGCACACGATGGCACAATTCGCTTATATCCCGACTCGCCACCCTATTTTCAACAATCCTACCAACCCTCTCCGCCACACATCTCACATTCCTTAGATCATCCTCGCCACGACTATCACACATTCCATACATCCTCGCTGCACTATCACACATTCTTATATCTCATCGCCACACTATCTCACATTCCTTACATCCTCGCCACAAACTCTCTCTCACATTCCTTTTACATCCTTCCAGCACTATCTCTACATTCCTTACACCCGTCTCCACAACTATCTCACATCCATTACAACTATCCCACAATATCAGCACATTCCATACATCTCTCGCCACACTATCACACTTTCCTTTACATCCCTCTTCCACACTATCTCACATTACTTACGATCACTCTCTGCCCACTACTATCTCACCTTCCTTACATCCTTCGCCACACAGTCTCACATCCCCTTGCACCCTCGAGCTACATACTATCTCACATTCTTTACATCCCTACGCCACACAGCTCACATCCCTTCCGCTACACTTTAAATCCCTCGCCATACTCTCATCCCTCGCCACACTCACATCCCTCGCCACACTCACATCCCTCGCCACACTCACATCCCTCGCCACTCACATCCCTCGCCACACTCTTTAATGCAAAAGATCAGTTTTTCTCAGGAATTTAAAAGAATCGATTTCATATATTTAGTATTATTATCACACTGGCAGGGTGGCCCACCAAGGCAGGGTGGCCCACCAAGGCAGGGTGGCCCATCAAGGCAGGGTGGCCCACCAAGGCATGGTGGCCCACCAAGGCAGGGAGGCCCACAAAGGCAGGGTGGCCCACCAAGGCAGGGTGGCCCACCAAGGCAGGGTGGCCCACCAAGGCAGGGTGGCCCACCAAGGCAGTGTGGCCCACCAAGGTAGGGTGGCTCACCAAGGCAAGGTGGCCCACCAAGGCAGGGTGGCCCACCAAGGCAGGGTGGCCCACCAAGGCAGGGTGGCCCACCAAGGCAGGGTGGCCCACCACGGCAGGGTGGCCCACCAAGGCCAGGTGGCCCACCAAGGCAGGGTGGCCCACCAAGGCATGGTGGCCCACCAAGGCAGGGTGGGCCACCAAGGCAGGGTGGCCCACCAAGGCAGGGTGGCCCACCAAAGCAGGGTGGCCCACCAAGGCCAGGTGGCCCACCAAGGCAGGGTGGCCCACCATGGCAGGGTGGCCCACCAAGGCAGGGTGGCCCTCCGAGGCAGGGTGGCCCACCAAGGCAGGGTGGCCCACCAAGGCAGGGTGGCCCACCAAGGCAGGTGGCCCACCAATTCAGGGTGGCCCACCAAGGCAAGGTTGCCCACTAAGGCAGGGTGGCCCACCAAGGCAGGGTGGCCCACCAAGGCAGGGTGGCCCACCATGGCAGGGTGGCCCACCAAGGCAGGGTGGCCCACCAAGGCAGGGTGGCCCACCAAGGCAGCGTGGCCCCCAAGGCAGGGTGGCCCACCAAGGCAGGGTGGCCCACCAAGGCAGGGTGGCCCACCAAGGCAGGGTGGCCCACCAAGGCAGGGTGGCCCTCCAAGGCAAGGTGGCCCACCAAGGCAAGTTGGCCCTCCAAGGCAAGGAGGCCCACCAAGGCAGGGTGGCCCACCAAGGCAGGGTGGCCCAACAAGGCAGGGTGGCCCACCAAGGCAGGGTGGCCCACCAAGGCAGGGTGGCCCACCAAGGCAGGGTGGCCCACGAAGGCAGGGTGGCCCTCCAAGGCAAGGTGGCCCACCAAGGCAAGTTGGCCCTCCAAGGCAAGGAGGCCCACCAAGGCAGGGTGGCCCACCAAGGCAGGGTGGCCCAACTAGGCAGGGTGGCCCACCAAGGCAGGGTGGCCCACCAAGGCAGGGTGGCCCACCAAGGCAGGGTGGCCCACCAAGGCAGGGTGGCCCACCAAGGCAGGGTGGCCCTTCAAGGCAGGGTGGCCCGAAAAAAGAAAAACTTTCACCTTCATTCACTCCATCACTGTCTTGCCAGAAGGGTGCTTTACACTACAGTTTTTAAACTGCAACATTAACACCCCTCTTTCAGAGTGCAGGCACTGTACTTCCCATCTCCAGGACTCAAGTCCGGGCTGCCGGTTTCCCTTAACCCCTTCATAAATGTTACTTTGCTCTCACTCCAACAGCACGTCAAGTATTAAAAACCATTTGTCTCCATTCACTCCTATCAAACACGCTCACGCATGCCTGCTGGAAGTCCAAGCCCCTCGCACACAAAACCTCCTTTACCCTTTCCCTCCAACCTTTCCTAGGCCGACCCCTACCCCTCCTTCCTTCCACTACAGACTGATACACTCTTGAAGTCACTCTGTTTCGCTCCATTCTCTCTACATGTCCGAACCACCACAACAACCCTTCCTCAGCCCTCTGGACAACAGTTTTGGTAATCCCGCACCTCCTCCTAACTTCCAAACTACGAATTCTCTGCATTATATTCACACCACACATTGCCCTCATACATGACATCTCCACTGCCTCCAGCCTTCTCCTCGCTGCAACATTCATCACCCATGCTTCACACCCATATAAGAGCATTGGTAAAACTATACTCTCATACATTTCCTCTTTACCTCCAAGGACAAAGTTCTTTGTGTCCACAGACTCCTAAGTGCACCCTACCAAATTCATCCATCATTCTCTGCAACTTCTCTTCAGAATCTCCCAAGAGCACAGTGTCATCAGCAAAGAGCAACTGTGACAACTCCCACTTTATGTGTGATTCTTTATCTTTTAACTCCACGCCTCTTGCCAAGACCCTCGCATTTACTTCTCTTACAACCCCATCTATAAATATATTAAACAACCACTGTGACATCACACATCCTTGTCTAAGGCCTACTTTTACTGGGAAATAATTTCCCTCTTTCCTACATACTCTAACTTGAGCCTCACTATCCTAGTAAAAACTCTTCACTGCTTTCAGTAACCTACCTCCTACACCATACACATATACAAGGAGGAAATCAAGAAAGACGATTAAATCAAACCAAAAACTTAAATTAGCTATGTAGCGTTCATGATTAATTATCTTTATGTTTTGTGAGGGCAGAAGCAGACACACTGTTGATCATTTGTGATAATACAAACAGAAAAACCGTTAGTTTATTATTCTCTCCATGACTTTAAGAGGGAGCTGGACAGATACCTAAAGTCGGTGCCGGATCAGCCGGGCTATGACTCTTATGTTGGACTGCGTGCGGCTAGCAGCATCAGCCTGGTTGATCAGGCCTTGATCCACCGAGAGGCCTGGTCGTGGACCGGGCCGCGGGGGCGTTGATCCCTAGAATACCCTCCAGGTAGACTCTAGGTAGACAAGCGATTAGTCAAGGCAATAGGACGGACAAGATAGGCATCCATTATTCTTCAAGGACTTTGGAAATCGGCACAACATATACATATCGCCAAGATTTTGGAAATGTGCAGAACGTCTAAACCTAGTTGTACCATGCAAGAAACTTAAACAGGTAGGATTAATTGAGATGCTGTAGCATGTTATATATCACTGTACAGAACCGGGATTTTTATATTTACATGACAGTAGGGCAAAACGTAGGCCATGAATTATAGTGAAAATACAGTTATAGTCTGAGGCAAAATCTATGGGAAAAAGCTCGGCTTCGATTTTATGCTAGAGGAAAATAAGGAAGTCCTGCGATGACATTGGTTATGTCCACTAAGATGGTTAAAGTGGCGCTTCCGTCTATGAGAGGAAAGAGATGTGTCGGATGACTTTATCCATTCAGTGTATACTTGGAGAGGGTTCCGGGGGTCAACGCCCCCGCGGCCCGGTCTGTGACCAGGCCTCATTAGTGTATCAAACTCGTCTGATTATGCATATATATTGAAAGAGGTGTTGTGTGGTGAGCTCCTTGTCGAAAATCATTTAGAGAGTTTTACACTGAGTAAACTGCAGTATTCTGGTGTTCAGGAATCCTTGTGATGCATTTGAGAAACTATCGATATCCTTGAAGTTGTCAGCTCAACAGCCCTAAAAATTAACAGGGCTGTTGTCACTTTATCAATTACAATTCATAAAGTATCTTTTAAATTAATGTTATTTCTGGCTATGTGTGGCATGCAAAGAGTACGTAACCTTTATTCGGCGCATGTACACACCCTCATTTACAGGCTATCTCCCCCAACCAGCGAAACAGGTGCTAAGGGTTAACAATGGGGCCCCATCATTCAATCAGTAGCCAGGTTCCAGCCAATGAGAAGATGGTTTTGGCAATCGCAGAGGTGATGTCAACAAATAGATTCTGCTCTTGACTCTCGCCCAGGCAGGTCATAGCAGCTCTCCTTACTCTGTCTCCCTACGATTCCCGTTGGGGAGGGGAACCTTTACCAGCGTTGTCATCGCCTTGACTTACACGATGAGCTACGCAAATCGTGTAAAGATCAAACCAAGAAATGGTACCGTTGATGATTCAACGAAGATTGCTCTTGCAACTTTTGTTCAGGGAGCACTGGAAGTAAAATTCAACACCATATTGTCACTGAAAGAAGCATTCATTGTTGTGTGTCACGATGATGCTGAAGCAGAGAAGTTACTCACTACAGAAGCCATCACTACTCTTACTACTCAAGGGTTTACTGTTACGTCATCTCCTGCCCTCAGGGCAAGGAAATCAGTATTCCTGAAAAAACTGGACAAGATTCTGACGTCTCAAACACCTGCTGAACTCAAGTCATCCATCGAGACGCAAAATACTTGGGCTACTGTTGACAGCATTACAAAAATCCCAAATGCAACGTCCATGATCAAGGTCCCCTTCACCGACGTGAACATGGCTGCCGCTGCACTGAACGAAGGTCTTGCTGTCTACTACTACTACATCAGCCCCACCTACATTGAAGCAGAGAGATATCACTACATCCAACATTGCTGGAACTGTTATTCATACCATCACACCACCAAAGTATGTCCAGTAAAAGACAAGAAGTTCTGCACTACATGTGGTAGTGAGGGACACGCCTTCAGTTCCTGCACCGCTGCTGCTCCAACACAACCAGCGTGCTTAAACTGCAAGAGTAATGATCACCATACACTGGCAGCAAAATGTCCTACAAGAAAGGATATGAAGAAAACACAAGATGCAGCAAAGAAAAAACCTACTAGCAACACTCCAACGTATGCAGCAATTGCAAAAATACAAGCAGACACTACAAAATTACTTCAAGCATCTACTCAGCCCGCCTCCACCACCACCACTACCATCACTCCTCCAACATGTGACGTAACGAAGATTCACTACTGTCTACTATACGCTCATATGCAAAACATGGCCGTACCTGGATCATTTAACTCTACCATCAACGAGTTATTTGCATTAAATAACATGCCTTCATTTACATTTCCAGCATCTCCACCTTCTGAAGAAATTCTCAAATTCACCAAAAATTTAATCGCCAACTCTTCTGCAGAAGTTCCATCAACACCACCAACTAGTGACG
Source organism: Cherax quadricarinatus (assembly GCF_026875155.1). Classification (NCBI taxonomy): domain Eukaryota; kingdom Metazoa; phylum Arthropoda; class Malacostraca; order Decapoda; family Parastacidae; genus Cherax; species Cherax quadricarinatus. The sequence goes on from NC_069407.1 coordinate 77,269,625, forward strand.
TCAATCCAACAACGACCAATGAGAAGCTTCCACCGCCGCCACCTCTCATTGAATCCAACCAATCAGAAGCCTTACCACCAGAAACATCTAATTCGTCTACTGAAGTTGAAAACGAAGCAACACCACCTTCCTCTACTCCACCACCGCCTTCTCTACTTAGCTCACGTCGATTACCTGGAACACCATGGGTTAAACACAAAGGACTCATATTCTACACTACGAGGCTGTACCCTGCAAGCATGACTCGCATAGAACTCATTCAACATCTCCAAGACAACACTGTATCGTACCAAAGCGAAGAAAGACCATTCCCTACCTACAACCAGATACTCCACCAACTCCAAACCAACGAATACTACTACAGCTCCCCCATAAGTGTGATACAACTCTCCCGAAAACAATTTACTGCACTGATAAACGGTTTAAGACCATAACCAACTCATCCTGCTTGCAGCCTTCTGACACCCCCAGCTCTTACCGCTGCCTTCGCCATCCTCTCCTAGTGAGCCAAGCAATGACATCAGTCAAGCCTCTCTATCTACGTCTCGAGTACTTTTGTACCACATGTCCCAAAGTGGTTGGGCCACTTGCCTTGATTCCTCCTCTTCCCCTCCTCCCCATCCTTTTCCAGTTATTTCCATCCTTCCATATCCTTCTTCCTTCCCATCTTACGACAGATCTCGTCGTCCTCGATTCGATTCGATTCGAGGTGATGTGGGTACCACTCACCTGTCTGCCCTTGTCATTTCCATTCTAGAGCTGGTTGAAGCATGGTCTGCTCTCTAGTGACTTCTATTCTGCCTTGCTTACCGTGGAGTGCACTAATACCTATTGTTGTTCATAGTGTATATAGTGTACATATTTCTGTTCTTACTTGGTGAAGGATAATATAAGTCAAAAGTTTTTCTGCTGTGTTTATTTTGGTCCCTTTACACCCAGGATAACAGGCCTTTTGGACTCCTGGGTTGTAATATAGGGGCCTGTCCGGGAGCTGGAGCAGGACTTAGAGCACGGGTTGAGCCTAGGGTGACGCTGGAAGCAGGAACATTGTGTAGCTTGCTGTCTGGTATTGCCAACACTTCACAAACTTTGCGTGTCAATTGCCTTGCTATGGTCAGCCTTGCTATTGTATGATCGTTGACAGCTTGCTACTAGCTTGTTCGGTGTGATCGCTTCGCTACGGTCAGTCTTGCTGTTGTGTGAAGATTATGCAGTCAGCTTTGCTATTGTGTATCAGCCTTGTCACTGTATGTGTGTATTCTTCAGTCGTACTGTGCATAGTTAAGCATGTCTTGCAAATAACGTGTTATGTTGGGGTACGAGTATTCTACGGTCGTACTGCGCATAGCAAATGACTTATACGTTGGGGTATGCCACCTAGACCAGTTAGACGTCTGGTGTCGGCATACACGTTGGTAAACCTGCCTAAATTTTCCCTACAGCGTTGTTGGCAAATTGCTCGTTCCATTGGTATTGATTACAAACGCACTCTCACAGCTGCGCAGCTTTGTACTCTTATAACTATCAAACTTCGGGAAGAGGAGATGGCACATCAGACTCTTCCCTCTACGGGAGCCAGGAATAAAACTCCAATGTTCTCACAGGAGGAAAATGATGCATCAATGGAGCAAAATCGTCAGTCTCGTGCAACAGGGTTGTCTGAAGGCGAATCAGCTGCGTTGGCACTTGAGTTGGCGAAAATCAATATTGAGCAGACTAGGAAACAGAGGGCACTTGCCAACGAAGAGTTTGATAGGGAAAAAGAAAGAAGGCAGTTTTCGCAAGTTGTAAATGACTTTAGTTTACAGAAAGAAGTACAGTTTGTTCCCCGCTTCAATGAGGCCGAACCAGAACAATTTTTCGAAACTTTCGAAAATCAGGCTCGAGCCTTGAGGTGGCCGGAACAGCATTGGGCATCGTTGGTTCACACAGCGCTGTTTGGTAAGGCACAGGAATTTACGTCAGTGTTAAATGACACTGATTTTTCCGATTATAAAATGGTGAAGACCACAGTTCTGGGAGCATATATATGTATCCCAGCTAAGTATAGAAAGTCATTCAAGTTAGGCAGACGACAGCTTGGTCAATTCCTGGTGGATTTTGTGCGACAGCAGACCAAAGCTTTTACCAGCTGGTATAAAGCAAGTGGCGTTGCTACCTTCGATGATCTTGTGCCGCTTGTCCTAGTCGGCAACCTGCTGGAGTCTGTGGGACCAGAGGTTCGAGTTTTTCTGCAGGATCGTGACTTAACCACTGCATTGAAGGCAGCCGGGTTGGCTGATACCTTAGAAACTAACCACTCCTTGTCCAAGCGGACCCATCTCTCTTTTCAACAGCCTGGCATGAACAGAGATCGTCAACCTTGGAGGATGAAGTGCCAGCCGGAGGAAGAACGTCTACGTCAGTCAATTAAGTCACCTAGTGAGCCACGCTTCTCAACTTATGGTCCACCTGGTGAGAGACAAACTACTCAACATGGTGAAACTCGACAACAGTATCCAGAGAGACACCAGCCAGAGCGACGCCAGTTGCAATGTCAGCAGGGAATTAAGGGCAAGCCTGTTGTCTGCTTCCTCTGTAATAAAGTAGGTCACATCCGTCCCAACTGCCCCCACAAACCCCAACCCATAGGGAAAATCTATAGTGCCCCAACTAACATGTCGCTGAAAGAAGTAGAGAAAGGGATGGCTCCTTATTACTGTCAGAGTCGTATTTCCCTTCAGAAAGACTCAAAAACAACTGTAGTCAGAACCTTTAGAGATACTGGAGCATATTGCTTGCCTATGAGTGAGGGAGTACTTCCCCTTTCTGAAAACACTTCATTACTATCTTCTGTTTTGCTGGAAGCATTCGGAGGAGCTATCTTTTTTGTCCCCTTGCATAGAATTTATGTACAGTGCAAATATTACACTGGATACTTGACTGTGGATGTATCCGAAGGATTCCCTATGAAAGATGTCATGTTATTACTGGGTAATAACATTACCACTGCTAGTGTATGTCCTGAACCCATAATGATTAATTCTTCTCCGGTGTTGGCCATAACTCGGGCAACATCCCAAGGGCTGTCTGGCGAGAATGCTAAGATAACCTTGGACGACTCTGATCTCGAAATAGCCAATTTGTTTCACGAGAATAACTGGCCAGGGCCTCGTAAATTAAGTGAACAGACCCAGATCAACCATTCCTATTCCAGGGTTGCAGGATTGCCAGATATCTTTGTTTCTATGCCCGAGGGACTGTCCATCCGAGAGGAACAACGAAAGGACCCTTCTTTGAATTTCGCTTTTCAGGCAGCCATGGGTAAATCCTTTTCGGATCATCCGGTCAAGTATAAACTTAAAAGTGACTATTTGATCTGCACGGAGACTGGTAAGGAGACAGAGGGCCGGCAATTGTCTGACAGGTTAGTAGTTCCAACAAAGTTTAGACCTCAAATATTGAATATAGCTCATAATACTTCATTAGGAGGTCACCTAGAAATTACTAAAACATTATATAGAATCACAAAAGAATTTTATTGGCCAAAATTAAGGCAGGATGTGAAGAATCATATCCGATGTTGCCGAGAATGTCAGCAAGTTGGGAAACCTGGACATTCCATTAAACCTGCACCTCTCCAGCCTATACCTGCTGATAGAGAACCTTTTGCAGAATTAATTATAGATTGTGTAGGCCCACTACCTAAGTCAAAGTCTGGAAATCAGTACTTATTTACCATTATGGATAGAGTAACCAGATATCCAGAAGCAATTCCCATGCACAGTATTTATACTAAAGCCATTCTCAAGGCTTTAACCAGATTTATTTCTTGTTTTGGCATTCCTAAAACTATTCAGAGTGATCAAGGTACTAACTTCACTGCCAAAGCATTTAGGGAAGCATTAACTAGGTTAGGGATAATCCACAACTTATCCACTTCCTATCATCCTCAGTCCCAAGGCGCCTTGGAAAGATTCCATCAGACGTAAAAACCATGATGAGAACTTTTGTATGCATTTTCCTACAGACTTGGATGAATCACTTCCTTTGTTGCTGTTTTCAATAAGAGAAACTGTGCATGAGAGTACCGGGTACAGTCCGTTTGAGCTGATCTTTGGGCACAATGTACGAGGTCCTCTTCGGGTGCTCAAAGAAGGATGGATGGGAGAAAACGTTAGCTCAACACTCTACAACCCGTCTTCAAGGTTGCAGGTGTACGTCAGTTAGCCAAGGCTAACCTGAAGGCAGCTCAAAACAAGATGAAACACAGGTATGACATAATTGCACAATTCCGCTCCTTCCGTCCAGGAGACAAGGTGTTGGTGCAGGAACCAATACCTGGCCACACCTTGAAAGCTAGATTTACGGGACCTATGCAAATTGTAAGTAAATTATCTGATGTAAATTATGTGGTATCTCCCCTTGATAAGACCTAAAAAACTAAAACTTACCACATTAATCAATTAAAATCTCTTCATACACCAGATAAAGTCCCAGTAATGACTCTGTCCTCTACCTCTGAGGACGACTCTGACTCTTTGCACTCTATTTCTGAAATTATTGTCAAGCTTCCAAACTCTGTCCTCCTCAAGGACTCTAGCCCTTTAATGGTGGGGCTATCTGAAACTCAAGCAACAAGTTTAACTGCGCTTCTACAGTCATACCCTGATATTTTTTCGGATGTGCCGAAAAAATGTACGTTAGGTTATCATGACGTAGATGTGGGAAACTCTAAACCAATTAAACTCTCCCCCTACAGCGCTAATCCTGAAAAGCAGAAGCTACTTCAGCAGGAGGTAGAATTTGTTAGAGCATGGGTTAGTGGAGGAGTCATTTAGTCCATGGGCTTTACCGTGCATCCTTGTTAAAAAAGCTGATGGAGGTTTTCGTATGTGTACAGACTACCGTAAGGTGAATGAGGTCACAATCACAGATGCTTACCCTCTGCCTCGTCTAGATGACGTAATCGACTTTGTGGATAAGGCTACTTTTGTGTCCAAGTTAGATCTTCTTAAAGGTTACTATCAGGTACCTTTGACGGATAAGGAGAAGGAAATCTCTGCCTTCCTAATTCCAGGAAGTCATTATCAATATACAGTTACCTCCTTCAGAATGAAAAACTCCCCCTCTTCATTCCAGAAACTTATCCATCAGGCTATTAAAGAACTTGAAGGTACGGCAGCTTACCTAGATGACATCATAGTGGTGTCTGATACTTGGGATCAACACCTATTTAGGCTTAAGGCTCTCTTTGAGACCTTTCAGAGTTCCAATTTAACTGTTAATTTATCTAAGCCTTCCTTTGGCCAGGCCACTGTTACTTTTCTGGGCCATGAAGTAGGCAATGGCAAAGTTGCTCCTAAATTTGCTAAAGTTCTTGCCATTAAAGATTACCCAATTCCCCATGATAGGAAATCTCTTCAACGTTCCCTAGGCATGATAAGGTTTTACAGAAAATTCTGTAAAAAATTTTCAGATATTGTAGCCCCTCTTACCTCTCTTACCAGTCACAAAGTTCCCTTTAACTGGACCCCAGAATGTCAAAATGCTTTTACGAAAGCAAAAAGATTATTGTATACTGCACCCATTCTTTTGTCTCCAGACTTCTCCAAACCTTTCTCATTACAGGTTGATGCTAGTGAGTCTGGGGTTGGGGCAGTACTGATGCGAAACGGGGACGAGGGGTTGCAGCCTGTAGCCTTCTACTCGTCAAAGTTCCAGTCACACCAGAGGGCTTACTCTACTATCGAAAAAGAAGCCCTTGCGCTGGCACAGGCTTTGGAGCACTTCGATGTTTACGTAAGCCAGGCTTCGCAGGTGGTCACTGTCTATAGTGACCACAACCCTCTAGTATATCTCCAAGCTATGAAGAACCACAACACAAGGCTCATGAGATGGAGTCTAAGACTGCAACCCTATTCTCTCAAAATATTATACATTGCCGGCAGAGAAAATAAGTTGGCAGATACATTATCAAGAATATTTTAGGTTAGGATGTGTTACGGACCTGTGTTGACCAGTTTAAGCTTTTTTTTTTTGTCTTTTGTTTGTGTTTTTTTTTTAGTGAGGGGACACGGGCTACCATCCGCCTGTAACTTGGACCCATGTTATCCCTACTGTCTGCTGTCTCGCTCTGAGTTTAGAGTTTGGCTTTATGTCGCGAATAAAGCTGAGCTCTATCTAAGAGTTGGATGGTTGAGAGGAAAGGCAGTCCCATTATATGGTGCCATGGTGGCATGGTTACCAATGGGAGGTGGGAGCCTAATCCTGAGCCCTCTCGGGGTGGGGGGTGTGGCATGCAAAGAGTACGTAACCTTTATTCGGCGCATGTACACACCCTCATAGAAAGGTTATCTTCCCCAACTAGCACACCAGGTGCTAAGGGTTAACGATGGGGCCCCATCGTTCAATCAGTACCCAGGTTCCAGCCAATGAGAAGATGGTTTTGGCAATCACAGATGTTATGTGGGTACCACTCTCCTGTCTGCCCTTGTCATTCTAGAGCTGGTTGTAGCACGGTCTGCTCTCTAGTGGCTTCTATTCTGCCTTGCTTACCGTGGAGTACACTAATACCTATTGTTGTACATAGTGTATATAGTGTACATACTTCTGTTCTTACTTGGTGAAGGATAATGTTAGTCAAAAGTTTTTTCTGCTGTGTTTATTTTGCTCCCTTTACACCCAGGATAACATGCCTTTGGGACTCCTGAGTTGTAATACTATGTCAAGGTCCTCGACCCTGGATAACAATCTCCAATCGGCTTTTCTTAAGTAATAAGTGTGAGAAACAGAGCAGTAGCAGATCATGAAGCTGTCACTACACTAAATGAAACGTCATAAACGCCGAAAGTAATGTGAGGTGCTACAACTGCAGAAATGTTCCTAGTCTGATTATCTACACTGGTTTTACTACAGTTGTTTAAAAGTACGTGATCTGAATTCAAAACTGTGGGCAATTTGTTTTCGACTAGACAAGGAGTCGAACCCATGCTGCTTTGGCCTGCCTCATGGTGGGTGAAAACTCATGACGCCTCAGTCCGCGGGACCACACTGTGAATGGGTTCGACATCTTGGCTAGTCGCAGTGTTGGTATTAATCAATACCTCTTGTTTCTGGTTTCAATAATATAAAATACTACTTGTTGGAAACATAAACACACATGCAGTTTAATGTGATCCTTTATTGACAACGTTTCGCCCACACAGTGGGCTTTTTCAAGTCACACACAGATTTGTGTGACTTGAAAAAGCCCACTGTGTTGGGTGAAACGTTGTCAATAAAGGATCACATTAAACTGCATATGTGTTTATGTTTCCATTGTGTCGGTATTTTATACCATTTATTTTCACTACTTGTTGTACTAGAGCACCAAACAGGGAGTAGAATGAAATTAGCCTAGAGTCATCCACACCACCGTATGTCCTTGGGTAGCGAGTACAACATCCAGTTCTGCTGGATGCGCTACTCTTAAGGACTGTGTGGTCCAGTGGATTAAGGCGTCATGAGGCCCACCATGAGGCAGGCCAAAGCACCATGGGTTCGACTCCTTGGCTAGTTGCAGTGTTGTTTTATATATAATTTACACACACACCTACCTCCCATACTCTAAAGTTAAAGGGGCTGGAGCTGGCAGTTACAGGGAGACCAGAAGACCTGCAATTATGTATACTTGCCCCCTTGCTATAACTTCATCCCAGTAGAGTCGGAGACCCTTGGAGCACAGTGCAAGTATGCTCTAAAGTTCCTCAGAGCTGGGCGAAGAGCTCATCACAGAAACCAAGGATGACAAAGCGGTCAGCTTCCTTTTTCAGACGGTGTTGCAATCCAGAGGGGAAATACCTGCAGCATTCTAGGCACGCGACCCACCGCTGGGATGCTGGATGAAGTGTTTGAGATGTAGGCTCTGAGATGTCATTTATGTTGTTCTCATTTCTATTGTATCTTTGTTAATGTATTTAGTTCATAAATAAAGTTTACATAGAATATAGAGCATCGGGGATGGTAGGAAATTAAAATATTCAAACGCTCTGGGTAGAATCTCGAATTTTCCCTGAAGTAAGTTTATTCTTTTCTCTGAGGCTGAGGGTCCCCAGGACAGTTTCAGAGGTGGTACTTCTCTATATTTTATATACATTATTGTAATCTGCAAATGATACAAAACTGTGTTGGGCGTTTTTATCTGTCTGCTATGAGGATGAGAAACAGCAGAGGTGCCAGGACAGTGCCTGGGGGACCTGAGATTTTTGCTCTGTGTAATATCACTTTTTTGTGTTCCGGGTGCTAGGAACCCGAGAATCCATCTGCTAACCTTCCTCATAATGCCTATGGCCCTTATTTTGTGTGCAATCATCTCATGATCATATATGTCAAACGTCTTTGCAAAGTCTGTGTATATAACATTTGCATTTTGGATGTCTTCCAACGCCTCTGTAATTCTGTCGTAGTGGTTCAGCAGCATGATAGTCCTGTTCTAAAACCATGCTGGTTTAGGTTATGCTGACGTCTCATCACTCTTTCGAAGAATTTTATGATGTAGGACGTTAGGGCTACTGGTCTGTAATTCTAAATAGTGTTCTACTACCTCACGCACTCTTTAAGGTCTCTGGCATTTCCCCTAGATCTTGACTGTTTCTTCAAAGACTACTGAGAGGCTCGTGCTAATGGTATTTAGCACATTTTTTATAAATAAAGCATTCCATGAATTTGGTTTAGATGCTGAGTGGGTATATTTTCAATTTCTCTTTCGAAATCTATGGGATTAGTACTATTGTCAGTTGGTTGGTCTGCGCGGCCTTCTGCTGGAGTGAAAAATTTTTCTGCATTTTTCATTTAGTGGGTTGCTGAACACAGACTCCTATTGTTCTTTCAGAATTTCGCTAATTCCATTTTATCGCCAGAGTACGAATCTGCTTTCAAAAAGAGTCCATTTTTACTGGTAGATGTTAGCTTGAATTTTGCATATGAATAAAAATATTTTGCGGTTTTTGCAATATACTGGATGGCCTTTTGTTCCCTTTGTACTTCTTCTGTTTGGTATGACATCCTAAGTTTTTCTCTCCATCAGCGATCTTTCGGCGAGGGCTGTCTTTCCTTCGTTGCCATATATATACTTTTTTTTGTTTTTTTTTTGCTTTTCGTAACCCGTTTTCTTCTTTTGTACCATCTTCTACACTCCATATCTGATTTTCTTTTGGGTTTCTTCAATGGTACATATTTAATACAGACTTTGTATACTTCTGTATTCAATTTCTTCAGGCTCTGGTGAGGATTTAGCGCACTAATGTCTGATAATTTTTTTTTTGTCCCAGTCAGTTCTATGGCTGTTGAAATTATACTTACTGATCGTCGATTCTGTTACATTAGTACTGCAGTTCCTTTACCTTGTGTTAATAATACTCGTCAGGACTTCTATGATGTTGTGGTCAGAGCATATTGCTTTTGTAATTGTTAAGTCTGCTTAGTTCCTCGTTGTTTGTGAGTATCAGATCCAGGGTATTTTCATTTCTAGTTGGATCAGTTATCTGTTGGATCAATCAGTACTTTAACAAAGCCTCATTAGTTCCCTTGTTTGTACCTGTTGAGTCACGGTGCTTCCAGGAGTTATGGTGTCACACTGTGTTGAGATATCTTCCATTATACATGTCGGAGATTAAAATCTCCAAGGAGGATATTTTGTGAGTTTTTTATTTTTTACCTATCAAGAGAGCTATCTATCTTCTTGGTGGCTAAAGCTCTCGTTTCTCACGGCGAGTGTCCGAGTTCGATTTCCGGCGAGGGTTGAAATATTGGGCGTGTTTCTTTACACCGGTTGTCCATGTTCTCCATCAGCAAAATGGGTACCTGGGTGTTAATCGACTGGTGTGGGTCGCATCCTGGGACAAAACTGACCTAATTTGCCTGAAATGCTCTGCATAACAGAAGGTTTTCTATATAGTAGTATGTCATTGATGTCAGCTATGGTCTCTATACCTTGTACATGAACTTGTAAAAATAGATATTATTATAATTATTATTACTGATCTGTGAATTCCACAGCTGTTGCTGACGGTGGTTTATGTACTAGGATAATTACCAAATTCCTATTTTCAACTTTAATACCTAATATTTATACTGTATCATTCGATCAATTCTACTTCTCCCTGTGACCTATCAATTCTGTCACATCTATACATGTAATAATTTTTTTTTCGTCGCCTATAACACCCTTTGTGTGTTTCTGTAAATGCTCCAAACGTGACATTCGCTTCTGAGAGGAGCCCATTATTATAACTTCGCAGTATTTACTTGATTTCAAACCTTGAATGTTTGTAAAGAGGAAGCAGGATTTACCAGCACTAGGTTATGGCCCTGGTGCAGCTTGGATCCTTTATTCCTGCTACACCACTCAGGTCATCTAGAAGAATTCATTTTATTAGCTCATCCGATGCTATGGAAGTTGATGAGAAAATTGGTATGGCAGTCTGACAGAACAGAGTTGTTTTTCAGCCTCCCAAGCATGACTGGAAGTGAGGCTTGCATCATCTGTCCATCTCCAAGGAAAAGATTCTGTACACTTTGTAGCATGAACGAAGGGAGTCATGGAGTCATATTCCTTGAGTTCTGAACTGTCAAAGGCTGGGGAGCATCGCAAGAAGTAGATAAGTTTCGGGAGTGACAGATACCTGATGAGTAGGTAGAAGACATCATATTCATAAATATTTCTCATTCTGCCTTCCTACATCCTGACGTCTGGGATTTTTTCCTAGAATCAGATCAATAACAATGGATCTGAGAGGAGCGCCAAGGAAACTGCTATTGACAGGATCAATGACTCGTGTTCCTGGCAAAGCAACACTAATATCCTCAATGATGTGATGGTTGTTAGAAACAACCATCACATCATTGAGGATTTGATGAAGTTTAAAGATAGTCCCAGGCTCTCTCCAATATATTTTATTTTCCTGATGTCCTCAAGGAGAGATTGTAGTGCCAGCCAGGGTACCATCATTCAGAGCCGGAAGTTGAGTTCACCAGATTATGTTTGTGACTTCCTTGATAACCTGACAGAAAGGAAGAGGGCACCCCTTTCGCATCTGTTAAATTCTTGTTCACAAAACAGAAGTTTAGAAGTACTAGTATAACATGACTGGATGAAAAGATAGAGATAAGAGATATGTCTAGAAACATCTTACAGAGTAGCATCCTTCTAACTAAGTTCAACACTCTGGTAAAGCAACTGTTTCACAGCCTTGTCAGCGTTCGTTTCAGCACTGTGGCGTCCTCGTAACTTTCTGTTCTCAAAGCTGCCCTGGCAACCAGGCGTCTAAGGGTGTTTCCAACCGTAATGGGTCTGATTCTTCCATCCTTTATCAGTAAGGCGCACAGTGATGCACCAAAGAAGAGTGGCCTAATGGCCTGCTGGACACCGCCAGCCAGGCACACATTGGAAATTTTGATGAGTTCACACAATAAGCTCTCAGAAGCTTCCCAAGTGCTAAGTTGAGCATTTACTTTAAAAGTGTTGTGGCTTGAAATCCATGAAACCAGTTACTGAGCCTTGTGGGAATGACATGGCAGCTCTCTACACATCAGCATCCTGAGGGAGTTAAATGTTCTTCACCAGGGAGGTCAATGTTGTGTGGGTGTTTTTCTTCAAACCTTGTGCTGTAGTTATGTTCTTAGCGGCAATGGCATCCTCATTAGTTATAATCTTGACTTCTCTAGTTGTGCTTCTCTCTTCTATTTTCTTGTTAATCTAGGCTCTGATTTTTTAAGATTCTTGTGCTCTTTTGCTGGCATATCCCGGCGAGTGTTTGTCCCACTGGAGGGGAGGCAGATGAGGTTGTCATCTCTAGGGAATGTATTTATTGCTCTAATAACTCCTGTTGCTAGGGACTTGTCCCTCCTGGATGGGATACCTAAACAGACATTGCCAAACAACGGGAGGTTGTGCCAGGATCAAGTGAGTGATGGGGCGTCGCTGACTTTCTTCAATAGGTCAGCGAATTTGGTAACTTCAGGCTGAGCTGCTTTTGGGGATATGTAACAGTGTCTGGCTAATATTATTTTGACTGCAGCTGTTAGGTCCTCTGTGAAAGTGCAGAATAAGCACAGGCGAGTTAGACCATAAATGCAAGAGTAGTTTCTGCCGAATAAGCAGTGTGTGTTTTTTGGCCTCACTGGCTTCATATGGTGAGTTGATTATTTGTTTTTATGCAGAACGTTGGTACAGTGACAGAAATGGATATTAATTAACGGATTTGCTCAGGAAGGGTTAAGTACCATATATTTTTTTTCTAGGTTATTGTCTACAGGTTTAGGGATGTTTCTCTATTATTCTGTTATTGGACATAAAATATTATTAACAAATAAGCAAGATTGCAAAATATAATTGACATTAATTATAAATTGTAAATTTTACACAAGTTAAGAGCTGCATAGTACATAATTTGTGCAAATGGAAATAGATGAAGTTTATTCATGTGAAAGAAAAATTCAACGATTTACAACGAAAATGTTCATTATGCCACTGTAACACTTATAAGGCAAAGAAATGAGAGAGACTGCATTTACAGGGAAACTTTTGTTTCAATGTTTAGTCCATGACTGGACTTTATCAGGTCTGCAAGCACCTACAGCGGCTGGAGGTCCGCACCTCCTGCGATCGTCATTGTTCAAAGCATTTGAAGAACTACTGTTGTAACCGTCAGGGTTAGCATCACCTCCACGGAATGTCGGGTCTGTTTACACCTCCAGGAATCGTCATTGTTGACTACAACTCCAGGGACAGTCAGAGTAGACTACAACTCCAGGGACAGTCAGAGTAGACTACAACACCTCCAGGTAGAGTAAGTGTTGACTACACCTTCAGAGACAGTCAGTGTTGATTACACCTCCAGGGACAGACAGTGTTTACTACATCTCCAAGGACAGTCAGTGTTGAAAACAACACCTCCAGGGATAGTAAGTGTTGACTACACCTCCAAGGACAGTCAGTGTTGACTACACCTCCAGGGACATTAAGTATTGACTACACCTCCAGGTACAGTCAGTGTTGACTACACCTCCAGGGACAGTCAGCGTTGACTACACCTCCAGGGACAGTCAGCGTTGACTACACCTCCAGGTACAGTAAGTGTTGACTACACCTCCAGGGACAGTAAGTGTTGACTACACCTCCAGGGACAGTCAGTGTTGATTACACATCCAGGGACAGACAGTGTTGACTACACCTCCAAGGACAGTCAGTGTTGACTACACCTCCAGGGACATTAAGTATTGACTACACCTCCAGGTACAGTCAGTGTTGACTACACCTCCAGGGACAGTCAGCGTTGACTACACCTCCAGGTACAGTAAGTGTTGACTACACCTCCAGGGACAGTAAGTGTTGACTACACCTCCAGGGACAGTCAGTGTTGATTACACATCCAGGGACAGACAGTGTTGACTACACCTCCAAGGACAGTCAGTGTTGAAAACAACACCTCCAGGGACAGTCAGTGTTGACTTAACCTCCAGGGACAGTGAGTGTTGAATACACCTCCAGGGACAGACAGTGTTGACTACTCCTGCAGGAGCAATCGGTGTTGACTACACCTCCAGGGACAGTCAGTGATGACTACACCTACAGAGACAGTAAATGTTGACAACATCTCTAGGGACAGCCAATGATCACTATAATACCTCCAGGGACAGTCAGTGTTGACTACACTTCCAGAAAACGTCATTGTTGGCTACACCTCCAGGAACAGTCAGTGTTGACTACACCTTCAGAGTCAGTCAGTGTTGAATACACCTCTAGGGACAGTCAGTGTTGATTACACTTTCAGGGACAGACAGTGTTGACTACACCTCCAAGGATAGACAGTGTTGAAAACAACACCTCCTGGGGCAGTCACTGTTGACAACAGCTCCAGAGACAGTAAGAGTTGACTACACATCCAGAGGCAGACAGTGTTGACTACAGCACCTCCAGGGACAGTCAGTGTTTACTAAACCTCCAGGGACAGTGAGTGTTGAATGCACCTCCAGGGCCATTGAGTGTTGAATACATCTCAAGGGACAGACAGTGTTGACTACACCTGCAGGAGCAATCAATGTTGACTACACCTCCAGGGACAGTCAGTGCTGACTACACTTCCAGAAAACGACATTGTTGACTACACCTCCAGGAACAGTCAGTGTTGACTACAACACCTCCAGGCACATCTAGTGTAGACTACACCTCCAGGGACAGTCAGTTTTGAATGCACCACCAGGGACAGTCACTGTTGACTACACCTCCAGGGACACTCAGTTTTGACTGCACCGCCAGTGACAGCCAGTGTTGACTACACCTCCAGGGAGAGTCAGTGTTGACTACGCCTCCAGGGACAGTCAATGTTGACTACAGCATCTACAGGGACAGTCATTGTTAACTACAACTCCAGGGACACTAAGTGTTGACTACACCTCCAGGGACAGACAGTGTTGACTACAAATCCAGGGACAGGCAGTGTTGACTACATTTCCAGGGACAGTCAATGTTGACTACAAATCCTCTAGGGACCGACAGTGTTGACTACACCTCCAGGGACAGTCAGTGTTGACCACACCTACAGGGACAGTCAGTGATGACTACACATCCAGAAACCGTCATTGTTGAAAATACCTCCAGAGACAGTCAGTGTTGACTACACCTCCTGTGAGAGTCAGTGTTGACTACACGTTCAGGGACAGTCAGTGTTTAGTACACCTCCAGGGACAGTCAGGGCTGACTACACCTCAGGGACAGTCAGTGTTGACTGCATTGCCTTCAGGGACAGACAGTGTTGACTACACCTCCATGAACAGTCAGTGTTGAATACACCTCTAGGGACAGTCATTGTTGACTACAGTACCTCCAGGGAGAGTCAGTGTTGACTAAACCTCCGGGGACAGTGAGTGTTGAATACACCTCCAGGGACAGACAGTGTTAACTACACCTCCAGGAGCAACCAGTATTGACTACACCTCCAGGGACAGTCAGTGATGACTACACCTCCAGAGACAGTAAGTGTTGACAACACCTCCAGGGACAGTCAGTGTTCACTACAATACCTCCAGGGACAGTCAGTGTTGAATACACCACCAGGGACAGTCACTGTTGACTACACCTCCAGGGACACTCAGTTTTGACTACACCGCCAGTGACAGCCAGTGTTGACTACACCTCCAGGGAGAATCAGTGTTAACTACGCCTCCAGGGACTGTCAATGTTGACTACAGCACCTACAGGGACAGTCACTGATGACTACACCTCCAAGGACACGCATTGTTGACTACACCTAAAAGAACATTCAGTGTTGACTACACCACCAAGGAGAGTGAGTACTGACTCCACCTCCAGGGACAGTCAGTGCTGACTACAACACAAAGTACAGTCAGTGTTGACTACACCTCCAAGGGCAGCCAATGTTGACTACAGCATCTCCAGTAACAGTCAGTGTTGACTACGCCCCCACAGACAGTCAGAGTTCACTGCACTTCCTGGGACAGTTAGTGTTGACTATAGCTCCAGGGACAGTCAGTGTTGGCTACACCTTCAAGGACATTCAGTGTTGACTACTAGTCCAGGGACACGCAGTGTTGACTACTAGTCGAGGGACACGCAGTGTTGACTACAGCACCTCCAGTAACAGTCAGTGTTGTCTACACCCCCAGAGGCAGTCAGTGTTGACTGCACTTCCAGGGAAAGTCAATGTTGACTGACTACAACACCTCCAGGGACACTCAGTGTTGACTACACCTCCAAGGACAGTCAGTGTTGATTACATCTATAGGGACGGTCACTGTTGACTGCACCTTCAGTGAGAGTCAGTCTTGACTACACCTTCAGAGACACTCAGTGTTGACTACACCTCCAGGAACCGTCATTGATGGCTACACTTTCAAGGACAGCCAATGTTGACTGCACCTCCAGGGACAGTCAGTGCTGACTACAAATCCAGGGACAGGCAGTGTTGACTACATTTCCAGGGACAGTCAATGTTGACTACAAATCCTCTTGGGACCGACAGTGTTGACTACACCTCCAGGGACAGTGTTGACTACACCTACAGGGACAGTCAGTGATGACTACACATCGAAAATCCGTCATTGTTGAAAACACCTCCAGGGACAGTCAGTGTTGACTACACCTCCAGGGACAGTCAGTGCTGACTACACCTCAGCGACAGTCAGTGTTTACTACACCTCCAGGGACAATCAGTGCTGTCTACACCTCAGGGACAGTCAGTGATAACTGCATTGCCTTCAGGGACAGACAGTGTTGACTACACCTCCACGAACAGTCAGTGTTGAATACACCCCTAGGGACAGTCATTGTTGACTACACCTCCAGGGACAGTCAGAGTTGACTACAATATCTCCAGGGAGAGTCAGTGTTGACTAAACCTCCAGGGACAGTGAGTGATGAATACGCCTCCAGGGACAGACAGTGTTGACTACACCTCCAGGAGCAACCAGAGTTGACTGCACCTCCAGGGACAGTTAGTGATGACTACACCTCCAGAGAGAGTAAGTGTTGACAACACCTCCAGGGACAGTCAGTGTTCACTACAATACCTCCAGGGACAGTCAGTGTTGCCTACACTTCCAGAAAACGTCATTGTTGACTACACATCCAGGAACAGTCAGTGTTGACTACAACACCTCCAGGCACATCCAGTGTAGACTACACCTCCAGGGACAGTCAGTGTTGACTACACCTCCAGGGACAGTCAGTGATGACTACACCTCCATGGACACTCAGTTTTGACTACACCGCCAGTGACAGCCAGTGTTGACTACACCTCCAGGGAGAGTCAGTGTTAACTACGCCTCCAGGGACAGTCAATGTTGACTACAGCACCTACAGGGACAGTCACTGATGAGTACACCTCCAGGGACACGCAGTGTTGACTACACCTAAAAGAACATTCAGTGTTGACTACACCACCAAGGAGAGTGAGTATTGACTCCACCTCCAGGGACAGTCAGTGTTGACTACAGCACCAAGTACAATCAGTGTTGACTACACCTCCAAGGTCAGCCAATGTTGACTACAGCATCTCCAGTAACAGTCAGTGTTGACTACACCCCCACAGACAGTCAGAGTTCACTGCACTTCCAGGGACAGTCAGTGTTGACTATAGCTCCAGGAACAGTCAGTGTTGGCTACACGTCCAAGGACAGTGAGTGTTGACTACACCTCCAAGGACAGTCAGTGCCGACTACACCTTCAAGGACATTCAGTGTTGGTTACTAGTCCAGGGACATGCAGTGTTGACTAAAGCACCTCCAGTAACAGTCAGTGTTGTCTACACCCCCAGAGGCAGTCAGTGCTGACTGCACTTCCAGGGACAGTCAATGTTGACTAACTACAACACCTTCAGGGACAGACAGTGTTGACTACACCTCCAAGGACAGTCAGTGTTGATTACATCTATAGGGACAGTCACTCTTGACTACACCTTCAGGGAGAGTCAGTCTTGACTACACCTCCAGAGACACTCAGTGTTGACTACACCTCCAGGAACCGTCATTGTTGGTTACACTTTCAAGGACAGCCAATGTTGATTACACCTCCAGGGACAGTCATTGTTAACTACAACTCCAGAGACACTCAGTGTTGACTACACCTCCAGGGACAGTAAGTGTTGACTACACCTCCAGGGACAGTCTGTGTTGACCACAACTCCAGGGACAGTCAGTGTTGATGGAAATAAATGGTATAAAATACCGACACATTGGAAATATAAACACATATGCAGTATAATGTGATCCTTTATTGACAACGTTTCGCCCACACAGTGGGCTTTTTCAAGTCACAAACAGATCTACCTGGAGTGGAAGGTACTGGAGTATTTATAGTCAGGTTCAGAATGCTGTGGTCAGGTGGAGAATGCTGCATCTGATGATGTACCGAGTGGGGTTATAGAGTCTAAAATCTTGGGTAACTTGGAAGGGAGATTGAAAAAGTTTGTGAGCAGACCTTCTGCAGTGTTCTTCCATTCCTCTGCTCTTATGTGGGATAGTGATGGAGAAGTTTCTTGGCAAGTGGTTCAGTTATGTTATAAAAGCCATTATTCTGCTTGAAGTTGTCGGATATAGAGATAAGCGATGAGTCCAGGATTCTTAGGTGTTGAGTGTTGTCTTCTCTGGCGATAAGTCTTAAGTTTCTGTAGTTTATTAAATGATTGTGTGAGTTACGGTGTTGTACACAGGCATTCCTTGTATCGTCAGTCCTGCTTGCGTATTGGTGTTCTGAAATACGTGTTTGGAGGTCCCTTGATGTTTTGCCCACGTATAATTTGCTGCAGTCATTACAAGGGATTATGTATGCCCCTGCAGATGATGGAAGCTTGTCCTGTCTATTACTGGTAATGTCCTTGATTGTCGTGGTTGTGGATGTAGATACTTGGAATGAGGTATTGGAAAAGATGTTGGAAACGTGTTTGGCAATGGAGTTGGTGGGGAGGACTATGTATCTCTTCTCGGCAGTGTCTTCTCTGGGTGTGTTGAAGATGTTTAATGCCCGTCGTCTGCAGTCTCTGATGAAGTGACGAGGATAGTGGAGTTTAGAAAATACTTGTTCAATTATAGTGCATTCTTCCTCAAGAAACTCATTGCTGCAGATTCTGAGTGCGCGCAGGAAGAAGTCTATAATTACACCATGTTTAGCTTTGGTGTCGTGGTGAGAGTAGAAGTGGAAAAGATCGTTTTGGTTGGTGGGTTTTCTTCCTTGCAGAGAAGAACATCAAGTAAAAAAAGGAAGAGTGTTATCGGCTTCTTCTTCAAGTGTGAACTGGATTGTGGGCTCGACCTGGTTGAGCTTGTCTTGAAGAGCTTGAACGTTGAAGCGTCTAGGAGTTATGAGGAGAATGTCCTCAACATAACGGAGCCAGGTGACAGACGAAGGAATAATAGTGGAGAAACGCTCGGCTTCTAGATGTTCCATGTATAGTTTCGCCAGAACTGCACTGAGTGGCGAACCCATAGGTAGTCCAAAAGTCTGCTGAAAGAGGTGATTTTTGAAAGAGAAACACGTAAAGCCAACACGTAGTTCAACAAGGTCGATGAAATCGCTGGCTGGAATAGGAAGATCAAGTGAATCGTCAATTTTTCTGCGCAAGAGATCGATGGCTTGTGTAGTAGGTACTTTGGTGAATAGGGAAGTTACGTCAAGGCTGGAAAGTTTCTTGTTCCTGATGTTGATGTTGCGAATGCGATTGGGAAGATCACCCGAGTGTTTGAGATGTGCTGGACTGATAGTGTCCAAGAGTTTAGAGAGGTGTTTTGCGAGAATTCCTGAGAGTTGGTGGGGAGCACTGCCTATTCCCGAGGATATGGGCCTCAGTGGGATACCAGGCTTGTGAGTTTTTGGCAGGCCGTACATTCTGGCAGGTCTGGGGTTGCTGGGTATGGTGTGCAGAAGTTTCTTCCCTTGTTCTGAGTCCCTCAGAATGCGGCGAATCCTTTGAAGAAAAGTTTTTGTAAGGTTGTCCACTTGGTTAGTTGTGAGAGGTTTGTAGGTATCTGGGTCATTAAGTAGATTGAGCATTTTGTTCCTGTAATCGTCAATGTTCATGATAACAACACCACCTCCTTTATCTGCGATGGTGATAAAGGAGGAAACTATAAACTCTCTGCGATAATAGTCATTGGAAAAGTTTAGGAAGACCTGAAATTATTCAAAATCTTTCATCTCGTCCACTGTCAAACACAGAAACTGAAGCCCTCAGCTTGGGCCTCAAATTCGCAACAGGAATTACGAAACCAAAACAATACCTCAATTTCATCGCCAACTACAGACACAATGACTCCGACTTCCAAAAAGGTATCTTCAAGGCATCATCTCAGCAGCCATCTCAACACGCAGCTCCCCAGTCATACCTCGACGTTACATCAATGTGCTTAATTAAAGGTTTAGCAGAAGACACGACCATCAGGGTCACCACCGCTGAAAAAGGAGGTGGTGTTGTTATCATGAACACTGACGATTACAGGAACAAAATGCTCAGTCTACTTAATGACCCAGATACCTACAAACCTCTCACAACTAACCAAGTGGACAACCTTACTAAAACTTTTCTTCAAAGGACTCGCCGCGTTCTGAGGGACTCAGAACAAGGGAAGAAAGTTCTACACACCATACCAAGCAACCCAGACCTGCCAGAATGTACGGCCTGCCCAAAAACTCACAAGCCTGGTATCCGACTGAGGCGCATATCCTCGGAAATAGGCAGTGCTCCCCACCAACTCTCAGGAATTCTCGCAAAACACCTCTCTAAACTCTTTGGCACTATCAGTCCAGCACATCTCAAACACTCGGGTGATCTTCTCAATCGCATTCGCAACATCAACATCACGATCAAGAAACTTTCCAGCCTTGACGTAACTTCCCTATTCACCAAAGTACCTACTACACAAGCCATCGATCTCTTGCGCAGGAAAATTGACGATTCACTTGATCTTCCTATTCCAGTCAGCGATTTCATCGATCTTGTTGAACTATGTGTTGGCTTTACGTGTTTGTTTTTTCGAAAATCACCTCTTTCAGCAGACTTTTGGACTACCCATGGATTCGCCACTCAGTGCAGTCCTGGCGAACCTATACATGGAACATCTAGACGCCGAGCATTTCTCCACTAAAATTCCTTCGTCTGTCACCTGGCTCCGTTATGTTGACGACATTCTCATCATAACTCCTAGACGCTTCAACGTTCAAGCTCTTCAAGACAAGCTCAACCAGGTCGAGCCCACAATCCAGTTCACACTTGAAGAAGAAGCCGATTACACTCTTCCTTTACTTGATGTTCTTCTCTGCAAAGCTGGCCATGAACTTTGTTTTAAAGTCTATCGAAAACCCACCAACCAAAACGATCTTCTCCACTTCTACTCTCACCACGACACCAAAGCTAAACATGGTGTAATTATAGGCTTCTTCCTGCGCGCACTCAGAATCTGCAGCAATGAGTTTCTTGAGGAAGAATGCACTATAACTGAACAAGTATTTTCTAAACTCCACTATCTTCGTCACTTCATCAGAGACTGCAGACGACGGGCATTAAACATCTTCAACACACCCAGAGAAGACACTGCCGAGAAGAGATACATAGTCCTCCCCACTAACTCCATTGCCAAACACGTTTCCAACATCTTTTCCAATACCTCATTCCAAGTATCTACCTCCACAACCACGACAATCAAGGACATTACCAGTAATAGACAGGACAAGCTTCCATCATCTGCAGGGGTATACATAATCCCTTGTAATGACTGCAGCAAATTATACGTGGGCGAAACATCAAGGGACCTCCAAACATCAGATGCAGCATTCTCCACCTGACTACAAATACTCGCGTACCTTCCACCCCAGGTAGATCTGTTTGTTGATAAATTAGACACATGTGCAACTCTTGGGTATCTTTATTGAGGAAACGTTCCGCCACACAGTGGCTTCATCAGTCCATACGTAGGAGAAACTTGAAGAACAGGAGGAGAATGAGGTAATCAGTCCCTCAACCTTGAGTTGCACATGTGTCTAATTTATCAACATGTCGGTTCTTTGAACCATCCATCTACAAGATCTGTTTGTGACTTCAAAAAGCCCACTGTGTGGGCGAAACGTTGTCAATAAAGGATCACATTATACTGTATATGTGTTTATATTTCCAGTCAGTGTTGACTTCACCTCTAGGGATAGTCAGTGTTGACTACACTTCTATGGACAGTCAGTGTTGATTACACCTAGTGGGACAGTCAGTGATGACTACACCTCCAGGGACAGTCGGTGTTGACTACACCTCCAGGAACCGTCATTGTTGAAAACACCTCCAGGGACAGTCAGTGTTGACTGCACCTCTAGGGACAGTCAGTGTAGACTACACCTCCAGGGACAGTCAATGTTGACTACACCTCAAGGGACAGTCAGTGTTGACTGCAACACCTACAGGGACAGTCAGTTTTCACTACACCTCCAGGAACCGTCATTGTTGAAAACACCTCAATGGACAGTCAGTGTTGACTACACCTCCAGAGACAGTCAGTGTTGACTATACCTCCAGAGACAGTCAGTCTTAACTACACATCCAGGGACAGTCAGTGTTGACTACAACACCTCCAGGGACAGTCAGTGATGACTACACCTCCAGGAACCGTCATTGTTCACAACACTTCCAGGGACAGTAACTGTTGACCACACCTTCAGGGACAGTCAGTGTTGACAACAACTCCAGGTACAGTCAGTGTTGACTACTCCTCTAGGAACCGTCATTGTTGAAAACACCTCCAGTGACAGTCAGTGTTGACTTCTCCTCTAATGACAGTCAGTGTTGACTACACCTTTAGGGACAGTCAGTGTTGACTGCAACACCTCAAGGAACAGTCGTTGTTGACTACACGTCCAGAGACAGCCAGTGTTGACTCCACCTCCAGGGACAGTCAGTGTTGACTACACCTCCAGAGACCGTGAGTGTTGACTACACCTCCAGGAACCGTCATTGTTCACAACTCCTCCAGGGACAATAAGTGTTGACTACATCTCCAGGGACAGTCGTGTTGACTACACCTCCAGGAACACTCAGTGTTGACTACACCGCCAGAGACAGCCAGTGTTGACTACACCCCCAGGGACAGTCAGTGTTGACTACACCTCCAGGGACAGTCAATGTTGACTGCACCTCCAGAGACAGTGTTGACTACACCTCCAGTGACAGTCAGTGTTGACTACAACACCTCCAGGGACAGTCAGTGTTGACCACACCTCCAGGAACCGTCATTGTCGACTCCATCTCCAGGAACAGTTAGTGTTGACTACAACACCTCCAGGGACAGTCAGTGTTGGCTACAACACCTCCAGGGACAGTCAGTGTTGACTACACCTTAGGTAAACGTTTAATTGAGACAAACATGTTGGATCTAAGAATAAGATGATGGCTCCAGTTTCTTGTATCAGCATCACGATAGCTTCCTTGAAGGCTTCAGGGAAGCCAAGAGTCACTGCAGCAGCCTCACTGTTACCCTGGCCCCTCACGTTAACTTCTTATCCTAATGGATCAAGTCCAATATGTCGAGGCGTCAGGTGGGTGCTGCTGTCATTTCAGCGTCTCTGATACGACCTCTTCCAATATGATGCCATCAGAGGAGCCGACTCTGGGTGCAGCTGTATGACCCTTCCCTACCCTTCCTTTCCTCCCTTCCCTTTCCTCTTCCACCATCTACTTCCTCTATAACCTATTTCCGTATTAACCTTTCGTTTCTTCCCTTTCCTTACTCTCTTTTCCCCAACCTATACACACCTCGTTCATTCCCTCCCATTCCTTCCTCCCTACCAATCTAATTTTCCATTTCTCCTTTTCTCCTCCCTTTTCTCCTTATCCTTCGCCCAACCCATCCCATCGTTCTTGTCCTCATTTTTTCTCCCCTCTTCCCATTCCTTCCTCATACCATGTTCTTAGCGCGCCCTCTTCCCTCTACTCTCATTCCATCCTCCTTCCTTCTCTGAGATGCGGAGGCGGTAAAGCGGAAATGTGGTGACGGTAAAAGGAGAGATGGGTTCGTTCAGCGACACTACTCCGCGTGCAGATGCTTGCTTGCAGTGCGACATGGCGTGACGCACCTTGACAAAACCAGACAAGGAGGAAATGTCATCATGTTTGTGTTCTTGCTTTTCAGTGGCAGCATGCAAGTGAGAAGTTAAAGTTGAAGACATCAGCTGCTTGTATTGTTACAGGTGGCAGTAAACTGATCGGTATTGTTGCAAGTGGCAGTATACTGGTCGGTATTGTTGCAGGTGACAGTATGCTGATGGGTATTGTTACAGGTGGCAGTATACTGATCGGTATTGTTGCAAGTACGCTGAGGTCAGTGGTCACCTGCGGTCCTACCTGCCTAAGCTCTGGGAGTTAGCGTGGGCTGTTACCAAGCACCATGGCTTGTTGTAGTGTTTTAGAATCTCAGGTTCAAGTGTTGAAGAAGGAGATTCTACTTCTTCAGGAGGAAAATAGGAAGCTGAAGCTTCGCATAGATGAGTTTGGGAGCGAGTGTGAGAAGGATTTAGCTGGTAAGGAAGAAATGGTCACCAGCAGTGATAGTGGCAGCCGCTTTAAGTGGCAAGTGGTTCACAGTTCAGGAAGAAGGAAGATGAGGAGAGTTAATAGAGAAGATGTGAAGGTGTATACTCACCGTTGTGTCAGCGTGTCAGCGTGCCTCATTGTGCTCCGCGTTTTCTCGTGTTTTCACGGTCGCTCTTACGTGTTAGAACTTTAATTTGTGCCATCATTCCTATACGATACATCCCTCTAGCGCCTGGAACCAATCTTGGGCGGAAAACATTATATACTGAGTCAAAAAAGGAGAATTAGCGTGCACTACCTAGCCGAGTTTACTGCCAGAGGGGAATCATAGGCCTGTGTTCCGTGTGCAAAATAATAATAATAGAACTTTTCTTTGTCAGAGGAAAGAAAGTCTCCCTGATAACATTGTGTATACATAGTGTATAGTGTATACTACAGTGGCTCCCTAGTATATAGATGATAAAGGCTAAAGTGTCATTTGAAAACAGGTGAATTTGTAAATGAAGTGATAAGCCTATAGAGGCAGGTGCCAGAAGTCGCCAGAAACTTACCACAGGTCAGCTGTTTTAATAATCTTCCTGGCTTGCTAGTGTACTCGCATATAATCTAGTGATACCAGTGAATAGCAGAATACAGTGTTGTAGTAGCAACTAACCAGTATTATAATGGTACTTAGTGGAGTGGAGCGACTTTCATTAGTTTCTTTTTTTCTTGAAATACCAGACGTATACTGTAATTCATATAACCTGTAGTTACCAGCGGTTTCGCAATATACACAACGAGAAGCAATTATTACTACAGAAAAAGCGTCCTTCCCTCCAAAATTTCCACCATCAACTACAGTGATAATATAGCATTTATTGTGGTGGAGACGAAAAAAAAAATAGAAAAGCTAGATACAGCGATTGATAAACAAGGGTTGAGGCTCGACCGTTCGTCACTGTAGGAGCTGCCAGAAATCACCGGTTTTTTCAACACGCAAGTTATACTTTTGTATCAATCAAATCACATATTACTCGGGTAATAATATTTCCAGTAGATCCTTCATGTGTTAGCCCAAATCACCGACCAGTATGTTTTAAATAAGTGACCCACTGATCAGATCAGATCGACTGGTCCGAACCCTTGACTGATTTCAAACGGATTCGTTGGACAATAAAGCAGACTGTGAACGGATGGGGTTGTTTGGGGGCCCTTATCAAACAAAACAATAAATATAAATCAGGAACGTGCACGGTAAGCTGTCCAATATCAAGTACAGTTAGAAAATAAATACAAATAGCTAGAGCTTCATTTAAGGAGGTTATTTAAAAAATATTCAAAAGGTTGCTAGTAGAATTACAGTAAATCAACCATTCAAATCATTATGAAGCTCTGTGTAGTCTGCGGTCAATCAAACAAACGGGCTTCCACATGGATAAATTGTCATTTTTGTGGAAACTGGTGTCACGCCCCTTGTGCAGATATCCAAGAACTAGCTACAAGCAGTATTTAAAACAGGGAAGTGTTTTTGGGTATGCCCAAATGAGATAAATCTGTGGACTAAAATCACAAGGGTTTCTAAAAAGAGGACAACATCAAAAACGCTTTCATAGAAAACCTGGAACTTTCTACAACAGATGGGAACATAAAAAGTCCTGGGCTGAATGGTACTGCACTTGATACTGGCCATGTAGTCAGAAACTGTAAGGCTGGAGGGGAAGTCCTGGTAGTCAGTAAATGTGGGGCTGATAGTGCGTCCTGGAAGACAGTAATGGTGAAGCTGGAGGTGCTGTCCTGGGAGACAGTATTGGTGAAGCTGGAGATGCTGTCCTGGGAGACAGTAATGGTGAAGCTGGAGGTGCTGTCCTGGAGACAGTAATGGTGAAGCTGGAGGTGCTGTCCTGGGAGACAGTAATGGTGAAAACTGGAGATTTTGTCCAGGTAGTCGGGAATTATACACAGGAAGGGAAAACATATAAATGACCTCATAGGGGACAGGAGCCGTAGTAGGGAAACAAGTGTAAATCAAAGATAAAAATAAAACCAATATTGCAAACTAGAAATACTGCAGGAAATAGCAAACAAGAGGACTCCACTAGCAATAGTGAGGATATATTACCAAAAACAACTGGTGGGAGCTCCATTGTTGGTGCTAGGGAGGATAGGAGTAAGACAGGGAAACATGCACCAACAGGGAATACAGTCACAGAAACCCAAGGCAAACGGAAACCAAGCCTGTGCACATACTATGCACTTGGTATCTGCAGGCATGGGAAATCTGGAAAAAACAGACGGGACGTGCAACTATGACCACCCTAGAAAATGTCATGCCCATATGACAACAGGAAAATGCAAACTCCCTTCCTGTAAGCTTTTTCACCCTGAACTGTGTACCTCTTCAGTACAGGAAAGACTGTGCTATAACTTAAATTGCCAGGCACACCATCTAAAATGGACAAAAAGATACAAAACATCCAGGCCATGGGAAAACCTGGGTAGCCACAGTCACTCAAGAGGGAGAGGTTTTTTAGTGCCAGGAAGGAAAAAAAAACTGGCAGGAAATGGAAGAAATCGTACACCAAATCCAGTCATTCCTGGAGTGGAACCACAGTCGATGGCCTCCACTCCAAACCAACAGATACAGATACTAATGCCGGAAAAAAAATCCCCCCCCCCCAGTACCAACAATACCACCAGTCCGATGACATTCTTCTTTGCAAATATACAGGGTCTAAAGCCAGCAACAAATAACAAAATACCTTTCATCTGTGGACTGCTTGCAGAGGCAAAGGCAATGTTCGCGGCTTTCACTGAGACCCACATAAAGGATCACTTGGACAACGAAATATGGATCCCAGGTTACAACCTATACAGATGTGACAGAGTGAACAGGCAAAGGGGGGGGGGGTTGGCCTGTACATTGCAGAGTCACTTGTTTGCACAGAACTGCTTAATGCCTCAAATGATGTAGTGGAAGTTTTAGCAGTAAAGGTCGAGAACCAAAACCTAGTCATTGTGGTAGTCTACAAGCCTCCGGATGCAACATCCCAGCAATTCCAGGAACAGCTGTTAAAAATTGACCACTGTCTGGAAAATCTTCCAGCTCCTGCACCCAACATCTTGCTCCTGGGGAATTTTAACTTAAGGCACCTAAAATGGAGGAATATAGCAAATAATATTGTTGCAGTAATAACACCAGGAGGCAGCTCTGATGAAAACTCACACTCACACGAGCTTTTAAATCTCTGCACAAAATTCAATTTAAACCAGCAAATAACAGAGCCTACTAGACTGGAGAATACACTAGACCTCATCTTCACTAACAATGATGATCTGATAAGAAATGTCACCATATCAAAAACAATATACTCAGATCACAACATAATTGAGGTTCAGACATGTATGCGTGGAGCCCCAGACCGACATAATGAGACTAGTCACGAGGGAGCATTCACCAAATTCAACTTCAATAACAAAAACATAAAGTGGGACCAAGTAAACCAAGTCCTAACCGATATAAGCTGGGAAGATATACTAAGCAACACAGACCCCAACTTATGCCTAGAACAGATTAACTTGGTGGCACTCGATGTATGCACAAGGCTTATTCCTCTATGAAAAAGGAGGAGTAGATGTAAAATAGAAAGAGACAGGCGCTCCCTTTACAGGCGACGGAAAAGAATAACAGAGCGGCTAAAAGAGGTCAATATATCTGAGATACGTAGGAGACACTGGCCAGAGAAATAGCAAGCATCGAACTTAAGCTAAAGGAATCTTATAGGAGTCAGGAATCGCGGGAAGAACTAAAAGCCATAAATGAAATCGAAAGAAACCCAAAGTATTTCTTCTCCAATGCCAAATCAAAGTCGAGAACAACGTCCAGTATTGGGCCCCTACTTAAACAAGATGGGTCCTACACAGATGACAGCAAGGAAATGAGTGAGCTACTCAAGTCCCAATATGACCCAGTTTTTAGCAAGCCGCTAACCAGACTGAGAGTCGAAGATCAAAATGAATTTTTTATGAGAGAGCCACAAAATTTGATTAACACAAGCCTATCCGATGTTATCCTGACGCCAAATGACTTCGAACAGGCGATAAATGACATGCCCATGCACTCTGCCCCAGGGCCAGACTCATGGAACTCCGTGTTCATGAAGAACTGCAAGAAGCCCCTATCACGAGCCTTTTCCATCCTATGGAGAGGGAGCATGGACACGGGGGTCGTCCCACAGTTACTAAAAACAACAGACATAGCCCCACTCCACAAAGGGGGCAGTAAAGCAACAGCAAAGAACTACAGACCAATAGCACTAACATCCCATATCATAAAATCTTTGAAAGGGTCCTAAGAAGCAAGATCACCACCAATCTAGAAACCCATCAGTTACACAACCCAGGGCAACATGGGTTTAGAACAGGTCGCTCCTGTCTGTCTCAACTATTGGATCACTACGACAAGGTCCTAATGCACTAGAAGACAAAAAGAATGCAGATGTAATATATACAGACTTTGCAAAAGCCTTCGACAAGTGTGACCATGGCGTAATAGCGCACAAAATGCGTGCTAAAGGAATAACAGGAAAAGTCGGTCGATGGATCTATAATTTCCTCACTAACAGAACACAGAGAGTAGTCGTCAACAGAGTAAAGTCCGAGGCAGCTACGGTGAAAAGCTCTGTTCCACAAGGCACAGTACTCGCTCCCATCTTGTTCCTCATCCTCATATCCGACATAGACAAGGATGTCAGCCACAGCACCGTGTCTTTCTTTGCAGATGACACCCGAATCTGCATGGCAGTGTCTTCCATTACAGACACTGCAAGGCTCCAGGCAGACATCAACCAAATCTTTCAGTGGGCTGCAGAAAACAATATGAAATTCAACGATGAGAAATTTCAATTACTCAGATATGGTAAACACGAGAAAATTAAATCTTCATCAGAGTACAAAACAAATTCTGGCCACAAAATAGAGCGAAACACCAACGTCAAAGACCTGGGAGTGATCATGTCGGAGGATCTCACCTTCAAGGACCATAACATTGTATCAATTGCATCTGCTAGAAAAATGACAGGATGGATAATGAGAACCTTCAAAACTAGGGAGGCCAAGCCCATGATGACACTCTTCAGGTCACTTGTTCTATCTAGGCTGGAATATTGCTGCACACTAACAGCACCTTTCAAGGCAGGTGAAATTGCTGACCTAGAAAATGTACAGAGAACCTTCACGGCGCACATAACGGAGATAAAACACCTCAATTACTGGTAGTGCTTGAGGTTCCTAAACCTGTATTCCCTGGAACGCAGGCGGGAGAGATACATGATTATATACACCTGGAAAATCCTAGAGGGACTAGTACCGAACTTGCACACGAAAATCACTCACTACGAAAGCAAAAGACTTGGCAGACGATGCACCATCCCACCAATGAAAAGCAGGGGTGTCACTAGCACGTTAAGAGACCATACAATAAGTGTCAGGGGCCCGAGACTGTTCAACTGCCTCCTAGCATACATAAGGGGGATTACCAACAGACCCCTGGCAGTCTTCAAGCTGGCACTGGACAAGCACCTAAAGTCGGTTCCTGACCAGCCGGGCTGTGGCTCGTACGTTGGTTTGCGTGCAGCCAGCAGCAACAGCCTGGTTCATTAGGCTCTGATCCACCAGGAGGCCTGGTCACAGACCGGGCCGCGGGGGCGTTGACCCCCGGAACTCTCTCCAGGTAAACTCCAGGTAGGAAATCGATTCTCTGTTCTCCAAGACGAGTGTACTTCAGTGGTTAGTGAGGTTGAAGGTACCACTGATTCCCCTGCTAATCAAGGTAAGAATATTTTAATAGTAGGCGATTCTCAAGTAAGACATATGGACCGTGCATTTTGTAATAGAGACAGAACGGTCAGACAGAGAGTGTGTCTTCCTGGAGCTGGTGTTGGTGACATAGTCAGCAGGTTGGATAATATTATGGCAGGTAATGGGAACAAACCCATTATCTGTCTTAGTGCTGGGGGTAATGACATTGGGAAGGGCAGGAGAGAGGAGCTGCTGGGTAAGTACAGGTCAGCCATAGAAGTAGTTAGGTCTAAGGGAGGGATCCCAGTCATATGTAGCATCTTGCCTAGAAAGGGAGTGGGCAATGAATGGATGTCTAGGGCAATTGGTAAAAATTGCTGGCTAGACAGGTACTGCAAGAAACTTGCAATCCCATTCATTGATAACTGGGACCTATTCTTTGACAAGCGTGATATGTATGCAAGGGATGGGGTTCATCTCTCTGGGGATGGAGTGGTTGCATTAGCCAATTCAATTGAGAGGATAATTGATGACTTGTCTAGGAATTTAAACTGATAGATTATAGAGGTATGGGTGTTTGTGGGAAACAATCAGTCTGCAGCATTAGGGTTAAAAACAGCAGTTATTACCGGGATACCTCAGGGATATGTTTAAAAGACAATATTCAAAATAAAGTTGCTAGTAATGGCAAATCAATTGATCAACAAACAAAGAGGGATAGTAGAGGGCAACGAGTGACTAGCTCCCTTAAAGTTTACTATGCAAATAGTAGGAGTCTAAGAAATAAGATAGATGAGCTAAGATTACTTGCAAGTGTAGGTAACATAGATATTATTGGTATAACAGAGACCTGGTTCAACCTGAAAGTTAGAGAAATGCCTTCTGAATGCAACATACAGGGTTATAAACTATTCCACACTGATAGGGTCAACAGGAAGGGTGGTGGAGTGGCGATGTATGTCAGAGAAAATTTAAATTGTTGTCTTAGACATGATATAAGATTAGAGACATCGAACACAGAATCTGTTTGGCTACAGTTTCTCGAGGGACATGACAAATTAATTTTGGGTTTGATTTATAAGCCCCCAAACCTTGTTAGGGAGGGCAGTAAGCTGTTATGGGACGAAATTCATAAGGCATCTAGATGTGAAAATGTTGTGATAATGGGAGATTTTAACTTTAGACAAATTGATTGGAACAGTATGACAGGAAATCTTGAGTCTAGTGACTTTCTTGATACGGTTCAGGATTGCTTTTTAGAACAGGTTGTTACAGAACCAACTAGAGGAAACAATCTGCTTGACATGGTTCTTGCCAACAAAGATTCACTAATTAATAATCTTGAGGTTAATGATGAGCTTGGGGAAAGTGATCACAAATAACTTAGTTTTAATATATCATGGAATACCCAGATAACTGCAATCAAATCTCTGTCCAGATTTTCGCTTGGCCGACTTCAGGGACTGAAAAATTACCTGGGTGGGCTAAATTGGGATGTCCTGACTATGGGTCAGGTAGGTGATCTTGGTTGCCAATATGACGTTTTTCAGAGCATAGTTCGAGCTGCCCAGACAACTTTTGTTCCGAGTAGGGTAATTAGATCTAACAAAAATGATCCCAAATGGATGAACAATAGATTAAAACATCTCATTGGTCAAAAGAGAGGCATATATAGACGTATCAAAAGAGGGAATGGGCAGTTAAGAAATCAATATATACAACCCTTTACCAGGCCTGGAGAGGGGTGATCACCCTTTTCCACTCCTGGTAAAGGGGTGATTACCCTTTCCCAGGCCTGGTAAAGGGTGAGAGAAATAAAGAAAGGAATAAGAAAAGCAAAAAGGGATTATGAGGCTAGGGTCACAAGGGGTTCAAAGATTAACCCTAAAGGATTCTTTCAGGTATACAGAAGTAAGATTAGGGACAAGATTAGCCCACTTAAGAGTAACTCTGGTCAGATCACTAACAGTGATAAGGATATGTGTGAAATTCTCAATACCTACTTCCTCTCAGTTTTCACCCAGGAAAATACTAGCGATATTCCTGAAATAATAGATTATGTAGAACAGGATGATAATAAACTATGCACGATTGCGGTAACTAGTGGCATGGTCCTCAGACAAATAGAGAAACTAAAACCTAACAAATCCCCAGGCCCTGATGAACTGTTTGCAAGGGTGTTAAAGGAATGTAAAGAGGAACTTAGCATACCTTTGGCTAATCTTTCTAACGTATCACTACAAACTGGCATAGTGCCTGATAAGTGGAAAATGGCAAATGTAATACCTATTTACAAGGCAGGTGACAGGTCCTTGGCTTCGAACTATAGACCAATAAGCCTTACCTCCATAGTGGGAAAATTTATGGAATCAATAATTGCCGAAGCAATTCGTAGCCATCTTTACAGGCACAAATTGATTAATGAATCTCAACACGGTTTTACAAAGGGGCGTTCCTGTCTTACGAATTTACTAACTTTTTTCACTAAGGTGTATGAGGAGGTAGATCATGGTAATGAATATGATATTGTGTATATGGACTTCAGTAAGGCTTTCGATAGAGTCCCACACCAGAGCTATTGAGGAAACTTAAGGCACATGGAATAGGAGGAGAAATTTTTTCCTGGGTAGAGGCATGGCTGACAAATAGACAGCAAAGAGTTTGCATAAATGGGGAGAAATCAGAATGGGGGCACGTCACAAGCGGTGTTCCTCAGGGATCAGTGTTGGGCCCGTTGTTGTTCACAATTTACATAAGCGACATAGATGAGGGAATAAATAGCGACATAAGCAAATTTGCTGATGACACCAAAATAGGCCGTCCAATTTATTCTAATGAGGACACTAGAGCACTCTAGGATGATTTGAATAGACTGATGCAATGGTCGGAGAAGTGGCAGATGCAGTTTAATATTGACAAATGCAAAGTTCTAAATGTTGGACAGGTAAATAACCATGCCACATATAAACTAAATGATGTAGATCTTAATACTACTGATTGCGAAAAGGATTTAGAAGTTCTGGTTAACAGTAATTTAAAACCAAGACAACAGTGCATTAGTGTTCTCAATAAAGCTAACAGAATTCTTGGCTTCATATCTAGAAGTGTAAATAATAGAAGTCCTCAGATTGTTTTTCAACTCTATATATCTGGTTAGGCCTCATTTAGACTATGCTGCTCAGTTTTTGGTCACCGTATTACAGAAAGGATATAAATGCTCTGGAAAACGTACAGAGAGGATGACAAGATGATCCCATGTATCAGAAATCTTCCCTATGAGGATAGACTGAGGGCCCTGAATCTGCACTCTCTCGAAAGGCGTAGAATTAGAGGGGATATGATAGAGGTGTATAAATGGAAAACAGGATTAAATAAAGGGGATGTAAATAGCGTGCTGAAAATTTCCAGCCAAGACAGGACTCGCAGCAATGGTTTCAAATTGGAAAAATTCAGATTCATAAAGGATATAGGAAAGCACTGGTTTGGTAATAGAGTTGTGGATGAGTGGAACAAACTCCCGAGTACAGTTATTCAGGCTAAAACGTTGTGTAGCTTTAAAAATAGGTTAGATAAATACATGAGTGGGTGTGAGTTGGACATGACTAGCTTGTGCTGCTGGGTCTGGTGCAGTGCTCCATCCTTGAGTGGAGATGATCAGACTGGGTGGGTCATTGGGCTAATCCGGGGGAGGGGGGTCATTGGTCTAATCCGGGGGGGGGGACATGGATCTGCTCTGCATGGGTCAGCAGGCCTATTGAAGTGTTCCTTCTTTCTTAAGGGTGCTATAGGGCAAAATCTGTAACTCCGTTGTTTACTGTCCGATTTTCTCCAGTTTTGGTACACAAGACAAAGTCGTTTCACTCTTTCTTGAAAATATTTATCAAAAATATACCTCAAACAACAACTGAGAAATGACTGATTTACTGAAAATGCCATAGTGTTAAACTTTTATCCTATATGGGACTACGTAAGGTTTTTTGGACACTTGGTGCCGAGAGAACAATGCTTATTCTTATTTTCTGTGACCACTTGTCTTTAAATGAACGTATCTTTATTTCACAAAAAAAAATAAAGTTTGTTAGTTCCTGGAATATTACAAAAACATCTGCCCTTTACTCCCACATAACTCCCAAAGTATTTGGAATATTTCCAAAATTTGGTCACAGAATAAAAGAGAAATCATTATTCTACAACTTTTGTGAGTATTATATTCCATTTAATTCAGTAATAAAGGGAGAAAGTTTAACAATTGTTGAATAAGTTACTTCCGAGATATCGGCCGAGAGCGCCGGCCGGCCCCCGTCTCAAAAAAAAAAAAAAATTCGCGAAAATCGCGTTTGTTTGGGTGTATTTCTTAGTAAACTGATGTTCTAGTGCAGTTATCCTCTTCAAAACACCGTTTTCTCTTACTCAGAGACTAAAGAATGGGACATGGAGAGGAGTAACTCAATATTTATCGAAATATTCCCGATAATCTTTCGTCATATTATGGCCTATTTTATTCAGCCTAGAGTATATAACATGTTTGTATGTTATTTAGAGTGTTTATTATATCATATTAGATCAATTCTGATAGACAAATAAGCCGTAGAGTTGATATATAAGCTGATATAAGCGTAATAATGGGCGATTCCTGGCTGGCACCTCGGGAGCGGGAACACTGCCGAGCGTTCCCATCTGGTTCCCGGGTGTCACTCAGTCTGCGGATAAGTCCCGCCTACTGTTTTATGATGCCAAATAGTCAGTTATTATATTAGAAAGAATAATGCAAGAAAAGGAGATAAAAAACAAGAAAACAACTCCAAAAAATGTATGGGCCGTGAGCAGACTCGGTACCAACATCGCCGTCACCATACCTGATATAAATGAAGAATTGAGACACTTATGCAACACATGGGAATCTTTATTGAAGAAACGTTTCGCCACACAGTGGCTTCATCAGTCCAATACAAAGTACAAATGGGTAAGGAGAGTAGAAGTATGAGGTAATCAGTCCCTCAACCTGGATTCGATGTGTTCAGTCCATCACTCTTGTAGTAAGTGCACTTACTACAAGAGTGATGGACTGAACACATCGAATCCAGGTTGAGGGACTGATTACCTCATACTTCTACTCTCCTTACCCATTTGTACTTTGTATTGGACTGATGAAGCCACTGTGTGGCGAAACGTTTCTTCAATAAAAATTCCCATGTGTTGCATAAGTGTCTCAATTTTTCAACTTGTCGGTTTTCAAAACCATTCATCACATCTGATATAAATGACTATAATTTCTTGTAGAAACGTCGTAGAACATTCATTCTGGTACCATCGTGTTGCCAAAGAGTTGAGCTATTTTTCAGTATATATAACTCAATATCCATATTTTTTCGATTTTATTAAGTTCTTATGTGGCAGTATACTGATCGGTATTGCTACAAGTGGCAGTATACTGATCGGTATTGTTACAAGTGGCAGTATGCTGATCGGTATTCTGGCAAGTGGCAGTATACTGATTGGTATTGCTGCAAGTGGCAGTATACTGATCGGTATAGTTCCAGGTGGCAGGATACTGATCGGAATTGTTGCGTGTGGCAGTATACTAATCGGTATTATTGCAAGTGGCAATATACTGATCGGTATTGTTGCAGGTGGCAGTATACTGATCGGTATTGCTGCACGTGGCAGTATACTGATCGGTATTGTTGCAGGTAGCAGTATACTGATCGGTATTGTTGCACGTGGCAGTATACTGATCGGTACTGTTGCAGGTGGCAGTAGCCTGATCGGTTTTGTTGCAGGTGGCAGTATACTGATCAGTATTGTTGCAAGTGGCAATATACTGATCGGCATTGTTGCAGGTGGCAGTATACTGATCGGTATTGCTGCACGTGGCAGTATACTAACCGGTATTGTTGCAGGTGGCAGTATACTGATCGGTATTGTTGCACGTGGCAGTATACTTATCGGTACTGTTGCAGGTGGCAGTAGGCTGATCGGTATTGTTGCAGGTGGCAGTATAATGATCGGGGTTGTTGCAAGTCACAATATACTGATCGATATTGTTGCACGTGGCTGTATACTGATCGGTATTGTTGCAGGTGGCAGTATACTGATCGGTATTGTTGCAGGTAGCAGTATACTGATCGGTATTGTTGCAGGTGGCAGTATGCTGATCGGAATTGTTGCAGGTGGCAGTATATTGATCGGTATTGTTGCACGTGGCAGTATACTGATCGGTATTGTTGCAGGTGGAAGTATATTGATTGGTATTGTTGTACGTGGCAGGATACTGATCGGTATTGTTGCAGGTGGCAGAATACGTCGATATTGTTTTGTCAAGTGTGTGGGCGGGGGGGGGGGGGGGGAGACGTGATGGGGTAAGAATAACTCACTTAGGCTGGTAGTACGTATATATAACAGGAAGTTCTCGTAAGGGTTCTTAATGGATAGATATCGTGTAGCAGGTTGAAAGAGTAGACACAATTAGGATCGGTAAATATATAGTCAGACTGAGAGTGAGAGATGGAGCCCTGTGCCAAGCCAGTTACACAGGCCTTTAGTCTGCCGAGCACGAGTGGAGTACGGGACATGGGGATCACTGCCCATTGTGTATCCCCTATGACGTAAGCACAAAGCCAAAGGCCTACGAGGGATCCTCTGTGGTCTAAAAGCACAGGATGATTAACACTGAATAGTCTATGCTATACTTAATACTGGGAATACAGGGATCAGCAACTATGCTGACAGAAGTAAAGGGAATCGCCAACACCGACCTGCCTCTCTCTGCACGTCCTATCTGTCGACTGACCCACAAATGTCTTACGGGGAGGTGTTTTGAAATCCTGCATGGTTGGTAGGAGTCATCTACTGTACACAGGTTATACTGGTTGAACTGTTTACTAGAACGGAGTACTACTACTGAGAGCCTGCGACACTAATGTAGTCGTCCCGACATACAACTAATACAAACTAGAGACAGCAGGTGTACGTCTTGGGCTGATTCTATATATAACAAAGATACACAACATTTGAGAAACATTATAACATACCTAAGTAGAATATAGAATGAATGTTCTTATGTAATTGAAACTGTATATTAAACTGTAATATCAATACAAAGTTATATAATAGCACTAACTCATCCGAATTAAATCTCAAATAGTATTCTGGCGGATTACACAATAGAAGTGATAATAAAAAATTTTGATCGAGATTAGATCTGTATTACATGTGATCTTACGGATTCCGTGAGGAGGAATATAGCACAAAGAAAAAAGTGTTTTTAACATAAATGAGGCAGATTCGGTGAGCTACTCAAATCTAGACTGTTAACTCCCTCAAGAATATCGGAGAGAACAGTGAACACAAAATAATTAACTAGAAATACTGATAAGTTGTTCTGTAAATTTATCATCTATACAGTATTTACCATTTAACACCACATACTCTGCGGACTAAGGGTTGCAGACCTTGACACATCCATGTGCCAAGCAATCTGGATACACGTCAATCTTGTAGGGAGAAGCAATACATATTCGGAATAGCAACACTGGCTCACATCATGCGCTGCCAATAATTGAGCCAAATCTACTTGAACAGTTGGTAGTAGGTAACAATGAAGAACCTTTCAGCAGCTGCTTTTCCACCATCAACAAATACACTCAGTCGTGTATAGTAAAGGTGCATAAAAACAGACATTATCACCATGTCCGTTAGAGACTCGTCAATGACTGAAGTACATCCAAAGAAGGTCAACACAGAGAGCTACAAGAGAGCAGGAGAAACAGAGTAACAGCAGTATCTGCGTCAACATTAGATAACTGAGTGGGATTTTCTAGGGACAACATCATATTATACAATCACAATACGCACATAACTTCCATAATGATATCCCAAAAAAATTGACGATTCTTTATAATACTAGGCGACCAGTAACTAATTTCTCTAACCTTATACGTTATTTACCATTATATTTCAACTCCTCGATAAGGACCGACAACGAAACTTATTGATCAAGCTTAGGCATTGCAGACGTTTGTTAACGTTAGTCTAACATAATTCTCGAACCAACTTTGATTCTGGATGGCTTTGCTTTCGAGTGTTTGCGACCTCTTGTAAATTTCCTGGCTGTTGATTTAATGAAGTGTTTT
The DNA here is from genome assembly GCF_026875155.1 of Cherax quadricarinatus. NCBI lineage: Eukaryota > Metazoa > Arthropoda > Malacostraca > Decapoda > Parastacidae > Cherax > Cherax quadricarinatus. Next base: position 77,307,576 of record NC_069407.1, read on the forward strand.
CACGGATTCTTCTAAAAACAACCGTTTGACTAAGCTGGTACGATTGCTAATGAAATCGATCAGGAATTGTAATTTTGGTTTCGGATTGGAACTATAACAACTCATAAGGCAAACGTTTATCTACACTGTAAATGCATAAAGTGGAGTGTCACCTATGGAAACATTGTAAGCAGAATTAATAGCACACTGCTACAATCAGGTATAACTAGGGGGTGTCATCTGTTCCAAGTTTCACTGTTGGGATTGATAGTGCTTCTCAATACATCAATAGTACTTTCTTATGGTTCGTTCCGCTAACCCCATTCGCTGGCAGGATGATGAGGAACAATGATGGGATTTAGAGATTCTTGTAGCAGAGGTACCAAAAATTTCAAGAATCTCATTACAGAATTCACCTCCATTATCTGTACAGGTACTTAGGGGTGGTATGCTGAAGATAATGCGTTCTTTAAATGCTTTAGCTACTGTCCTCGGCATCCTTATCTGCAATAGGAACAACACACAACATCTGGTAAAATGCCTACCATAACACAGATGGTTTGGTTGCCTTGGGGGAAACATTGGAAATTAGTTAATAGATCAAGTGCAACTCTTTCCCACGGTTCGCTAGTAGTTTGTATACACTTGGATTGGATAGGACCATATAGCATTACCCTTATGTTGCATGCAACAATACATTGCTTAACATACTCAGAACAATATCCGTTGCCTACGAGGCCAAAATATTTCAATCTGCTTGTTTTAACTGAAACGACATCCAGACCAGGGTGCGCAACACCTGTACATCGTGAACTAGCTTGTAAGGCTACATTCACTATGACTGTGGAATTACTAACTGGTAAACTCTTCTGCTAGGAGTACACAACTCGGCTATTCGATACAGTAATTCTTTGGTTCCTGACAAAGTCATTGAATGGGTGCTTTTGGCTTCACAGTCAGAATAAAATTCTTCCTGGAGTGGAAGGCTTACTCAGCCCTTTAACACCTTCAGACAGTATTTACCCAGGCTGGCACCTCCTCAGGAATTATGGACATAGAAAAAAGAAATAATAACAGACAAACATAAATACACTTTATTACTGTAGAAAATATAAAATATAAAACACATAAATATGAAATAATTAATCCTACATTAAAGAAAATGAAAAAGGAAAAAAATAATGAAAACTGAATTCTACGCTAATTTAACACTTTTGGGTGTCGGGTGTTGGTTACCACTGGCAGTGTTTTGAAATCGTAGCCGTTGCTGATGATGGGGGGGGGTCGCAGGTGTGGTGACCACCACAGGCTAGTTCTTCACAGAATAACGCGCCGTGAGTAGTAACCCCCGATGACAGAAGCGGTTCTTTACCGCTGCAATGATGTGGGGTTTACGTCCTGCAATTTCATACAGTGCACAGGTAATTAGATCAAAATGGAGAAGTCCCCCCTCTGAACGTTAGTCCTTCTCCTGGTTGTCTTCGCTCTGTTGATTGACAGTGACCCTCACTGTCCATCCCAAGCTGAAAAGATAGACAGGTTACCCACTGCTTAAATAACCACTCCTTTTTCCCCCATGGCAGTGTACATACTCAAAAGACGTTGGTGATTATACAACAGACAACCTAGTAGCTGACTGAAAGGACTAATTTATTATAGGTCAAAAGTGAGCTTTTAAACCAATAAATCCCACTAGAATACAAGGCATGCATTTACTTACAGTAGTGTTGTGGAGCTCTGCGACTCGAGTGGATTTACTGTTTGGTGACCAGAGCCCCATTACGTCAAACCTTTCAAGGGGGGAAGAGTGGAGGGGAATGGATAGCGGGGCTATACTGACCTACGTTAACAAGCACCTCTGGCAATCAGACTATCACTTTAGGGGTGTGGGGAAGAAAAGGCGGGAAAAACGGGAGCGTGACTTACCCTACCTTAACTAGGAGCCGGCAGTGAAACTATTACTTTCGGGGAGGGGGAAGAAAGGCGGGAGCGTGACTTACACCCTACCTTAACTAGTAGCCGTAATGAAACTATTGTTACTATATTGCTACTCCTATCTATTGAACTTTTCCCTCACACTCCCCCATACCAAGACTTATAGTCAAGGAGTATAAGAAGAATAGGCGAGGAAAAAAGATTAACATGTGGAAGTCGCGTAAGGCCAACAAATCTCTAACTGACTGTCACGACTTAACCAGTCAAGAGAAAATAATTTGAAGAACCATTGATATACACAATATGGAACTTAAAAGCCCTGGAGCAATGTCCACTCTCAAGAGGCGACTTGTTGGTTCCCTTAAAAGTTTCTAGGGGGTATATCAAAGGTTTGTGGTCCGTTTTCTAAAATTAAAGTCTTTTCCCAGCAAATAAATTTTAAGTTTGAGATACCCACACACAAGGCTAAACATTCCTTTTCTAATGTGGAGAAGCTTGTTTCTGGCGGGAAGGAGGTTTCCCGGCTTAGGAAGCATACAGGGAAGGGAAGTACCATCATGGTAATTGGTGTAACACTGCACCTAGCCAAGTAATGGAGACGATAGTTCTCAAACAAAATGGTATTATTAAATATTTGGAATCTAATATAGGGTCTTATCGAAAAGAATACTTTTAATCACATTAAACTTTTGTCCCGAGCTAACTCGGAAAGTTCAAGAGTTCCTCACAGACTTTTTTTAAAGGAAGTTGGAAAGATGCCTGTAAATCAGTAAGTCGCTTGGATAAACCGGCATAAATATTTACAGAAACCAAGAAAGTCAATGGCATGAGCTTCTTGGTTTTGGGGAATTTAAAATTCCTAATAAAGCTTTGATCTTACTTGGGAGAGGCTGGCAGAGAGTTATAAGAAAGTATCAGATCCAAGATATCTAATTTAGTTATACCAAGTAAGCATTTTCTTCGGCTTGCATTGAGGCCATTTGAGCTAACCTACGCCAAAACTGATTGTAATGGGTTTGGATATGTTCGCCCCATGTAGATGTCGATTACGTTAAATGTTAGCAAAATAAAAACTGAAACATTTGGCATATTACCCAAGACCTTTCTCATCAGTCCCTCACGTTGTAGCACAGGCATGTTACCAAACCGAAGGGCATAGTTTCTATAATTGGCATCAGTCCTTGGTTGTGTAGGAAAGGCGGTGTACTGCTTAGAAGAAGGAACCTAGTCAATACTTGAAGATAGTCCTGCGCAAATATCAATCTCTGAAAAGTAGGAAGGAGTCATAAAAATTGTGTAGATCGCTATCTATTAAGATAGCTCAGCAGTCCACCGAGTTATAGCATTAAGGCCTCTGAAGTCAATAGCAAGTCTATATGAATTATCCTCTCTTCTTAACCATGACTACTGGTGAACAATATGAAGATACTGAAGGGTCAATGATCTTTAGTTTTAATAATTTGTCTACTCTTCGGTCATAATGCATCCCCTAAGTGAACTTGGAACTGGTATAATTTCCGTTTGATAGGACTGTCCGTCACATAAGTCAATCTTATGGACTACCGTGGATTGTAACACCTGGAATATCAGTAAAGACGACTGAAAAGTTACTCACGACATTGTAGTAGTTCATGTTCTCCTATTGGTCATCCAAAGATCATTAAATTAATGTTGGTTGGCGCGCCCGAGTGGTCAAAGAGTCCCACCAAGTCATGAGTTTCTTCAATCATAGTCTAAGTTAGAAGTGTCAATTACTCACACTTTACATTCCTCATGTTGTCTTATCAAGTTTGTGTGTGAAAAACTAAGTCAACGTTGTTAGCAGTTAACCGAATTTCTTCCAGGTAATATTTCATAAGGATGTTGATATGATCAAGTTAGGTTTCCCCTTGACTTCTATAGGAGTCAACTTTCCCTCCCCCAAAATTTTTTAATACCTTATAACGACCTTTCCATGCTACTAAATTAATTTATTTGACTTAATCGGCAAAAGTACAAGAACTTCATCTCCTACTTTAAAACTTCTCCTCTGACTTTTGGAGGAGCAAATAAGGTTTTTGTACTGGTCCATTGGACAAACTTAAGATTTCGAAACTATTTCAGAGGTCTCCTCAAGTTTGGATCTAAGGTCAAGTAAAACTGTTAAGAGACTGAACCTCAGCATTTAACCTCCTCATTATTCCATAATTCATGAAGGATGGACAATGGGCCTCTGGCCTGTCTACCATAGAAGAAGTTCAAAGGTGAAAACCCCAAAGAGTGATCACGGAACTTCCTCATGGGCAAACAAAGCACAGGGTATATCGATTGCCACTCCTTAGGTTTAAGGGAGCAAAGTTTCCTTAAAATGACTAGAGAATCGAATGCTGGTGCTCAATCCTCGCCCATTACAGCTGGGATGATAGGGTGTGGTGAAAAGAGGCTCACTCCCAGAAGTTGGTATAGATGATTCATTAAGGTCAGATGTGAATTGTGTCCCACGGTCAGACAAAATTTTCTCTATGGAAGCCCACTCTGGAGAAGATGGACAAAAGTGCCTTCACCACCTCCTGTCGTAGTTATGGCTTTAAGGAACGCTTCAGGGAACTCGAAGCATAATCAACTAAATGTTAATATATATCCAATGGTCCTCCCCCCAGATTGAAAGTGGAGATAAAGGACCCAACGATTTCAATAGCTACTCTTTCAAACGGTAACCGTAAAGAAAGAGCATTTTGACATAGTACACGCCTGTAACCTCGGGAGATGACAGTTGTCAACTTTACACGATCCTACAATAGGTAGTGACATCTGAGGACAATTTTTGACCAAAAATAGGTTCCCTAATTTATTTAAGTTTTACGAGCGAGAAAATGTCCGCTACTGGCAAGGTTCATGAGCCAATTTTAAGCACAGTCTCTCTGCATTGACTTGGAACAACTAAGAGTGAATAGCCAATCTCATCAGAATTTTAATTTGAATACGACTTGTACAAGATATCTTTATATATTCAAATTTTATATGAAAAGTTTTTCCTTTGGATAACTTGATTTTGTTTAGCGGCATTATGGCAATTCTGAAGAGAAGGGCAATTACGTGTAAATGACAAAGGAGTCCTTCGATATGTCTAAGGCTATAAAGTCAGGGAAAATCAAAGGATGGACAGTAGGGTAAACTCATGGGCTTTGGTCTGAGCCCTAGTCCAAGACATTATGGTAAGGAGGTGATATCTTCACTTACAATCTAACAAGTGAACCGGTGATCCTACTACCTCGCTTTCGAGAGTAGCATCAACTGGTTTTTAATCCCACATGAATCACACGAGACATTGTCCTCATCTGAACTTTCGAGGGGTCTTCCTCCGACTCTACAGTAAGAGGATTCTGAAACACTTATATCCATCTTTGTCAGATGAAAGGTCAACCACAGAAGGAAGAATGTGCACCGTGGGTTATTACTTACCTATTAGTACGGAGCAAGAAGTGATGGGTGCTATACGGCTTCAGACCAACCTGTGAACCATTTAGACCTAAGGAACAAACGAAGGTAGGAAAAGTGCCTGTACGCCCAAAGTAGTCTGAAAGTATAGCAGAGGAATGAGATTTCTTTAAGATTAGGGAACAGCTTAATCAGAAAGTTACTATACATTGCATCCAGTGCTCGTAAAAAGGAGATACATTAAGCCATTAACTGTTCCTGAACAGAAGGTTGCTTTGGTGAATTACAGTCTTTAAAAACAACCTTTCCAGACTTTTTGGACCTTCTTAGAAGGACAAACTGGACGTTTGATGTCCCCTAAACCCACCCACACAAATGACAAACAGGAATAAAAGAAGTCATTTTAACTTCCACTAGAGCTTTGATTTCCTTATGGTCTTTGATGAACCCTGCCCTTAGGGTTTCGATCCCTTAGTCTTTATAGGAATTGTGGAGCCTCAGCATATATGTCAGGTGCAGCCTCAGCAACTTCCTCATCATAATCAGGTTTAACTTCTCTAATGAATGTTCGTATCTGGTGAGAAGAGCTGTCAGGAACTGGTCAGAAACCAGAAGTCGCGAAAGATTTCATAACTGTGATCAATTCCTGACCTCTATCCAAAAGTCGAACAAGGGAAAACGAAAGAGTGTTACCTGTTACTGTTTGAAAGTTCTGCCAGGCTGTAAGGTGGCACACCTGAAATCTTTCTGTAAGAATTAGTGGTTTTTTTGATATCTTTAAGGATTGCCTTTTTCAGTAGGTTATAATTACATTATGATATCCTCACAAAGTTGCATAGATATTTAAGGCTGTACCAGAAAATAACATTCCTAACCTGGTAGCCCCCAGGTGTCATCAGCCATTCACAGAGGTAGCGGTATTTTCAAACCTGAATAATGTATGAAGTTATGTCTTCCCCCTCTGTGAAGGGAGGTAAATTAGGTGTTGGAATAGTTTACTGCAGCACGTTGTTCCTTACTCCTTCCTCTAATTGTTTGTTGTGTAAAAAAGTTAAACTTTTTATTCTCTAATATCAAGTTGCCTCTCAAGTTCACCTCTTAATTTAACTTGTTCTTCACATATCTTACTTGTTTCCTCACTTCTCTAGCTCTTTCGCTACGATCAAGTCTATCACGCTCTTTTGGTCTTTCAAGCTCTCATTCTAACTGTCTTTTCACGATTTCTCTCTGCAATATCTCCTCTCTCTTCCTTTTTCTCCTTCTTTCAAGTTTTCTCTATCTCCTTTTTCTCTCTCTTTCGATTCTCTCTCTCTCCTTATTCTCTTCTCTTTGCCCTTTCAAACTGTCCTTTCTGGTCTCTCTCAATTTTCTCCTCTTTCAAGTCTTTTCCTGATCTTAGCACTAATGAAAGATTCTAAATTTTTTCCTGTTATTCCTAACTTACCTTACAGCATTCATCCAAAACTGGTATTCATCCATACTTGCAAGAATAACTTAAACTATCAGGGGAAAATGAAACGGGTATTAACGATAACGGAGGGTTCAATTCCTGCTCCGCTCAAACTGTAAATAAACCAGAGGGCTCGATCCCTGCTTAAATTTAAAAACAATATGTATTAACGAAAACGAAGGGTTCTATGCCGGCTCCGAGCAAACAGTAAGTAGAATGGGGCCCCTTTTGACCATCCAATCTTCTACCAACAAATCAAGAGTGTCCTATGACAGTTCCCTTGATATAATGAGGAGCTCAATGAAACAAGTTGTCACTGGAAAATCTCGGGTCCCTAGGGGCTAATCCTCCAAAGTGTTTCAAGCTTACACAAAATTTAGGTGGCAGAATTAAATATTATATCCTGCCTGACTTGACTACAATAAATTGAGACTATAACAATCACCAAATCTTTCAAATACCTGTACTGCAGTCCTACCATAGAGAATGATTACTCATGGCTTGTGGAAACCCAAATCTGTGTATGCGGCTTTTGAAGTTCCAATGGTAGATTCGAGATGGAGTTGAATCTTGATTCAGTAGGTTGATCCTGGCAAGGTCGCCACTTGTGAAGGCTTACTCAGCCCTGTAACAACTTCAGACTAGTATTACCCAGGCGGGCCCCTACTCAGAAAAATTAGTAAATAGAAAAAGAAAATAATAACAGACAAACATAAACACTTTATTAGGGTAGAAAATATAAAATATAAAACACTTAAATATGAAATATAATCCTACATTAAAGAAAATGAAAAAGGAAAAATATAAATGATAACTGAATTTAACGCTAATTTAAACACTTGGGTTTTCTGGGGTTGGTGACACTGCTTGTGAAATCGTAGCCGTTGCGATGATGGGGGGGGGGGTCGCAGGTGTTTGGTGACCACCACTGGCTAGTTTTTTCACAGATTAATGCCGTGAGTAGTATCCCGATGACAGAAAGCAGGTTCTTTACCGCTGCAATGATGTGGGGTTACATCTTGCAATTTCATACAGGTGCACAGGTAATTAAAATCCAAAATGGAGAAGTCTCTGGACGTTAGTCCTTCTCCTGTTCTTCTCGTTGATTGACAGGGGACCCTCACTGTCATCCAAGCTGGGAAAAAATAGACAGGGGTTTCCCACTGCTTAAATAATCACTTTCCATGGCAGTGTTACATTACTCAAAAAAGACTTGGTGATTATTACAACAATCAACCTAGAGCAAGACTGAAAGGACTAAGTTTATTATTGGTCAAAAGTGAAGCTTTTAACCAATAAATCCACTAGAATACAAGGCAGGCATGTACTTACAGTAGTGTTGGGAGCTGCGAGTCGAGTGATTTACTGTTTGACCAGAGCCCCATACGTCACCTTTCGAGGGGGGGGAAGATGGAAGGGGAAGGGATAGCGGGAGCTAGACTGACCCTACGTTAACAAGCAGCCGGCAATCAAACTATCACTTTAGGGGTGGGGGGAAGAAAAGGCGGGAAAAACGGGAGCGTGACTTACCCTACCTTAACTAGTAGCCGGCAATGAAACTATCACTTTCGGGGAGGGGGAAGAAAGGCGGGAGCGTGACTTACCCTACCTTAACTAGTAGCCGGTAATGAAACTATTGTTACTATATTGCTACTCCTATCTATTGAACTTTTCCCTCACATGGAGCAGGAATCGAATCACACCAGACCACAAGGGATCTGTTCGTTGAGCATTCTTTACATCCTCAGCACTAAATGGAGGGTCTGCAGTTACTATACTAACATGTCGCGATAAGGCATCTGCGACTACATTTGACTTGCCAGGTAAGTGTTCAAAGGTGGGATTGAACTCTTGGGTAGTCAAGGTCCATCTGGCTAACCTTCCAATAGGTTGTTTGTTCTGGAATAAAGGTATCAGTGGAGCATGGTCTGCCAAGACAAGAGCAGAGTACTGATAAATAATGTCTCGGAAGTGCTTTAAAGATCATACTATTGCTAAAGCTTCTTGCTCAGTTACTGTATAATTATGTTCAGCCTTCGTAAGGACTCGGGTAGCAAATGCAACTGCGTTGTACTTGCCATCAGTCTTCTGAGCTAGTACGGCACCTATGCCTATAGAACTAGCATCAGTTGTCAGATAGAAGCGCTTAGAAAAATCTGGAAATTTCAAAATTGGAGCAGATGTTAGCTTTTCTTTTAGAGTTTGGAATGCTCTTTCTTGACGGAAGGTCCAAACAAAAGGAGCATCTTTCTTAAGCAATTCAGTTAGAGGAGCAGCTATGGAAGAAAAATTGGCAATGAAAGATCTATAAAAACCTGCTAAGCCCACAAAGGATCTTACGGCATCAGCAGTTTTGGGAGTTGGAAAAATTTAGTACTGCAGTTACTTTATTTTGGTCAGTTGTAACCCCTCCTAGGAGTGACTAACGTGACCAGAAACTTAATTTCTGATCTGAAAAATGACATTTAGACAGTTTGATCTTTAAATTGGCTTCTTCAAGCTTACCAAGTACTACATCAAGTCTTTTCAAGTGTGTATCCACGTCTTTAGACATGACGATTTTTGTCATCAAGCACACCATAAGTGCATTACTTATGACCTCTAAAGATATTAGTCATGAGCCTTGAGAACGTGATAGGGGAGGATCGTAATTCCAAACACCATACGTAGGAAGTATAATGACCTGTAGGAGTGGAGAATGCAGTTAGCTCTTGGCTGTCCTCGTGAAGAGGGACTTGCCAAAACCCCTTGTAACAAGTCCAGGGTTGAAAAGACTTTGTTATCTCCGATGTTACGTAAAAGAACACCCAGTACAGGGAGTGGAAGCGATCTGGAATATTTTTTCGCATTTAACTTCCTAAAGTCAATCACTGGCGCCAAGTCCATCCTTTTAGGTACTAGGATCAAGGGCGCATTCCAGGTGATTGCTAGGTGCAATAACTCCATCATAAAGCATTTGATTGATCAATTCTTCTGCGACAGTACTTGTGAATGAGGCATTCTGTACGCAGGTATATAGATAGGTCTAGTACCGGTTCAAGTGGAATACAGGGGACAATAGGTTCGTTAAAACCCATTTTCTCACCTGGTAGGGCAATGGCTTTACGACGTTTGTTCAACAGAGTCAACAAACGCTTGACTTCATCTGGGAAGTCAGGGGGGAGCTAAGTCTTTCTCCTCAACTGGTGGAACAGATTGACCAGTGAAGTGGATGAGGTCTCCCCGGTAGAAATAGCACTGACCACTGGTCAGGTGACAACTCATCCTCTACCTGAACAGGGTAAGGATAGTGAACAAGGTCAACAAGATTGGTATTTGCTCTGGACGAACACTGTGACCAAAGTGTTAGCTAGGAAAAAGGGATCTTACTATCTCTTACAACATGTAAGGATGGCTCAACAAATAGATCTTTTACTTTGTAAGAATCACTGTCAACTAGGACGTTATCACCATCTGGAAACACTAGGAACAACAATAGACACTCAAAGTGAGGGCACTAGCCGCGACAGAAACGTCTTTCGGGCAGACGGCAATGTGACATCAAAAAGAGATGGCATTACTAGTTGCAAGTAATTGTTTTCCAAAAAGGGGGGCGTTCTCCTGTGAAGAAACTTCCTTTTTGAACTAGCAGACATTGCAGGGATAGGCTCAGCACTCAGGTAGTCAGAGCGTCCTCGGACACTTGAGGTAACTGGACACTATCTTGAAAGTCTGAAGTTGCAGGAACACAGACAGGAGTGACGGGATCATCAGTGCCTGACCGCTGGGAACGCTACGGGAAAATGCAGGGCCCTGTAAGGACTTAATTCGAATGTCATACTCTACGGCATATGGCAGATCTCGGATCCAAGCTGGTAACCCAAAATGGTACGATGAAGTCATAATTTGGGCATGCCATCGATAAGGGTCGAGCACAATGCAAAGTCTCGCATGGAAGCAAATCCCAGTAGAAGGTCACCAGGGAAAGTAATCTGGTCGACAACAAGGAAGGAAGCAGTGAAGTCTCTACCTTGGATAGAAAAAGTGAGGGAAGTCCGACCTCGAACACGCAGGTGAGAACCAGCTACTCCACTAAGGGAGGAACATGAGTCGGGTCTACGAGAAGGGATATGTCGTAATGTTTTATCCCTAAACAAACTAGCCCTGATAATATTGATTTGGGCACCCAGAGTCCATGAACAAATGATGGGCGCTTATGAACAGATGCTTGCACTATAGGGCCTATGGTTGCATTGGAAGTTATGTGCAAAAAAAAAAGGTGGATTGTCATCAGAAAGATTTGTTCCACTTCATCCCCAAAATCATCTACGTCAGAGACCGTGTGAAACAACATCATCACAGGATTGTCATTCTCGGGGACTGCTTAAGGCTTAAAAGGAAATTTGTGAACGGGGATGGTGTACTCATTATCACCTACTGTCACCATGGGACGGTTTGACTGGGGCGCTCGAATTTCCCCAATTTGGAAAATGAGCCTGGTTCTGGTTAGTTTGAGAACCACGACGTCTGTTTCCTCTACGGGTTCTGCGATTGGAACGGCCACTGAAAGACCTAGAGTACTAAAGGGTTTGTAGAGAGCATTGCACTCGATGTGTCATGTCCATGTATTCTATGATAAGTACAGTGGGGAAGATCGGACTGGTACTCATCATCAGGGTGACTATCAGAACAATTAATTGCAATATGGCCACGGAAACCACAGTTGTAACAAGTCCGCTGACTATGGTTACTGAATGTACTATGAATACTACGAGGTTTATAATGACTCTGTACACTGGTCCTTGGTGATCGCTGGGGATGGTTGAGGGACCACGATTTGTCGCTGTGGCGCAAACAAGAGGTGGTGCAGACTGAGGCATAGGTGTGAAATTACTTTTGATACATGGGAAAGTACCCTGGGGGCACAAGGAACGTACATGATTTAGGGCTGTAAGTGGTTCCATCGTCACAGTTGGAGGATTAGCCTCATAAGCACACACGGAAGCAGGCGGCATTATTTTCTTTGATTGCTCCAAAAGCTGCTATTTTAGCAAACGATGCTGTGGATGGTTTATCCTCGTCAGGGACAAAAGCTGAGGACTGGACAGCATTGATAAATGATGATAAAAGTTTGTCTAATCTAACAGCAAAGCACTCAACGATTCATTAGTCAGGGTTTTTGTCGCATTTCACAAGTTCCAGAAGAACGACATATGGATCAGCTGTTTTTAATGGGTACAAGGAAAGAACGAATCAGTTCCTCATATTGGGGACCACTTAGTAAGATTCCTGAAGTCTCGCATATCAAGATCAACAACGTGAACAGCAGCAGGGGATCGATGAAGAGCTTCTTTCGCAAGTCTGATAAGACTTTCCTCTGAAGGAGGACCTTCAACTGAGCAAATTTAAAACAAGAACGAATGGCAATAAACCATGCTTCAAGACTATGTACATGGCCATTGAATAAAGGTAACGCATCAAGGGAATCACGAGTAAAACTGTAGTGTCTCAGTGTTGGGTCGGTCTGTCAGTCCATAAGGAGCTGGTGAGGACTGATGACAGGAAACAGCAGTAGCCTGAAGGGCTGAGTGTCGACATTCACTAAAGTATCACTTGACGGTATGTGAGACATAATGGCAAATTTAATTTACACAAGAACAAATAAGGCAAAATAATTGAACAATAAAAATGATACAAAATGCTAAATTTAAATAAAAAAGATGCAACTAAATTCTGCAGAAGAATAAAAAAATGTCTAAGATACACTGCAAGAGGAAGAACAACTCAATGTAAGGGACTGTTGGCCAAGATAAAAAAAATACATTGAAATTACAAGTAAAAAATATTACTGGAGACTGAATTAAATGCAAAATGAGCTGTCTGTACTCTTGCTAATAAAGAAATTAACTAATAAAAAATTTTAAATCAATGTAAAAAGTATAAAATAAAATCACTAAATTGTATGCAAAGAGAGGATAACTGGGAAGTTTAAATATTTTCAAGAATGCATAAACATAATTAAAATATAATGCAAAGACAACATCAGGAAAATCAATAAAAGAAAAACAAGATGCAATAATGAACTGAGAATAATAATTTCATAAAAATATCAATTAAAACAAAATAATTCACTACAGAACATGTGCAACAAAATAATCACTGCAGAACAAGTGCAACAAAATAATTCACTGCAGAACAAGTGCAACAAAATAATCACTGCAGAACAAGTGCAACAAAATAATTCACTGCAGAACAAGGCAACAAAATAATTCACTGAGAACAAGTGCAACAAAATAATTCACTGCAGAACAAGTGCAACAAAAAAATTTCACTGCAGAACAAGTGCAACAAAATAATTTACTGCAGAACAAGTGCAACAAAATAATTCACTGCAGAACAAGTGCAACAAAAAAATTCACTGCAGAACAAAATGCAACAAAATAATTTTACTGCAGAACAAGTGCAACAAAATAATTCACTGCAGAACAAGTGCAACAAAATAATTCACTGCAGAACAAGTGCAACAAAATAATTCACTGCAGAACAAGTGCAACAAAATAATTCACTGCGGGAAAAAGTGCAAACAAAATAATTCACTGCACAACAAGTGCAAAAAATAATTCCTGCAGAACAAGTGCAACAAATAATTCACTACAGAACAAGTGCAACAAAATATTCACTGCAGAACAAGTGCAACAAATAAATTTACTACAGAACAAGTGCAACAAAATAATTCACTGCAGAACAAGTGCAACAAAATAAGGTGTAGAAATAATCACTGCAGCAATAAAGTTACACTGGGAAAATGTAGGTAAAATAATAAAATAAAAATTATGAAGAAAAACTGATTGAACACTTTAAAATCTATTGTAAATTAGACAAAACAAATTTTCTCAAACAGAGTAAAGAAAACACTTTACGTTAAAAGAGAAATTGAAATTACATAAGAGTGAAATTTTTTCAAAGAAATATGAAAAATATGAATAAAATAAAACAAGAAACAAAACTGGAAGTGTAACACTTCAAGTGGCGGGGCACACAACACTTACAAGTGGCGGGGCACACAAACACTTGGCGGGGCACACAACCACTTACAAGTGGCGGGGCACACAACACTTACAAGTGGCGGACACACAACTCTTACAAGTGGGGGGCACACAACACTTACAAGTGGCGGGGCACACAACACTTACAAGTGGCGGGGCACACACAACACTTACAAGTGGCAGGGCATACAACACTTACAAGTTGCGGGGGACACAAAAAAAATTACAAGTGGCAGGGCACACAACACTTCCCAAATGGCGGGGCACACAACACTTACAAGTGGTGGGGCACACAACCCCTTACAAGTGGCAGGCACACAACACTTACAAGTGGCGGGGCACACAATATATTCACTTATTCATTTTTTTTTAGTATATTCTTACAACAAAATCTTGCTGTGACTGATACGACAAAAAATTGCTGGCAAAAATAATGGTACACAAGTCTGCAAAAAGATCAGGGAATGAGACACTGCTTTGGGAAACGAACAAAAGGGACCCCCGAAAATAAATGGATAATTAGGTATTTCTACAAAAAACTGGAGAATACAATGCTGAAAGAACAAAGATAAATAAAAAAAAATTGAATTACTTCACACGGAGTGGACTGGTTCACTACACAATAATACTTACTACAGACAGAGAGTAGCATAAAATAAAACACAGATAAAAAATATGAGATTAGCGATAACACGGAAAAATATTGCAAAAAATAATGAGTCAAAGAAACACTGAGTCCCCCACTGAAAACACAAGGTTTAGAGTAACAAGAAATTCACTATAAATGTCTCACACACGCAGATGTCTTCAAATGCAAGGAAAATGTCTCTTAACAGAAAATTATCACTGAAGTTGGAGTAGTAGATGGAGTGACTAGTGATGAGAGGAAGGTTGTCCTGTGCGGGTGATTTACGCCTTTCCCACACTCACACTGTCGTTTGTGAAGAAATGCGCTTTCTAGGTGAACTCACATAACTGGCTTTATCGTTGGCACTCAGCTACAATCTCTTGACCAATTATGTGAGCCAAAGCAGTACTAGGACCCGGTACAAGGGTGAAAAAAAAAACCACAGGTATATGAGTGAATAGTGTTTTGGCGGGTGGGTGAAGGGAGCGTACACTCGCTGTTGCTCACTGGCGCACACTCCCCTCACTACCCAGGAAGGTGACTTAACTAACTAAGCCACAATATGCCACAGGGGTGGTGAAGACCACTTTATCATCCAACTGGGAGCACAAAGCGATATAGAAACAATACTTCAGAGGAACTTGCGTGGCTTATTTCTCTCTCTCAGCTGATTAGAAGCTGGTTGGATGACTGGCTTAACCCACGAGAATGGCTGAATGGAAGACGTGTAACGAATTTCACACAAACATGAAGAGCAAGGGGATGACAGGAGACAGGCTAGATGGTAGGCTGAGGCAGGCTGACTAGCGTTCACTTCCACCCGTCTGGGTTATTGACTGGCTTAATTGCAAAATCGGGTCAACCCCTCGGAGATTGAAGAAATTAGCACACAAAACTAAGCCAGGAAGCTTGAAAAACGGCTGCAAACAGGCTTGCAGGCTGGAGTACCAGAGTGGTGTGGTGAAGGTAAGCTGCTAGTTGGAGGGGGCTGAGACGGTTCACCTCTGACCTGCCCGGGGAACCCACAAACAGTCTTCTAACGTTTTGAAATACCCTTAAATCCACGCCCACCCGTTGCCACCATTTGTCAGGTGGGATTTCGATACGTGGATGGGGGAAGAATACTCACTTAGGCTGGTAGTACATAAAATATATAACAGGAATATGGGATGCGCCCCAAAAGCCACCTGCCTCTCTCTGCACCCTATCTTCGACTAACCCACAAGTGTCTACGGGTGAGGGTGTTTGAAATCCTGCTATGGTCAGCAAACAATATGAATAACAGTGATTCACACAGACGGTTGGTAGTGAGTCATCTACTGGTACACTGGTTACTGTAACTGTTTTACTAGGAACTAGTACTACTACTGACAGTTTCACGTGGCATTATACTGATCGGTATTGTTACAGGTGGCAATATACTGAAGGGTATTGTTGCAGGTGGCAGTATGCTGATTGGTATTGTTGCAGGTGGCAATATACTTAAGGGTATTGTTGCAGGTGAAAGTATATTGATTGGAATTGTTGCAAGTGGCAATATACTGATCGGTATTGCTGCAGGTGGCAGTATACTGATCGGTATTGCTGCACGTGGCAGTATACTGATCGGTATTGTTGCAAGTGGCTGCATACTGATCGATATTGTTGCACGTGGCAGTATACTGATCGGAATTGTTGCAGGTGGCAGTATACTGGCCGGCATTGTTTCATGTGGCAGTATACTGATCGGAATTGTTGCAGGTGGCAGTATTCTGATTGGTATTGTTGTACGTGGCAGTATACTGATCGGTATTGTTGCAGGTGACAGTATACTGATCGATATTGTTGCACGTGGCAGCATACTGATCGGTATTGTTGCAGGTGACAATATACTGATTGGCATTGTTGCAGTTGGCAGTATACTGATCAGTATTGTTGCAAGTGGCAGTATACTGATCGGTATTGTTGCAAGTGGCAGTATACTGATCGGTATTGTTGCAAGTGGCTGTATACTGGTCGGTATTGTTGCAAGTGGCAGTATACTGATCGGTATTGTTGCAAGTGGCAGTATACTGGTCGGTATTGTTGCATGTGGCAGTATACTGATCGGTATTGTTGCAGGTAACAGTATACTGATCGGTGTTGTTGCAGGTGGCAGTATACTGATCGGTATTTTAACAAGTGGCAGTATACTCATCGGTACTGTTGCAGGTGGCAGTATACTCATCGGTATTGTTGCAGGTGGCAGTATACGGATCGGTATTGTTGCAGGTGGCAGTATACTGATCGGTATTGTTGCAGGTAGCAGTATACTGATCGGTATTGTTGCAGGTGGCAGTATACTGATCGCAGTTGTTGCAAGTGGCAGTATACTGATCGTTATTGTTGCAAGTGGCAATATACTGATCGTTATTGTTGCAGGTGGCAGTATACTGATCGGTATTGCTGCACGTGGCAGTATACTGATCGGTATTGTTGCAGGTGGCAGTATACAGATCGGAATTGTTGCAAGTGGCAGTATACTGATCGGTACTGATGCAGGTGGCAGTAGCCTGAACGGTTTTGTTGCAGGAGGCAGTATACTGATCAGTATTGTTGCAAGTGGCAGTATACTGGTCGGTATTGTTGCTTGTGGCAGTATACTGATCGGTATTGTTGCAGTTGGCAGTATACTGATCGGTATTGTTGCAAATGGCAGTATACTGATCGGTATTGTTGCAAGTGGCAGTATACTGATCGGTATTGTTGCAAGTGGCAGTATACTGATCGGTATTGTTGCAAGTGGCAGTATACTGGTCGGTATTGTTGCATGTGGCAGTATACTGATCAGTATTGTTGCAGGTAACAGTATACTGATCGGTGTTGTTGCAGGTGGCAATATACTGATCGGTATTGTAACAAGTGGCAGTATACTCATCGGTACTGTTGCAGGTGGCAGTATACTCATCGGTATTGTTGCAGGTGGCACTATACTGATCGGTATTGTTGCAGGTGGCAGTATACTGGTTGGTATTGTTGCAGGTAGCAGTATACTGATCGGTATTGTTGCAGGTGGCAGTATACTGATAGCAATTGTTGCAAGTGGCAGTATACTGATCGTTATTGTTGCAAGTGGCAATATACTGATCGGTATTGTTGCAGGTGGCAGTATACTGATCGGTATTGCTGCACGGGGCAGTATACTGATCGGTATTGTTGCAGGTGGCAGTATACTGATCGGTATTGTTGCACGTGGCAGTATACTGATCGGTACTGTTGCAGGTGGCAGTATACTGATCAGTATTGTTGGAAGTGGAAATATTCTGATCGGTATTGTTGCAGATGGCAGTATACTGATCGGTATTCCTGCACGTGGCAGTATACTAACCGGTATTGATGCAGGTGGCAGTATACTGATCGGTATTGTTGCACGTGGCAGTATACTGATCGGTACTGTTGCAGGTGGCAGTAGGCTGATCGGTATTGTTGCAGGTGGCAGTATAATGATCGGTGTTATTGCAAGTCACAATATACTGATCGGTATTGTTGCACGTGGCTGTGTTACTGAAAGGTTTAATTTCGTAGTTTGCAGGAAATTTTAGCGATAGCAGTTATGTCATGTGTACTGAAAGTTATTGAGATTTAGGGTATTGTTTGCAGGTCGGAAGTATACTCCCCCGATCGAGTGAATTGAAGCAGGTGGCAGTATATTGATCGGTATTGTTGCACGTGGCTGTATATGATCGGTATTGTTGCGGTGGCAGTATACTGATCGGTTATCTTTGAAGGTGAATTATACTGATGGAATGTTGCAAGAGTGGCAATATTTTTTTTTTAATTATCACATTGGCCGATTCCCACCAAGGCAGGGTGGCCCGAAAAAAGAAAAACTTTCACCATCATTCACTCCATGACTGTCTTGCCAGAAGGGTGCTTTACACTGCGTTCTTAAACTGCAACATTAAACCCCTCCTTCAGAGTGCAGGCACTGTACTTCCCATCTCCAGGAATCAAGTCCGGCTGCCGGTACCCTGAATCCTTCATAATGTTACTTTGCTCACACTCCAACAGCAACGTCAAGTAGTTAAAAACATTTTTGTCTCCATGCACTCCTATCAAACACGATCACGCATGCCTAAGGAAGTCAAAAGCCACTCGCACACAAAATTCCTTTACCCCCTCCCTCCAACCTTTCCGAGGCCGACCCCTACCCCGCCATTCCTTCCCAATACAGACTGATACACTCTGAAGTCATTCTGTTTCGCTATATTCTCTCATACATGTCCGAACCACCTCACAAACCCTTCCTAGCCCTGTGGACAACAGTTTTGGTTATCCCGCACCTCCTCCTTAAACTTCCAAACTACGTTTTCTCTGCATTATTTCAACCACATCATTGCCCTCTGGACCATGACATCTCCACTGCCTCCGCCTCTCCTCGCTGCAACATTCACATTCACCCAGGCTTACACCCTTATAAGAGCGTTGGTAAATCTTATATCTCATGCATTCCCACCTCTTTGCCTCCCAAGGACAATAGTTCTTTGTCTCCACAGATCCTAAGTGCACCACTCACTCTTTTTCCCTCATCAATTCTATGATTCACCTCATCTATCATAGACCATCTGCTGACACGTCCACTACCCAAATATTGAATACGTTAATCTCCTCCATACTCTCTCCCTCCAATTGATATTCATTTCTTTCATCACTAATCTTTTTGGTTATCCTCATAACCTTACTCTTTCCTGTATTCACCTTTATTTTTCTTCTTTTGCACACCTACCAAATTCATCACCAATCTCTGCAAACTTTCTATCAGAATCTTCCCAAGTGGCACAGTGTTCAATCAGCAAAGGCAGTCTGTGACTGTCCCACTTGTGCTGTGATTCTTTATCTATTAACTTCACGCCATCTTGCCAAGACTCGCAATTTACGTTCTTACAACCCCATCTATAAATATATTAAACAACCCACGGGGACATCACCATCCTTGCTAAGGCCTACTTTTCGGGAAAAAAAATTTTTCCCTCTTTCCTAAACTCTAACTTGACCTCATTATCCTCGAAAAAAATTTTCACTCTTTCAGAAACCCTCCCTCCTACACCATACACTTCAACATCTCCCACATTGCCCCCCACCCCCCCTGTCATACCCCTTTTCCAAATCCAAAATGCACAAAGACCTCTTTACCCTTATCAAATACTGTTCCTTATTTGTTTCACGTAAACACCTGGTCCCCCCACCCCCCCTACCTTTCCTAAAGCCCCCTTGTTCTTTTGCTATCCTTTTTTTCCGTCTTACTTTTAAATCTTTCTTTTTTAAAACTCTCCATCCCCTTTCCGGGTACACTCAACAGACTTTTCCCCTAAATTTTTGCCCTTCTTTTATCCCCTTTGCCTTTTACAAAGGAATATGCTGTCTCTGCCAACCCCTAGGTTTCCTCCCCCTTTTTCCATAATTTATTAAATAATTCCCAAAAACCACCCCAAAACTATTCCCACCTGCTTTAACATTTTATCTTATCCCTCAACCCCCAGCTCCTTTAAACCCCCTTTCTTTTACCTACGCCTCACGAATTCCCCACACTCACAATGGTCTTCCTCACCCTCAAGTGTTATTCCTCCCCCCCTATACACAAATAACAGCTTCCCTTTCTTCTAAACATTTAAAAATTCCTAAAAATATTCCCCCTTTTCCCAATACCCTAAATCTCCATTTAATAACTCCCTCTCCATTTTTAATGAAAAACCCTTTTGTTCTCTGGGCTTTTTTTAATTTGTTAATCTCACTCCAAAACTTTTTCTTTTTTTTCAAAAAATTTTGTTGTAAATCCACCCACCTCTCATTTGCCCTTTTACTTTCTTTCACCACTTCTTCCTCTCTCTTTTCTCCAAATACTTTTCCCCCCTTTGCATCACTTCTTTTTTGTAAAAACTTCTCAATGAAACTTTTTTTCCTTATATCTCTTACATCTCATTCCCCAATCGCTCCTTCCCCCGCACCCATTTTCCCTTTAAAACCCAAAACTTCTGCTGAACATTAACACACATTTTAAAACCCTCCCCAAAACCTTTTCGACCCCATTGCCAATCTCTCTTAGCCCTCATCCCCAATGCTGTTTATACTTCCCTAACTCCCTCCCTTTTTTTATAAACCCACCTTCTCCCCCCTGATCTTCTTTTCTCCTTGTATCCCATCTCCTTTATTTTCCCGTGTAGTTCATCAGAAAGTGATGTTACGTGGCCCCTCTAAAAAAACATGTACATCCTGAAGGTCTACCAACATCTTTTTATTACCCATACATAACCCACAAATACTGTCTTTTCCCCCTACATCATATTTTTGTATACTTATTTACCCCTTTTTTTTAAAAATTTTATTACCTAAACAAAACCCCTTTCTAAAAAAGTTCAAAAAAAGGGCCCCATTTCTTTAAACCCCTGGCACCCCAAACTTTCCACCACAACCCTCTCTAAAAGTTTTTCCCACTTTAGCATTTGGGGGCCCCTACCCCAATTTCCTCTCACTTTGGGTTTAAAGGCTCCTATACATTCACTTAACATCTCCCAAAATCTCTCTCTTCCCCCGGGATTCCCCTTCTCCAGGTGTACACACTTATTTTACCCACTTTTCGCACCCAAAATTTACTTTAAAACCCCATAATTTTTGATTTACCATTATATTTTCTTTTCTCCTTCCATAACTGAATTTAACATTTCTGCACCCCCTTTCCCTTTTTTTTCTAATCCTCAGATACTCCCCGATTTATCCCATTTATTTCCCCCCCCCGAAACTCTCCACCCCCTTTAGCTTTTTTTCGCTTTGGGGCCCGGACATCCAACTTCTTTCATTCAAACTCAGCAATCATCGATATTGTTTTAGGTACAATAATGATCGGA
This sequence comes from Cherax quadricarinatus, assembly GCF_026875155.1. Classification (NCBI taxonomy): domain Eukaryota; kingdom Metazoa; phylum Arthropoda; class Malacostraca; order Decapoda; family Parastacidae; genus Cherax; species Cherax quadricarinatus. The sequence goes on from NC_069407.1 coordinate 77,328,870, forward strand.
TTGTTGCAAGTGGGAGTTTTGAACGGGATTGTTGAAAAGTGCAGTATGGATCGGGATTGTTGCAGGTGGGGTATACGATCGGGATTGTTTGCAGGGGCAGTATACTGTCAGATTTCTGCACGGGCGTATATGTCGGGATTGTTGCAGGTTTAGTATACGATCGGGATTGTCAGGGGGGCATTTACGACATATTTCTCACGTGGCAGTATCTGATCGGGATTGTTTTCAGGGTTTCTGTACACTGATCGTTTGTTTGCACGTGGGGTTTTTGATCTGTACTTTCACTGGCAGTATACTGATCGGTATTGTTCGGTGGGGGTAAACTGTCGGTAGTTGCACTGGGAGTTCTGTCGTACTGTTGCAGGTGGCAGTACCTGATCGGTTTTTTTGCATTTCAGTATACTGACGATTGTTGGAAGTGGCATATACTGATCGGGATTGTTGCAGGTGGCAGTAACTGATCGGTATTCCCGCCCGTGGCAGTATACTAACCGGTTTTTTATGAAGGTTGGGGAGTATACGATCGGTATTGTTTTCCCCGTGACGTTTACGACGGTTTTCTGGGGTTTCAGGGGGCAGTAGGTGATTTGGAATTTTTGCAGGTGGCAGTATTTGTCGGGGATTGTTTTCAGTGTCCCGTTTTACCCGTTTGGTTTGTTGCCCGGTTTGGGAGTAATTTATCGGTATTGTTGAAAGGTTTACATTATACTGAACGAATTGTTGCAAGTGGCAATATCCCGATCGATATTGTTGCAGGTAGCAATATTTCTGATCGGTATTTTTGGGAAGTGGGAGTATTCTGATCGGTATTATTTAAGGGGGGCAGTATGTGATGGGATTGTTTCAGGTGGCGTATAATTTATCGGTTTTTTGTTGCAGGGGATGGGAGTATATGTTTTAGTAATTTTGCACGTGACGTTACTGATCGGTATTGTTTGCAGGTGGAGAAAATGATCGGTATTGGCAGGTTTGGGGTATATGAACAGTAATCTGCACGTGGGAGGATTTCTGATCGGTATTTTTACAGGTTGCTGTACACTGATCGGGATTGTTGCACGTGGCCCTTTAAATTTTGATCTGTACTGTTGCAGGTGGCAGTATTTCTGATCGGTATTTTTTTCGGTGGCAGTATAAGGGTGGGTTTTTTGCTGAAATTTGGAAATATACCTGATCGGTATTGTTTCACGTGGCATTACTGGTCGGTATTGTTTTCAGGTGGCTGTATAACTGAAAAGGATTGTTTTCACGTTTGGGAGTTTTAGTGATCGGTACGTTGCAGGTTTGCAGTAGGCTGATCGGGATTGTTGGGAGGGGCAGATACTGATCGGTGTTGTTGGCCAATTTGGAATATATGATCGGGTTTTTTGAGGGTGGCAGTATATGATCGGTATTGCTGCACGTGGCAGTTTCTGCGGTATTGTTGCAGGTGGCAATATACTGAAAAAGGGATTGTTTTCACGTGGGGGTAAATGATCGGTAAATTTTTGAATGTGGCAGTTGTGATCGGTATTGTTGCAGGGGGCAGAAACTGATCGGGATTGTTTCAGGGGGCAGTATTAAATGATCAAAATTGCTGCCATGGCAGCATCTTTTCAGTATTCTCCTTCCTTTTTAGTGTGCTTTTTCCCAAAGGCCAAGTCGGACCGAAACGTTTGTGTAAATTCTTCTTTTAGGGGCGGGTTATTTTGGGGTATACTGTTTGGGAATTTTTGCAGGGGGTAGTATACTGATTGGGTTTTTTTTAACAATTTAAATGGTTTTAAAATTTCCCACATTTTTTAGGAAAAACCCCAAAAATTTTCAACGTTTTGGTGTTTTTATTAAGAAACGGGTTTTGCCTTTCACAGTAGGCTTCCTTTAGTCGAGTACAGAAATTGATAAAAAGCAGAAAAACCCTTTAAACCCATGTAATAAATCCCTCACCCTTAAAATTTTGAGGTGGTCGTCCCTCATTGGAGAAAAGCATTTTTCCATTGTATAAAAAAATATGGGATGAATTTTACAGTAGGAGCTTTATATAGCGCCAAAAGGGGGGGACGTAGGTCGTAGAAGAGGTAAGAACTCAGAAGGGAAAGGGCAGGGGCCTCTCAAAAAAAGCCGCTTTACTAGTGGAAGTTGTCGAAGTTGATTTCGTTGTTCCCAAAATACCCTTTTTGTTGCAGTGTCTGACAGAATTTTTAACATTAAAAAAGGGATAAAATTTCTGACAGGTTTTTTTGGTAAGACACATATCAAAATTAGGGTTTTTTTATTAATTTAAACTTTTCCCCCTACACAGTAGGCTTTTCGTCCCCAGTACAAAAAATTGATTGAAGTGAGAAATTTCTTGAAGACGTGTAATCAGTCCATTCCCCCCCCTTTAAAGTTTTGAGGGGGTCAGTCCCTCAGTTGGGGAAGGGGCATTGCAACACAAGGGTATCTTTGGAAAAGACCGCAATCAAATTCAAACTTACCCCGTGAGAGCGGTGGATTTTAGGGGACCTGACCCTCAACATCTGAGTTCTTACCTATTCAAAGTGACCTACGCCCTCACCTCTTGGCGCTATATAAAGCTCCATCCTGTCACTTCATCTCCATATTGTTTCATACTAGGGAAACCCAATGCTCTTCTCCAGACTGAGGGACTGACCACCTCAAAACTTTAAGGGTGATGGACTGATTGCATCGTCTTCAAGTATCTTCTGCTTCTATCAACTTTTCTGTACTCGACTGAAGAAGCCTACTGTGTAGGCAAAACGTTTCATAATAAGATACCTAACTGTTGATATGTGTCTTACCTAAAAAACCTGTCGGTTTTTATACCATTTTAATGTCAATCTGTCAGACACTGCAACACAAGGGTATCTTGGTACAGACCTCCCAATCAACTTCGACAACTTCCACTAGGAAGGGGCTGGATTTGAGAGGGACCTGACCTCTCAACATCTGAGTTCTTACCTCTTCTAGTGACCTACGTCTCACCTCTTGGCGCTATATAAAGCTCCATCTGTCACTTCAATCTCCATATTGTTTCATACTATGGAACAATGCTCTTCCCCAGACTGAGGGACGACACCTCAAAACTTTTAAGGTGATGGCTGATTACATCGTCTTCAAGTATCTTCTGCTTCTATCAACTTTTCTGTACCCCGACTGAAGAAGCCTACTGTGTAGGCGCAACGTTTCATAATAAAGATACCTAACTGTTGCATATGTGTCTTACCTAACAACCTTGGGTATTTTTATACCATTTTAATGTTCAATCGTCAGACACTGCAACACAAGGGTATCTTGGTACAGACCTGCAATCAACTTCGACAACTTCCACTAGTGAGAGCGGGCTGGATTTGAGAGGGACCTGACCTCTCAACATCTGGTTCTTACCTCTTCTAGTGACCTACGTCTCACCTCTTGGCGCTATATAAGCTCCATCCTGTCACTTCATCTCCATATTGTTTCATACTATGGAACAATGCTCTTCTCCAGACTGAGGACTGACCACCTCAAAATTTTAAAGGGGTGATGGACTGATTACATCGCCCTTCAAGTATCTTCTGCTTCTATCAACTTTTCTGTACTCGACTGAAGAAGCCTACTGTGTAGGCGAAACGTTTCATAATAAAGATACCTAACTGTTGCAAAATGTGTCTTACCTAACATACTGATTGGTATTTTTTGCAGGTGGCAGTTTTACTGATCAGTATTGCTGCACGTGGCAGTATACTGATCAGTATTGTTGCAGGGGGCAGTATATTGATTGGAAATTTGTTGTACGTGGCAGTATACTGATTGTTTTTGTTGCAGGTGGCAGAATACTGATCGATATTGTTACACGTGGCATTATACTGAACGGTATTGTTTGCAGGTGGCAATATACTTGTGGAGAAATTTTCCCCCAGAGGGGGTATCAGCCCCCCTTTAGCCTCTTTCCAGCCTTTCAGCCCCGAAAGGGGGCCCCGCCCTCTCAGAAGGGGCAAGCATCTTGTTTACTGCTACAAGCGAGTAATTGATCGGGAGATGCAGTACGAGTATGCGACGTGGTCAAGCGACCGCTGCTCCTTGCAGTCCAGTGTTGCAGAGTGTATTTTAATAAGAGACAGTACATCTCTTACCTTAGCAGGACAATTAAGGAAAATTCTGCTCCCACTTTATTACCCTAGTAAAGTAGTGACATTGTTGTCTAGCTTAAGACAGCAAGAATCAAACAATTTTACTTTGCTTCATCGAGGAAGTGGCAAGGAAGCAAAAGTACTAGGTCACTTTTCCTTTGTGCGGGGAGTGACGGAAGGGGACT
>NC_069407.1:77333642-77408642 GCF_026875155.1 Cherax quadricarinatus
GGGGGAAAGGGGTGGGGCGCATCCCCGGGGGTTTGTGGACTGGTGTTGGTCGCATCCTGGGTGTTAGTGGACTGGTGTAGGTTGCATCCTGGGTGTTAGTGGAGTGGTGTGGGTCACATCCTGGGTGTTAGTGGACTGGTGTGGGTCACATCCTGGGTGTTAGTGGACTGGTGTGGGTCACATCCTGATTGTTAGTGGGATGGTGTGGGTCACATTCTGGGTGTTAGTGGACTGGTGTGGGTCACATCCTGGGTGCTAGTGGACTGGTGTGGGTCAAATCCTGGGTGTTAGTGGACTGGTGTGAGTCCTATTATGGGTGTTAGTGGACTGGTGTGGGTCACATCTTGGGTGTTAGTGGTCTGGTGTGGGTCACATCCTGGGTGTTAGTGGACTGTTGTTTGGGGCACATCCTAGGTGTTAGTGGACTGGTGTGGGGGCACCCCTCCCCGGGTGTTAGTGTAAATGCTGTGGGTCACATCCTGGGTGTTAGTGGACTGGGGTGGGTCACATCCTGGGTGTTTAGGGGGACTTGTGTGGGTCACATCCTGGGTGTTAGTGGACTGGTGTGGGTCACATCCTGGGTGTTAGTGGACTGGTGTGGGTCACATCCTGGGTGTTAGTGAACGGTTTGGGTCACACCCGGGGTTTTTAAAGTGGCCCGGTTTTGGGTTTAAAAAACCCCCCTTGGTGTTAGGGACAGGTTTTGGGGTCCCCATCCTGGGTTTTATAACGGGTTTTTGGGTCACATCCTGGGTGTTATGAATGGTGGGGGTTTTAAACCCCTGGATGTTAGGGAACGGTGGGGGGTTTGCACCCTGGGTTTTTAGGGACGGTGGGGCCCTTCCTGGGTGTTAGGGGACTGGTGGGGGTTTGCACCCCTGGGGTTATGGACTGGGTGGGCCACATCCGGGGTTTTTAGTGAACTGGTGGGGGGTCACTCCGGGGTTTTTAGGGAAAACTGGTGGGTTGAAACCGGGATGTTAGTGGGCTGGTGTAGTCGCATCCTGGTTTTTAGGGGCCCTGGTATGGGCCCACATACTGGGTGTTAGGGGACGGGTTGTGAGTCACTTCCTGGGTTTAGGGGACGGGGTTTGGGTCACATCAGGGGTGTTAGGGGAAACTGGGGGGGGTCACATCCTGTGTGTTAGTGAACTTGGTGGGGTAACATCCGGGGTGTTAGTGGACTTTTGTGGGTCGAAACTTGGGTTTTTAGGGGACGGGTTTTGGGGTCAAAACCTGGGGGGTTTTAGTGGCTGGTGTGGGTTGCATCCTTTTTTAAAGTACCCGGGTGGGGGTTAAACCCTGGGTGTTATTTGGACTGGTGGGGGTTGAATCCGGGGTGTTAGGACGGTATGGGTTGCATCCGGGTTGTTAGGGGGGCCCTGGTGTGGGCCCACATCCTGGGGTTAGGGAAAAGGTTTTGGGTCAAAATCCGGGGTGTTAGTGGACTGGGTTGGTAAACATCATGGGTTTAGTGGACGGGGGGGGGTCACACCCTGTGGTTATAAAACTGGTGTGAGTAACATCCGGGTGTTAGGGGAAATTTGGTGTGGGTCGCTTTTTTTGGGTGTTATGGACTGGTGTGGGTCACATCCGGGTGTTAGGGGACTTGTGGGTTGCATCCTGGGTGTTATTACACTTTTTTGGGGGTTTTAAATCCGGGTGTTAGTGGACTGGTTTGGGTTGAATCCGGGTGTTAGGGGCTGGTATGGGTTGCATCCGGGTTTTTTATGGTCGGGTTGTGGGTCCACCGGGGTGTTAGTGGACGGGTTTGGGTCACATCCGGGGTTTGTTAGGGGACTGGTGTGTGTCACTTTCCTGGGTGTTAGTGGACTGGTTTGGTCGCATCTTGGGGGGTTTATGGATTTGGTGGGGGTTTCGCACCGGGGTTTTTAGTGGACGGGTGTGAGTCACATCCCTGGGTGTTAGTGGACTGGTTTGGGTCGATCTTGGGTTTTTGTGGACTGGTGTGGGTAAACCCCCTTTTCCTGGGTTTTAAAGGGGACTGGTGTGGGTCACATCCGGGTTTTAAAACCAACCCCAATTCCAAATTCCCCTGTTACCCCGGTTGTAAGGGGGCAAAAAAAAACACAGCAAAAAAAAGTTTAGACTTATTTTACCCTTTTCCCCAAATTTTTTAGAACAGCAATAGTACACTTTTGAAAAAAAAAAACCCTTTTGATAAGTATATGTCACCCAAACGGGTAACAAGGCAAAAATAAACCACAAAAATAGCAACCGTGCTTCAACCAGCTCTAGAATGGAATGAAAAAGGGAAACCCAGGAGACGGTACCCACATAACCTCGCAATTCCCAAAACCCCATTTTTCTTTTTGGCTAGAACCGGGTCACAGTTGAACAAACGGGGCCCCATCATCAACTCTTGAAACCCTTTGGTTCGCTGGTTGGGGGAGATAGCCTGTAAATGAGGGTGTGAAACTTGCGCCGAATAAAGGTGACGAACTCTTTGAATGCCACCCTGGGTGTTAGGGGACTGGAGGGGGGCCCACATTCGGGGTGTTAAGGACGGTTTGTGGGTCAAAACCGGGGTGCTATTTTGACGGGTGTGATTTCCACATCCGGGGTTTGTAGGGACGGGCGTGATCACATCAGGGGTTTAGTGCCCGGGTGTGGGCAAAAATTTTGGGGGTTTTTAAGGGACGGGTGTGGGCACACCCTTTGGTGAAAGTGGACTGGTGGGGGTCAAAAACCTTTGGGTTTTTTATGGACTGGTGTGGGTCACACCCGGGGTTTTTAAAAGTGAACTCCCGTAGGCCCAAAACCTGGGTTTTAGTTGACTTGGTGTGAGTCACACCCCTGGGTTTTTAGGGGACTGGGGGGGGTCACATCCTGGGTGTTAGTGGACGGGTTGGGGGTTCACATCTTGGGTTTTAAAGGGGTTTCTGGTGTGGGTCACATCCTGGGTGTTAGTGGACTGGTGGGGGTCACATCCTAGGTGTTAGGGGACTGGTGGGGTCACATCCGGGGTTTTAAAGTGTACTGCGGGGGGTCCCCACCCTTTGGGTGTTATTTGGACTGGTGGGGTCACTCCTGGGTTAGTGGACTGTTTTGGGTCACATCCGGGGTTTTTTTAAAGTGGACGGGTGTGGGTCACATCCGGGTTTGTTAGTGGACTGGGTGGGTCCCCACCCTGGGTGTTATGAACTTTTTTTGGGTCACATCCGGGTGTTAGTGGAAATGGTGGGGTTAAATCCTGGGTTTTGGGGGACAGGTGTGGGTCACTTCCTAGGTGTTAGGAACGGGTTTGGGCCCACACCTGGGTGTTAGGGGAAGGGTTTTGGGTTAAACCCCGGGAAATTGTTAGTGGACTGGGGGTTGGGTTCATCCTGGGTGTTAGGGACTGGTGTGGGCTGTTTCCGGGGTTTTAGGGGACGGTGGGGGTTGAAACCTGGGTGTTAGTGGACTGGTGGGGGGCCAAAATCCTGGGTTTTTAGGGGAACTGGTGGGGGGTCACATCCGGGGTTTTAAAGGGAACTGGTGTGGGTTCACCCCTGGATGTTAGTGGGGCGGGTGTGAGTCGCACCCCGGGTGTTAGGGGGACTGGTAGGGGGTCACATACGGGTTTGGGACGGGTGTGAGTCAAAATCCTGGGTTTTTAGGGGCCTGGGTGTGGGTCACATCATGGGTTTTAGTGGACTGGTGTGGGTCCCATCCTGTTGTTATTTAACGGGTGTGAGAAACCCTCCTGGGTGTTAGTGGACGGGTTTGGGTCGCATTTTGGGGTGTTGGGTGGACGGGTGTGGGTCACTTCCTGGGGTGTTAGTGGCCCGGGGTGGGGGGTTGCTTTCCTGGGTGTTAGTACCTGGGGGGGGTTAAATCCGGGGTTTTTAGTGGCCCTGGTTGGGTTGAATCCGGGGGGTTCGTGGACGGGTATGGGTTGCATCCTGGTTGTTAGGGGTCGGGTTTGTGGGTCACATCCTGGGTTTTTAGGGGACGGGGGTGTGGGTCACATCCTGGGTGTTAGGGGACTGGGGGTGTGCCCACATCCTGGGTGTTGGGTGGACTTGTGTGGGTCCATTTGGGTGCTGAAAAAGGGTTTGGGTCGCTTTCCGGGGTTGTTATGGACGGTGGGGAGTCAAACCCTTTGGGTGTTAGTGGACTGGTGTGGGTCCCATCTTGGGTGTTAGGGGACTGGTGTGGGTACATCCTGGGTTTTAAAGGGGACTGGTGGGGTCACTTTCCTGGGTATTACAACCCAGGATTCCAAATTCCTTTTAAACCCCCGGGTGAAAAGGGAGCAAATAAACACAGCAGAAAAAGTTTAGATTATAACCCTTTCCCAAATTTTAGAACAGAAATATGTACACAAGGGTACAGTGAAAAGTATAGTGAAACTCCAGGGTTAAGCAAGGCAGAAATAGAAGCCACAAGATAGCGACCGTGCTTCAACCAGCCTAGAAGGGGAAAATGAAAAGGGGCAGCCCGGGAAAACGGAACCCAAAAAAACCTCTGCAATTCCCAAAAACCACCCTTTTTATTGGCTAAAAACCTGGCCATTAGTTAACGAGGGCCCCCCCACCCATTAACTCTTAGAAACCCGGGTTTTCGCTGGTTGCGGGAGATAGCCTGTAAATGGGGGTTTTGTACATCCCCAAAAATAAAGGAAACGTACTCTTTGCATGCCACACTGGGTTTTTGTGGACTGGAGGGGGTTTCACATTCGGGGTGTTAGTGGACGGGTTTGGGTAAACATCCGGGGTTTGTTTGGGGAACTGGTGTTTTTTCAAAACCGGGTTTTAGGGGACGGGCGTGAGCCCACATAAAGGGGTTTTTAGGGGACGGGTTTGGGTCACATTTTGGGGTGTTAGGGGAACTTTTTGGGGGTTTCACATCCTGGGTTTATGGAGGGTGGGTCACATCCTGGGTGTTAGTGGACTGGTTTTGGTCACATCCGGGGTTTTTAGTGTACTGCTGGGGTCACATCCTGGGTGTTATTTGACTGGGGGTGACACTTTCCGGGGTGTTAGTGGACTGGTGGGGGTCCCATCCTGGGTGTTAGTGGACTGGTGGGGAAATTTCCCTGGGTTTAGTGGGCGGGTTTGGGGGTCACACCCACTTGGTGTTAGGGGGACGATGTGGGTCACTTTCCGGGGTTTAGTGAACGGGTTGTAAATTGCCCCTTTGATTTTTTTAGTTTTCCGGTTTGTGGGTAACATCCTGGGTGTTAGTGGACTGGGTGGGTCGCTTCCTGGGTGTTAGGGGAAAAGGGTGGGGGCCCACTTTTCCGGGGGTGTTAGTGGGGGGGTTTTGGGGGCCCCACATCCGGGGTGTTAGTGGACTTTTGGGGGCCCACATCCTGGGTGTTAGGGGAAACGGGGTTGTGGTTCACATCCGGGGTGTTAGTGGACGGTGTGTGACACATCCTGGGTGTTGGGGGCTGGTGTGGGTCACACCCTGGGGTTAGTGGACTGGTGTGGGCCCAAAATCCGGGGTTTTTTAGTGAACGGTGTGGGCCCAAAATCCGGGGTGTTAGGGGAACTGGTGTGGGTCAAAACCGGGGTGTTATTTGACTGGTTGGGTGGGCATCCGGGGTGTTAGGGGACTGGTGTGGGTCCACCTGGGTTTTAAAGTGAACGGGTGGGTCACATCCTGGGTGTTAGTGGATGCTGTGGGTTGCACCCTGGTTTTTTAGTGGACTTGGGGTTTCGCACCCTTTGGGTGTTGTGGGACGGGTTTAGGGGGGGCCCCAACCAATCCGGTGTTAATGGACGGTGTGGGTCCATCCGGGGTTAGGGGACGGGTGGGTCACTTTCCCTGAGTGTAGTGGACGGGTTGGCCCACATCCGGGGTTTTTTATTTGGCCCGGTGTGGGGTAAACACCGGGGTGTTTGGGGACTTGGGGGGTCACATCCCTGGGTGTTAGGGGCCCTGGTGTGGGTCACATCCTGGGTGTTAGTGGACTGGGTGGGTCACATCCTGGGTGTTAGTGGGCTGGTGTGGGTCACATCCGGGTTTGTTAGGGGGACTGGTGGGGGTCACACCCCGGGGTTTTGGGTGGACTGGTGGGGGTCACATCCGGGGTTTTTTTGGGGAGCTGGTGGTGGGTCACATCCGGTTTGTTATGGACGGGTTTTGGGTCCTTCCGGGGTTGTTGTGACTGGTGTGGGTCACACCCCGGTTTTTGTGGACGGGTGGGGTCACATCCGGGAAAAAATTTAAAAAAAATTTGGAGGAAAATGCTCAGCTTAACAAGGAAACTTTGAAATATTATTGGCTGTTTTGTTTTGGATTCTGCGGTTGTGGTGATTCTTCTGTTTGTGGTGTTTTCCTGCTGTTTTGTGGGGATTCCTGCTGTGTTGTGGTAAATTCCTCTGTGTTTTTTTGGTGTTTTCCTGCTGTTTTGGGTGGTTCCTGTTTTTTTTTTTGGGGTGTTTCCCCTGCTGTGTTGTGGCGAATCCCCCGGGTTTTTGTGGTGTTTTCCTGCTGTGTTGGGTGATTCCTGCTTTGTTGGGGGTTTTAAATTTTCCCCTCCCGGGTGTTTTTTGTGTTTCCCTTTCTGTGTTATAGTGATTTCCCTTTCCCTGTTTTGGGTCGTGTTTTCCTGCTGTGTTGTGGTAAATTCCCCTGTTTGTTTTTTGGGGTGATTCCTGCGGGGGTTGGGGAAATTCCCCCTTTTTGGGGGGGTAAATTCCTGCTGTGTTGAGGTGATTCCTGCGTGTTTTGCGTTTCCCTGCTGTGTTGGGGTGTTTCCCTTCTGTTTTTGTAAATGTTTCCCCCTGTTTTGGGGGTTATTCCTCTGTTTTTGTGGTTTTTTCCCCGCTGTGTTAGGGTGATTTTTGGCTGTGTTGTGGGTGTTTCCCTTTCTTGTTGTGGTGATTCCTCTGTTTGGGGTGGTTCCCTGCTGTTTTTTGGTGTTCCCTTGCTGTGTTGTGGGTTTCCCTGCTGTTTGGGGTTATTCCGCTTTTGGGTGGTGTTTCCCTTGTTGTGTTTTGGTGTTTCCCTTCTGTTTGTGGCGATTCCTGCTGTTTTTTGGTATTCCGGCTGTTTTGGGGTTTAGTCCTGCTGTTTTTGTGGTGATTCCTTGCTTGTTTGTGTTTTCCTGCTGTTTTAAAGGTGTTTCCCCTTCTGGTTGTCGGGGATTCCTGCTGTGTTGTGGTGTTTCCTGCGGTTGTGGTGTTTCCCCGCTGTGTTGTGGCGATTCCTCCTGTGTTGTGGTGATTCCTGCTGTTTTTTGTGGTGATTCCTGCTGTGTTGTGGCGATTCCTCCCTGGGGTTGTGGTGATTCCTGCGTTTTTGTGATGATTCCTGCGTGTTGGGGTGTTTCCTGCTGTGTTGGGGGGTTTCCCTGCTGTTTGGGGGAAAAATTCCTGCTGTGTTGTGGGGGAATTCCGCTGTATTTTTGGTGTTTCCTGCTGTTTTTGGGGGTGATTCCTGCTGTGTTTTTGGTGTTTCCTGCTGTGTTGGGGGATTCCTGCTGTTTTTGGTGGTGATTCCGGGCTGAATTTGGGGTGATTCCTGCTTTTTTGGGGGTGTTTCCCCTGCTGTGTTGTGGTGATTCCTGCTGGTTGGGGTGATTCCTGCTTGTTTTTTGGTGTTTCCTGCTGTGTTGGGGTGATTCCTGCTGTGTTGGGGGTGATTCCTGCTGTGTTGGGGTGTTTCTGCGTTTTGTGGTGATTCCTGCTGTGTTGGGGGTTTTTTCCTGCGTTTTTTGGTGTTTAAACCTGCTGTTTTTGGTGATTCCTGCTGTGTTGTGGTGATTCTTTTTGTCTTGGTGGTGTTTCCCTTTTGCTGTATTGTGGGGGTTTCCCTCCCGTGTTGTGGTGTTTCCCGGGCGGAAAAGGGTGTGGTTTCCCGCTGTTTTGGGTGGGGGATTCCCCTGCTTATTTGGGGTTTGATTCCTGCTTATTGGGGTGATTCCTACTGTATTGTGGTGTTTTCCTGCTGGGGTTTGGGGTGTTTCCCTTTGCGTGTTGGGGTGATTCCTGCTGTTTTTTTGGTAAATTCCCTCTGTGTTGTGGTATTCCGGCTGAAATTGGGTGTTTCTTGCTGTTTTTATGGTGTCCCCTGCTTTTTTGTATGATTCCCTGCGGTTTTTGGTGGTGTTCCCTGCTGTGTTGGGGGTGTTTCCCCTGTTGTGTTGGGGTGTTTTCCGCTGTTTTTGGGGTGATTCCTGCGGGTATTGTGGTGTTTTCCTGTGTATTGTGGTGAATTCCTTCTTTTTTGTGGGTGATTCCTGCTGTGTTGGCCCGTTGTGCTGTTATGTTGCCCCTGCTGATTTTGTTTGTTCTCTGTTTTTAAAAATTGGTTGCTGTGTTCCCCTGCAGCTTTATCTACTGTGTGATTTTTTCCCCTGCTTTGTTACTTCAGTGTTTATTGTTTGTTTCTGCCCCTGGGGGTTAAACCTAAGAGTACCAAAAGTGAGCGATTAATGAGTACACCGGTACCTACAGAGACTCACTGCTTCTTCTTCTTATAACCAAGTTTTTTTTGGTAAGAGGGGTAAGGAAAAAGGGAGGGGTTTAAAGGAAGGATGGGTAAGGAAAAAGGGATGGGACGGAAAAAGGGAGGGGTTTAAGGAAGAAGGATGGGTAAGGAAGAAGGTTTGGGTAAGGAAGAAGGAGGGTAAGGAAAAAAATGGGAAAGGGAAAAAGGAAAGGGGTAAAGGGAAAAAAGGGAAAAAGGGGGGGAAAGGGGGGGGGGGGGGAGTGAGGGGGAAATAAAAAAGGGGGTAAGTGGCACAACCACTTGGGGAAAATTTAAAAAATGTGTATGTAAAAAAAAAAAAAATTTAATTAAAAAAATTCTTAAAGGGGGTAAAAAATAACCGATCACAAAGATATAAAAATATTGGTTTTCAGTTTTTCTAAAATTGATAGTAAATATTATTTAAACAATTCCTTTTTTTTTTTTTTTCACATACCTTTTTTTTTTCCAAATTCCCCCGGGCCACAACTCAAACCCTTTTTCATTTTTTGTGGTGGTTCTGAGTGCGTCTCACTTTCCCCGACGACGTTTGAAAAGATTAATTTTGGGTCGGGAAACTTTTAAACTCATCCTTCAATCGTTCTCCTCTTGATCTTTGCAGGATATATCTATACATTTTTTAATTCAAATCAAAATTGATTTGACGATGTTTTATTGCCGTAATATCGGGGGGGAAAAATTCATTCTAATGGAGGCCCAGCGGACGATGTCCCCCAGTGTAAAGGGGGGGTCTGGAGGTGACAACTATGTCCAGAATGCTAGTGCATTGGGAAAAGTCCCACCGTCCTGTTTTCCCTGGGGAACAACCATTAGAAAAATTGTGAAAAAACCCCTTTTTTTTCCTCTTGAAGTATTTTCCCCCATCAATTTTTTGGGGGGGGGGCAATGGGGGTGGGGGGGTTGAAGGAGGGAAAGAAAGGGGTTGGGGGGGGGGTGAGGGGGGGGGGGAGGGTTGAAGGGGGTGGGGGGGGGGGGTTGGGGGGGGGGGACAAATGAGACCCCCTCCCGCCCCACCCCCGAAAAAAATGAAGGTCTGAATTAAACAGATAAAGAGAATGTCATGTCGTTGGTTATGAAGAAGATTTCTGATTCCAATATAGCAGAAAACACTGGGGAAATTTAAAACAATTTTACAAAATAACATGAAGGTAAAAACAATATAGGGAGATAACACTGAAGGGAAAAACAATATAGCAGATAAAACTGAAGGTAACACAAAAAAATAGCAGAAAAAACACTGAAGGTAACACAATTTTTTAGCAATAACACTGAAGGGGAACACAAAAGGGTAAAACACTGTATTGTGCACCGTTGTGCTGGCTGCTCTTCTCTTAAAACAATGTAAAACAATTAAATTAATTCGAAATTTTTTCTAATTAAAATTTTTTGGGTTTTTCTCAGTCGGAGAGTGCGGACTGAAATTTTGAGGAAAGGGGGTTCGATTTCCCCCCCTGAACCTTTCTTTTATTTAAAGGACAGTTGTTTAAATTAAACATTTAAAATTTTTTTTAGCAAAAATAAAATAAATATGAAGTGAGAGGGCCCGGGTGACTTGATAACATTGTTTTTTAAATGAGATCACCCTGGATCCCTGGGGATCACAGTAAAGTAAAACAATGTATCCTCCATAAAACAACATTCACCCTTTCAAGTCATCCTCTAGCCCAAAACCAGTTTTTAAAAACTTTAAAAAAATATTTTTTAAAGGGACAATCCCCCCCGCATCCACCATGGTAAATTAAAAAAACCCTTGGGGAATTTAATGGAGCATGAAAAGTTGAAAACCAATTTTACTCTTTAAATTTTTATTTAAGGTACCTTTTTATTTTTTTTTTTTCACTTCCTCTACATCTCAAACTCTAAAAATTATTTTAGTTGGGGAAGACAGGTATCTGGCATAATATTTACCCTACTTAGAAAAAATACTCCTCAAACTTCATGTTTGAAAAAAAATTCAGATTTCCCCCGAGGTGCTCTAAAAATTTAGATATTAAGTTTTTAAAATTTATTTTTTTTCTACAAGTACAAGTACAAAGGGATACAGATCATAGCTGACATCAATAACATACTATTTTATAGAAAGCCACTTTTAAGCTGAGCATTTCCCCCAAAATAAGGTTAGTTTTTGTCCCCGGGTGCGACCCACCAACCACCCTAACACCAATACCCATTTTTAAAATGAAAGGGGGAAGAGGGACACAGGGATCTTATGGAAAAAAGTCCCCAATGTATTCCAGCCGTAAACCCCAGATTCCAACCCCGGACCTCATGGTGAAGGGGAATCGTTTTGTCGATCGAACCTTTTTTACTTAATTTTTTTTGGGGGGAAATCTTGGGGTCCTTGCAAAAACAGTCCTTTTTTTTACAAAAAATGAAGTATTTTTGGGAAAAAAGTGGGAAATGCGAGTACAATGTTTTTTAAAACCTACTATAAAGTACAAAAGCTTTAGAAGAGGGATTAAAATCGTATATCATTTCCTAAAAACGAGAACCCGTAAACTTTTGGGAAGGTACGACTATTTTTTTTTCACATACCCTTTTAAAACCAAAGTAAAAAGAGCTTTTGAAAAGTATTAAATTCCCCTCTCTCCTCCCTATGTACACTAGTGGGTTCATGTACCTAAGTACATGATACCTTTTCTTGTTTATTTAGGTATAACATAAAAGGTATCGCAGTATATATTCATACTAAATAATTTTGTAGCTTCCTTAAAGCAATATAAGAGAAGCTCTATTTGTGAGTCAAAGGGTTTAAAAGTCAGATTAACATAACCTTTGTATACCTCAGCTTCCTTAAAAACTGCAAGACTTCAAGGATGTAGGAGGGGTCAAGAAATTCCAGGAGAACTTCAGGAGCGAGAAACAGCGAAGGGGACAGCAGTAGGAAGGGGAGAGGGACCCAGACACACACCCAAAAAAGCAAACAACACCAACCAAACAACCAAGCTCCTCACCTCGAGAGACAAAAAACCCCAAACATAACCTTGTGGCCTTCCCGGCTGAAAACCCAATTATAACCAGGAATACCTTTAAAGAGGCAAGCTGAAACACAGAAACCCAGCCCAAAACCCCAAAAAGGTGAGTACAATTAGGGAAGGGAAAAACACCACACAACACAAAACCCCACCCAAAAACACACACAAAGCACAAAACACCAAATTAAACCCCAGGCCAGTGTTTTAATCGAAAATTGCCTAGGACACAAGGTAAAAAACAAAAACACCTGGTTTCCTGGAGGGTTTTTTCCCCGGGATCAACGCCCCCCCCCCCGGGGGCCCCGGGCCATGACCGGCCTCCCCCATGGATCAGGGTCTAAACAAATAGGGGTGTTTACTGCTGGCCCACCATTCCCAAACCCTACGAGCCACAGCCCCCGGGTGATCCGGCACTGACTTTTGGTACGTCCCAAACCCCTCCCCTTTTAAGGCAGCCAGGGGTTTTTTTACCCAAATTTCCCCCAATGCTTGATTTGGGGGCTGTTAACAAATCTTGGGCCCCTGCCCCTTATGGTGGTTTCCCTACTTTTTTATTGGGGGGATTTTTTCATCGCCGCCCCAAAAATTTTTTTCTTTCGTAGGGGTGATTTCCTGTGTTCAATTTGGGGCCATTCCTTCCCAAAAATTTTCCAAGTGTAGATTTTGAAAATAAACTCCCCCCTCCTCCTTCCAAAAGTACAAGTCAAGTGCTTCCAAGCGTTCCCAGTAAATTTAAGGTGGTTTTACAAACTTTACGTGGGAAATAAAAAAAACCTATACCTCTCTAGATCTGGGGATTTTAAAACCCGCTTTGAATGAAGATGTTAAAGTAAAAGCAGTATTCCAGCCTAAAGAAAACAATTGATTTTAAAAGGATCACATTGGCTTGGCACCCCCTCTTTTTAACGTTCTCATTAAAAAATCCCAAACAATTTTTTTTGCACGTGCGATCGTGGCACTGTTTGATCCTGAAATGAGATCCCCCAGACATTTCAACCCCCCAGGCCCCTTACATTATTTTTCCGTTCTAAATTTTAAAGACCAAAAATTTTGTAGTTTTTCACACACACACACACACACACACACAACACACCCATACACACCAAAAACACACACAAAAACACACACACACACACACACACACACACACACACCACACACAACACACACACACAAAACACACCACCACCCCACACACACACAAGACCCAAAAAAAGACGGAAACTTTTGTTCCAAACCCCGACAGGTTTTAAACATTGAGGATATCAATTAAGAGAGGCCCCTTTTGGGGTTAGCGGGTCCGTGGTTCTGAGTTTTTTATTATATAGTAGATTACAAGTGAAAGGTAACAGGAAATTTAATGGGGAAAAACCAAACTAAAAAAGGGTGGGCTACACAGGTATCAGGAAATTTTTTGCAGGAGGGTTTAATGGGACAAGAAAATTTTAGGAAAATCAGTAAACGAATGATGGAATACGTAAAAAACCCAAAATGCAAGGAGGCAGAGGAAAGGCTTGTTTCCCCAAGGGGAAAAAGAAATAAAAGGAAGACCCCAAATTTATCCTTGGTTTACCCCCAAGGGTAGGGGGGCAAAAAAAATAAGTTCGCCAGAAAAAAGGAAAAGGTACAGGGGGCAAAGGGGCTCAGGAAAATAAGGAGAATTTGTAGAAAAAGCCAGAAACCCCACAAAACGATCAAGGAAATATGTGGGGGAAACTCAATATGAGATTTTAAAGGAAAATAATTTTCAGTGGAGACAGGAAGGGGCCCCTGGGGGACAGGGAAAAAGAGGGGACACCAGCAAGGAAAAATACCAACAAGTGACTGGTGGGGTCCATCCTGGTGTTAGGTACTGTGTGGGTCCATCCGGGGTGTTTTAGTGACTGGTGTGAGTCACATCCTGGGTGTTAGTGGACTGGTGTGGGTCACATCCTGGGTGTTAGTGGACTGGTGTGGGTCACATCCTGGGTGTTAGTGGGCTGGTGTGGGTCACATCCATGGTGTTAGTGGACTGATGTGGGTCACATCCTGGGTATTAGTGAACTGGTGTGGATTGCATCCTGATTGTTAGTGTACTGGTGTGGGTAACATCCTGGGTGTTAGTGGACTGGTGTGGGTCGCATCCTGGGTGTTAGTGGACTGGTGTGGGTCACATCCTGGGTGTTAGTGGACTGGTGTGGGTCACATCCTGGGTGTTAGTGGACTTGTGTGGGTCACATCCTGGGTGTTAGTGGACTGGTGTGGTTCACATCCTGGGTGTTAGTGGACTGGTGTGTGTCACATCCTGGGTGTTAGTGGGCTGGTGTGGGTCACATCCTGGGTGTTAGTGGACTGGTGTGGGTCACATCCTGGGTTTTAGTGAACTGGTGTGGGTCACATCCTGGGTGTTAGTGGACTGGTGTGGGTCACATCCTGGGTGTTAGTTGACTGGTGTGGGTCGCATCCTGGGTGTTAGTGGACTGGTGTGGGTCACATCCTGGGTGTTAGTGAACTGGTGTGGGTCACATCCTGGGTGTTAGTGGACTGCTGTGGGTTGCATCCTGGTTGTTAGTGGACTTGTGGGTCGCATCCTGGGTGTTAGTGGACTGGTATGGGTCACATCCTGGGTGTTAATGGACTGGTGTGGGTCTCATCCTGGGTGTTAGTGGACTGGTGTGGGTCACATCCTGAGTGTTAGTGGACTGGTGTGGGTCACATCCTGGGTGTTAGTGGACTGGTGTGGGTCACATCCTGGGTGTTAGTGGACTTGTGTGGGTCACATCCTGGGTGTTAGTGGACTGGTGTGGGTCACATCCTGGGTGTTAGTGGACTGGTGTGGGTCACATCCTGGGTGTTAGTGGGCTGGTGTGGGTCACATCCTGGGTGTTAGTGGACTGGTGTGGGTCACATCCTGGGTGTTAGTGGACTGGTGTGGGTCACATCCTGGGTGTTAGTGGACTGGTGTGGGTCACATCCTGGGTGTTAAGTGGACTGGTGTGGGTCACAATCCTGGGTGTTAGTGGACTGGTGTGGGTCACATCCTGGTGTTAGTGGACTGGTGTGGGTCACATCCTGGGACAAAATTAACAAAATTTGGAGGTAATGCTCAGCTTAACAAGGAACTTTGTATATATATTGTGCTGTTATGTTGTTGTGATTCCTGCTGTGTTGTGGTGATTCTTGCTGTGTTGTGGTGATTCCTGCTGTTTTGTGGTGATTCCTGCTGTGTTGTGGTGATTCCTGCTGTGTTGTGGTGATTCCTGCTGTTTTGTGGTGGTTCCTGTTGTGTTTTGGTGATTCCTGCTGTGTTGTGGCGAATCCTGCTGTGTTGTGGTGATTCCTGCTGTGTTGTGGTGATTCCTGCTGTGTTGTGGTGATTCCTGCTGTGTTGTTGTGATTCCTGCTGTGTTATTAGTGATTCCTTCTGTGTTGTCGTGATTCCTGCTGTGTTGTGGTGATTCCTGCTGTGTTGTGGTGATTCCTGCTGTGTTGTGGCGATTCCTCCTGTGTTGTGGTGATTCCTGCTGTGTTGAGGTGATTCCTGCTGTGTTGTGGCGATTCCTGCTGTGTTGTGGTGATTCCTGCTGTGTTGTGATGATTCCTGCTGTGTTGTGGTGATTCCTGCTGTGTTGTGGTGATTCCTGCTGTGTTATGGTGATTCTTGCTGTGTTGTGGTGATTCCTTCTATGTTGTGGTGATTCCTGCTGTGTTGTGGTGGTTCCTGCTGTGTTTTGGTGATTCCTGCTGTGTTGTGGCGATTCCTGCTGTGTTGTGGTGATTCCTGCTGTGTTGTGGTGATTCCTGTTGTGTTTTGGTGATTCCTTCTGTGTTGTGGCGATTCCTGCTGTGTTGTGGTGATTCCTGCTGTGTTGTGGTGAGTCCTGCTGTGTTGTGGTGATTCCTGCTGTGTTGTGGTGATTCCTGCTGTGTTATGGTGATTCCTTCTGTGTGTCGTGATTCCTGCTGTGTTGTGGTGATTCCTGCTGTGTTGTGGTGATTCCTGCTGTGTTGTGGCGATTCCTCCTGTGTTGTGGTGATTCCTGCTGTGTTGTGGTGATTCCTGCTGTGTTGTGGCGATTCCTGCTGTGTTGTGGTGATTCCTGCTGTGTTGTGATGATTCCTGCTGTGTTGTGGTGATTCCTGCTGTGTTGTGGTGATTCCTGCTGTGTTGTGGTGATTCCTGCTGTGTTGTGGTGATTCCTGCTGTATTGTGGTGATTCCTGCTGTGTTGTGGTGATTCCTGCTGTGTTGTGGTGATTCCTGCTGTGTTGTGGTGATTCCTGCTGTGTTGTGGTGATTCCTGCTGTATTGTGGTGATTCCTGCTGTGTTGTGGTGATTCCTGCTGTGTTGTGGTGATTCCTGCTGTGTTGTGGTGATTCCTGCTGTGTTGTGGTGATTCCTGCTGTGTTGTGTGTGATTCCTGCTGTGTTGTGGTGATTCCTGCTGTGTTGTGGTGATTTCTGCTGTGTTGTGGTGATTCCTGCTGTGTTGTGGTGTTTCCTGCTGTATTGTGGTGATTACTGCTGTGTTGTGGTGATTCCTGCTGTGTTGTGGTGATTCGTGTTGTCTTGTGGTGATTCCTGCTGTATTGTGGTGATTCCTGCTGTGTTGTGGTGATTCCTGCTGTATTGTGGTGGTTCCTGCTGTGTTGTGGTGATTCCTGCTTAGTTGTGGTGATTCCTGCTGTATTGTGGTGATTCCTACTGTATTGTGGGTGATTCCTGCTGTGTTGTGGTGATTCCTTGCTGTGTTGTGGTGATTCCTGCTGTGTTGTGGTGATTCCTGCTGTGTTGTGGTGATTCCGGCTGTATTGTGGTGATTCTTGCTGTATTATGGTGTCTCTGCTGTTTTGTAGTGATTCCTGCTGTGTTTGTGGTGATTCCTGCTGTGTTGTGGTGATTCCTGTTGTGTTGTGGTGATTCCTGCTGTGTTGTGGTGATTCCTGCTGTATTGTGGTGTTTCCTGCTGTATTGTGGTGATTCCTTCTGTGTTGTAGTGATTCCTGCTGTGTTGCCTGTTGTGCTGTTATGTTGTCTGCTGAGTTGTTGTGTTCTCTGTATTTTTATTGTGTTGCTGTGTTACCCTGCAGCTTTATCTACTGTGTGATTGTTACCTGCTGTGTTAGCTTCAGTGTTTATTGATGTTTCTGACCTGTGTACCTAATGAGTACCTAAGTGAGCGATTAATGAGTACTACCGAGTACCTACTGAGTACTCACTGCTTCTTCTTCTTATAACCAGAGTCTTTGGTAAGATGGGTAAGGAAGAAGGATGGGTAAGGAAGGATGGGTAAGGAAGAAGGATGGGTACGGAAGAAGGATGGGTAAGGAAGAAGGATGGGTAAGGAAGAAGGATGGGTAAGGAAGAAGGATGGGTAAGGAAGAAGAATGGGTAAGGAAGAAGGATGGGTAAGGATGGAAATATTGGAAAAGGGTGGGAGGGGAGGGGGGAGTGAGGTAGGATATAAAAGGTAAGTGGCACAACCACTTTGGTGCAATTTAAAATGTGTATGTGGAATATTAAAATATTCTTGAAGGGGTAATAATAACCGAGTCACATAGATATAACATATATGGATTCATGATTCTGAATTGATAGTAAATATTAGTTACAATTCCTTTTTTTTTTTTTTCACATACCTTTTTTTTTCCTATTCGCCGGTCTCACAACTCAAACCTTTATCATTTTTTGTGGTGGTTCTGAGTGCGTCTCACTTTCCAGACGACGTTTGACAGATGTATTCTTGATCGAATCTTTAATCTCATCCTTCAATACGTTCTCCTCTTGATCTTTGCAGGATATATCTATATCATTTTTGAATTCAGTCAACATTGATTTGACGATGTTCATTGCCGTAATATCGGGGAAATATTTCATTCTAATGGAGGCCCAGCGGACGATGTCTCCAGTGTAGGTGAGTCTGGAGGTGACAACTATGTCCATGAATGCTAGTGCATGGTACGTCCCACCGTCCTGTTCCATGGCAACAACCATTAGAATTCTTGTGAAACACCCTTTCTTCCTCTTGAAGTATTTTCTCATCAATTTTTGGGGGGGTGGCAATGGGGGTGGGGGATTGAAGGAGGGATGATGGGGTGGGGGAGGGGTGAGGGGGTGGGGAGGGTTGAAGGGGGTGGGGGGTGTGGGGGTGGGGGTGGGGACAGTGAGACCCCCTCAGCCCCACCCCAGAAAATAATGAAGGTCTGAATTATCAGATAAAGAGAATGTCATGTCGTTGGTTATGAAGAATGATGTGCTGATTCCAATATAGCAGATAACACTGAAGGTAACACAATATAGCAGATAACACTGAAGGTAACACAATATAGCAGATAACACTGAAGGTAACACAATATAGCAGATAACACTGAAGGTAACACAATATAGCAGATAACACTGAAGGTAACACAATATAGCAGATAACACTGAAGGCAACACAACGGATAACACAGCTGTATTGTGCACCGTTGTGCTGTCTGCTCTTCTCTAATACAATGTAATACAATTACAATTAATTCTGAATTCTTCTAATTAATTTTCTTGGTTAGCTCAGTCGGTAGAGTGTCGGACTGTAAATGTGAGGACGGCGGTTCGATCCCCTCCTGAACCTTTCTGTTTATTAATGGACAGTTGTTAATTAAACTTAATTTGAGCTAATATACATAAGTATGAGAGTGAGAGTCAGGATGACTTGATCATCATTGTTTGTATATGAGATCATCCCTGGATCCCTGGAGATCACAGTAAAGTGAAACAATGATATCCTCCATAAGACAACATTCACTTGCAAGATCATCATCTAGCAACACCAGTTGCTTAAAAACTTAACAAAATATTTAAGGCACAATCCCCAGCATCCACCATGGTATTAAAAACCTTGGTGAATGAATGGAGCATGAATGTTGACACCATTCACTCTTTAATTGTATTTAAGGTACCTTTTATATTTCACTTCCTCTGACATCTCATACTCTAATTAGTTATTTTAGTGTGTAAGACAGGTATCTGGCATAATATTTACCCTACTTAGAATATATGATACTCCTCTATCTTCAGTGTTAGAAAATAAATTCAGAGTCCCCTGAGGTGCTCTAAATAGTTTAGATATTATAGTTTAGATATTAAATATTATTTCTACAAGTACATGTACAAGGTATACAGATCATAGCTGACATCAATAACATACTATTTTATAGAAAGCCACTTGTTATGCTGAGCATTTCCCGAAAATAAGGTTAGTTTTGTCCCAGGATGCGACCCACACCAGTCCACTAACATCCAGATACCCATTTTAAACTGATGGGTGAAGAGGGACAGCAGGTATCTTATGGAAAAACGTCCTAATGTATTCCAGCCGTACCCGAGATTCCAACCCCGGACCTCAGTGTGTGAGGTGAATGCGTTAGCGATCGATCTTTGTACTTAATTTTTTTTGGGTGGAAATCTTGTGTGCCTTGCAACAACAGTCTTTTGTACAAGAATGAAGTATTTTGGAAACAAGTGGAACTGCGAGTACAAGTGTTATAATGCCTACGTATATAAGTACAAGAGCTTTAGAAGAGTATTATAAATCGTATATCATGTACCAGATAAACGAAAACCGTGAGTTTTGGGAAAGGGTCGACTATTTGTTTTTCCAATCTGTGTCACGAAAAAGTAAAAGAGCTTTTGAAGAGTATTAGTTCCGTCTCTCCTCCCTATGTACACTAGTGTTACATGTACCTAAGTACATGATACCTTGCTTGTTTATTTAGGTCAGTAACATAGAAAGGTATCGCAGTATATATTCATACTAGTATTTCGTAGCTTCCTTAAAGACTAATATAAGAGAGAGCTCTATTAGTGAGTCAGGTTAACAGTCAGATTAACTATAACCTTTGTATACCTCAGCTTCCTTAAATCTGCAAGACGTCAAGGATGTAGGAGGAGTCAAGAACTTCCAGGAGAACTTCAGGAGCGAGAAACAGCGTAGGAGACAGCAGTAGGAAGGGCAGTAGGGACGCCAGACACACACAACAAGCAGGAACAACACACACCGACACTAACAAGCTCCTCACCTCTGAGAGACAATAACCAATCATAACCTTGTGGCATTCAGGCTGAACCAATTATAATCCAGGAATACCTAACGAGGCAAGCTGAGAACACAGACCTAGCAAACCACAATTAGGTGAGTACAATTAGGTAAGTACACACACACACACACACACACACACACACACACACACGCACACACACGCAAATACCACAGGCCTAGTGTCTAATCGACATGTGCCTAGGACACAATGGTAACACACACACCTGGTTACCTGGAGGTTATTCCAGGGATCAACGCCCCCGCGGCCCGGTCCATGACCAGGCCTCCCGATGGATCAGGGTCTGATCAACTAGGCTGTTACTGCTGGCCGCACGCAGTCCACCGTACGAGCCACAGCCCGGCTGATCCGGCACTGACTTTAGGTATCTGTCCAGCTCTCTCTTGAAGGCAGCCAGGGGTTTATTGACAATTCCCCTAATGCTTGATGGGAGGCTGTTGAACAGTCTTGGGCCCCTGACACTTATGGTGGTTTCCCTACTTTTTATTGGGGGCATTTTGCATCGCCTGCCCAATCTTTTACTTTCGTAGGGAGTGATTTCTGTGTGCAGATTTGGGACCATTCCTTCCAAGATTTTCCAAGTGTAGATTATGATATATCTCTCCCTCCTCCGTTCCAACGAGTACAAGTCAAGTGCTTCCAAGCGTTCCCAGTAGTCAAGGTGGTTGACAGAACTTATACGTGCAGTAAAGAATCTCTATACACTCTCTAGATCTGCGATTTCACCTGCTTTGAATGAAGATGTTAATGTACAGCAGTATTCCAGCCTAAAGAGAACAATTGATTTGAAAAGGATCATCATTGGCTTGGCATCTCTCGTTTTGAACGTTCTCATTATCCATCCTATCATTTTCTTTGCACGTGCGATCGTGGCACTGTTGTGATCCTTGAAAGTGA
Source organism: Cherax quadricarinatus (assembly GCF_026875155.1). Taxonomy (NCBI): domain Eukaryota; kingdom Metazoa; phylum Arthropoda; class Malacostraca; order Decapoda; family Parastacidae; genus Cherax; species Cherax quadricarinatus. The sequence goes on from NC_069407.1 coordinate 77,354,035, forward strand.
GATCCTCAGACATTACTACTCCCAGGCCCCTTACATTATTTTTCCGCTCTATTGTATGACCAGAGTTTGTAGTATACACACACACACACACACACACACACACACCACACACATACACACACACACACACACACACACACACACACACACACACACACACACACACACACACACACACACACACACACACACACACACACACGCACACACACACACACAAGACCCAGCAAGACTGGATCTTGTGTTCACCCTGAGCAGTTCAGACATTGAGGATATCAATTACGAGAGGCCCTTTGGAGTTAGCGATCACGTGGTTCTGAGTTTTGATTATATAGTAGAGTTACAAGTGGAGAAGGTAACAGGAATTGAATGGGAAAAGCCAAACTACAAAAGGGGTGACTACACAGGTATCAGGAACTTCCTGCAGGAGGTTCAATGGGACAGAGAACTGGTAGGAAAATCAGTAAACGAGATGATGGAATACGTAACAACAAAGTGCAAGGAGGCAGAGGAAAGGCTTGTTCCCAAGGGAAATAGAAATAATAGGAAGACCAAAGTGAGTCCTTGGTTTACCCGAAGGTGTAGGGAGGCAAAAACTAAGTGCGCCAGAAAATGGAAAAGGTACAGGAGGCAAAGGACTCAGGAAAATAAGGAGATTAGTAGAAGAGCCAGAAACTCACAAGAAACGATCAAGAAGTATGTGAGGAGCTCAATATGAGATTTAAGGAAGTATTTACAGTGGAGACAGGAAGGCCTCTGGGGGGACAGAACAGAGGGGGACACCAGCAAGGAATATACCAACAAGTGTTGGATGACATACATACAAATGAGGAAGAGGTGAAGAAGCTGCTAAGGGACATCGATACCTCAAAGGCAATGGGACCGGACAACATCTCCCCATGTGTCCTTAGAGAAGGAGCAGATATGCTGTGTGTGCCACTTATCACAATCTTCAACACATCCCAGGAAACTGGGCAACTACCGGAGGTATGGCAGACGGCAAATGTAGTTCCCATTTTTAAAAAAGGAGACAGAAAAGAGGCACTAAACTATAGACCTGCGTCACTGACGTGTATAGTATGAAAAGTTATGGAGAAGATTACCAGGAGGAGAGTGGTGGAGCACCTGGAACGGAACAAGAGTATAAATGCCAACCAGCACGGATTCATGGAAGGCAAATCCTGTGTCACAAACCTTCTGGAGTTTTATGATAAAGTAACAGAAGTAAGACACGAGAGAGAGGGGTGGGTTGATTGCATCTTCTTGGACTGCAAGAAGGCCATTGCAATGGATCAGAGAATACCTGACAGGGAGGCAACAACGAGTCATGGTACGTGATGAGGTATCACAGTGGGCACCTGTGATGAGCTGGGTTCCATAGGGGTCGGTCCTAGGACCAGTGCTATTTTTGGTATATGTGAACATGATAGAAGGGTTAGACTCAGAAGTGTCCCTGTTTGCAGATGATGTGAAGTAAATGAAGAGAATTAAATCAGATGAGGATCAGACAGGACTTCGAAGAGACCTAGACAGACTGGACACCTGGTCCAGCAACTGGCTTCTCGAATTTAACCCAGCCAAATGCAAAGTCATGAAGATCGGAGAAGGGCACAGAAGACCGCAGTTGGAGTATAGGCTAGGTGGCCAAAGACTGCAAACCTCGTTCAAAGAGAAAGATCTTGGGGTGAGTATAACACCGAGCATGTCTCCGGAAGCACACATCAACCAGATAACTGCTGCAGCATATGGGCGCCTGGCAAACCAGAGAACAGCGTTCCGATACCTTAGTAAGGATTCGTTCAAGACACTGTACACCGTGTACGTCAGGCCCATACTGGAGTATGCAGCACCTGTTTAGAACCCGCACTTGATCAAGCACGTCAAGAAATTAGAGAAAGTGCAAAGGTTTGCGACAAGGTTAGTTCCAGAGCTAAGGGGAATGTCCTATGAAGAAAGGTTAAGGGAAATCGGCCTGACGACACTGGAGGACAGGAGGGTCAGGGAAGACATGATAACGACGTATAAAATACTGCGCGAAATAGACAAGGTGGACAAAGACAGGATGTTCCAGGGAGGGGACACAGAAACAAGAGGTCACAATTGGAAGTTGAAGACTCAGATGAGTCAGAGAGATATTAGGAAGTATTTCTTCAGTCATAGAGTTGTCAGGCCGTGGAATAGCCTAGAAAGTGACATAGTGGAGGCAGGAACCATACATAGTTTTAAGACGAGGTTTCATAAAGCTCATGGGGCAGGAAAAGAGAGGACCCAGTAACAACCAGTGAAGAGGCGGGGCCAGGAGCTAGGACTCGACCCCTGCAACCACAAATAGGTGAGTACAAATAGGTGAGTACACAAACACACACACACACACACACACACACACACACACACACACACACACACACACAGAAGTACAGAAGGCAGAGAACACACGAAAATAGGAAGATCAGTCGCAGAGCCAAGAATGAGTATGCACAGGTAAGGAGGGAGGCCCAGCGACAGTATGAAAATGACATAGCATCGAGAATCAAGACTGACCCGAAACTGATGTATAGCCAAATCAGGAGGAAGACAACAGTCAAAGACCAGGTGATCAGATTAAGGACAGAAGGTGGAGAACTCACAAGAAATGATCAGGAGGTATGTGAGGAGCTGAACAGGAGATTTAAGGAAGTTTATACAGTAGAGACAGGAAGGGCTGTGGGAAGACAGCACAAAAGGGAATATCAAGAGGGAATATACCTACAAGTGTTGGATGACATACGAACAACTGAGGAGGAGGTGAAGAGGCTCTTAAGTGACCTTGACACCTCAAAGGCGATGGGACCAGACAACATCTCCCCATGGGTTCTTAGAGAAAGAGCAGAGATGCTCTGCGTGCCTCTAACCACAATCTTCAACACATCCCTTGAAACTGGGCAACTACCTGAGAAATGGAAGACAGCTAATGTAGTCCCCATATTTAAGAAAGTTAACAGAAACGAGGCACTAAACTACAAACCTGTGTCTCTGACATGTATTGTGTGCAAAGTCATGGAGAAGATTATCAGGAGGAGAGTCGTCGAACACCTGGAAAGGAACAAGATTATAAATGAAAACCAGCATGGGTTCATGGAAGGCAAATCCTGTATCACAAACCTCCTGGAGTTTTATGACAAGGTAACAAAAGTAAGACACGAGAGAGAGGGGTGGGTACATTGCGTTTTCCTAGACTGCAGGAAGGCCTTTGACACAGTTCCCCACAAGAGATTAGTGCAGAAGCTGGAGGATCAGGCGCATGTAAAAGGGAGGGCACTGCAATGGATAAGGGAATACCTGACAGGGAGGCAGCAGCGAGTCATGGTACGTGAAGAGGTATCACAGTGGGCGCCTGTGACGAGCGGGGTCCCACAGGGGTCAGTTCTAGGTCCAGTGCTATTTTTGATATATGCGAACGACATGATGGAAGGAATAGACTCTGAAGTGTCCCTGTTCGCAGATGATGTGAAGTTGATGAGAAGAATTAAATCGGACGAGGATGAGGCAGGACTGCAAAGAGACCTGGACAGACTGGACATGTGGTCCAGTAACTGGCTTCTCGAATTCATTCCAGCCAAATGCAAAGTCATGAAGATTGGGGAGGGGCAAAGAAGACCGCAGACAGAGTATAGGCTAGGTGGACAAAGACTACAGACCTCACTCAGGGAGAAAGACCTTGGGGTGACCATAACACCGAGCACATCACCGGAGGCACACATCAACCAAATAACTGCTGCAGCATACGGGCGCCTGGCAAACCTGAGAATAGCGTTCCGATACCTTAATAAGGAATCGTTCAAGACACTGTACACTGTGTATGTTAGGCCCATACTGGAGTATAGCAGCACCAGTCTGGAACCCACACCTGGTCAAGCACGTCAAGAAGTTAGAGAAAGTACAAAGGTTTGCAACAAGGCTAGTCCCAGAGCTCAAGGGAATGTCGTACGAGGAAAGGTTAAGGGAAATCGGACTGACGACACTGGAGGACAGAAGGGTCAGGGGAGACATGATAACGACATACAAGATACTGCGGGGAATAGACAAGGTGGACAGAGATAGGATGTTCCAGAGAGGGAACACTGGGACAAGGGGTCACAACTGGAAGCTGAAGACTCAGACGAGTCACAGGGACGTTAGGAAGTATTTCTTCAGTCATAGAGTTGTCAGCAAGTGGAATAGCCTAGCAAGTGAAGTAGTGGAGGCAGGAACCATACATAGTTTTAAGAAGAGGTATGACAAAGCTCAGGAAGCAGAGAGAGAGAGGACCCAGTAGTGATCAGTGAAGAGGCGGGGCCAGGAGCTGAGTCTCGACCCCTGCAACCGCAATTAGGTGAGTACACATACACACATACACACATATACACACACACATACACACACACACACACACACACACACACACACACACACACACACACACACACACACACACACACACACACACACACACACACACACACACACCAATCTTTAAAAAAGTAGACAGACATGAAGCATTAAACTACAGACCAGTGTCACTGACATGTATAGTATGCAAAATCATGGAGAAGATTATCAGGAGAAGAGTGGTGGAACACCTAGAAAGGAATGATCTCATCAACAGCAGCCAACATGGTTTCAGGGACGGGAAATCCTGTGTCACAAACCTACTGGAGTTCTATGACATGGTGACAGCAGTAAGACAAGAGAGAGAGGGGTGGGTGGATTGCATTTTCTTGGACTGCAAGAAGGCGTTTGACACAGTTCCACACAAGAGATTGGTGCAAAAACTGGAGGACCAAGCAGGGATAACAGGGAAGGCACTACAATGGATCAGGGAATACTTGTCAGGAAGACAGCAGCGAGTCATGGTACGTGGCGAGGTGTCAGAGTGGGCACCTGTGACCAGCGGGGTCCCGCAGGGGTCAGTCCTAGGACCAGTGCTGTTTCTGGTATTTGTGAACGACATGACGGAAGGAATAGACTCTGAGGTGTCCCTGTTTGCAGATGACGTGAAGTTGATGAGAAGAATTCACTCGATCGAAGACCAGGCAGAACTACAAAGGGATCTGGACAGGCTGCAGACCTGGTCCAGCAATTGGCTCCTGGAGTTCAATCCCACCAAGTGCAAAGTCATGAAGATTGGGGAAGGGCAAAGAAGGCCGCAGACGGAGTACAGTCTAGGGGGTCAGAGACTACAAACCTCACTCAAGGAAAAAGATCTTGGGGTGAGTATAGCACCAGGCACATCTCCTGAAGCGCACATCAACCAAATAACTGCTGCAGCATATGGGCGCCTAGCAAACCTCAGAACAGCATTCCGACATCTTAATAAGGAATCATTCAGGACCCTGTACACCGTGTACGTTAGGCCCATATTGGAGTATGCGGCACCAGTTTGGAACCCACACCTAGCCAAGCACGTAAAGAAACTAGAGAAAGTGCAAAGGTTTGCAACAAGACTAGTCCCAGAGCTAAGAGGTATGTCCTACGAGGAGAGGTTAAGGGAAATCAACCTGACGACACTGGAGGACAGGAGAGATAGGAGAGACATGATAACGACATACGAAATACTGAGAGGAATTGACAAGGTGGACAAAGACAGGATGTTCCAGAGATTGGACACAGTAACAAGGGACACAGTTGGATGCTGAAGACACAGATGAATCACAGGGATGTTAGGAAGTATTTCTTCAGCCACAGAGTAGTCAGTAAGTGGAATAGTTTGGGAAGCGATGTAGTGGAGGCAGGATCCATACATAGCTTTAAGCAGAGGTATGATAAAGCTCACGGCTCAGGGAGAGTGACCTAGTAGCGATCAGTGAAGAGGCGGGGCCAGGAGCTCGGACTCGACCCCCGCAACCTCAACTAGGTGAGTACAACTAGGTGAGTACACACACACACACACACACACACACACACACATACACACACACACATACACACACACACACACACACACACACACACACACACACACACACACACACACACACACACACACACACACAAACACGCTGCAGCATACGGGCGCCTGGCAAACCTGAGAATAGCGTTCCGATACCTTAATAAGGATTCGTTCAAGACACTGTACACTGTATGTTAGGCCCATACTGGAGTATGCAGCACCAGTCTGGAACCCACACCTGGTCAAGCACGTCAAGAAGTTAGAGAAAGTACAAAGGTTTGCAACAAGGCTAGTCCCAGAGCTCAAGGGAATGTCGTACGAGGAAAGGTTAAGGGAAATCGGACTGACGACACTGGAGGACAGAAGGGTCAGGGGAGACATGATAACGACATACAAGATACTGCGGGGAATAGACAAGGTGGACAGAGATAGGATGTTCCAGAGAGGGGACACAGGGACAAGGGGTCACAACTGGAAGCTTAAGACTCAGACGAGTCACAGGGACGTTAGGAAGTATTTCTTCAGTCATAGAGTTGTCAGCAAGTGGAATAGCCTAGCAAGTGAAGTAGTGGAGGCAGGAACCATACATAGTTTTAAGAAGAGGTATGACAAAGCTCAGGAAGCAGAGAGAGAGAGGATCCAGTAGCGATCAGTGAAGAGGCGGGGCCAGGAGCTGAGTCTCGACCCCTGCAACCACAATTAGGTGAGTACAATTAGGTTAGTACATATACACACACACACACACACACACACACACACACACACACACATACACACACACACACACACTTAATAATAAGGAATCATTCAGGACCCTGTACACCGTGTACGTCAGGCCCATATTGGAGTATGCGGCACCAGTTTGGAACCCACACCTCGCCAAGCACGTAAAGAAACTAGAGAAAGTGCAAAGGTTTGCAACAAGACTAGTCCCAGAGCTAAGAGGTATGTCCTACGAGGAGAGGTTAAGGGAAATCAACCTGACGACACTGGAGGACAGGAGAGATAGGGGGGACATGATAACGACATACAAAATACTGAGAGGAATTGACAAGGTGGACAAAGACAGGATGTTCCAGAGATTGGACACAGTAACAAGGGGACACAGTTGGATGCTGAAGACACAGATGAATCACAGGGATGTTAGGAAGTATTTCTTCAGCCACAGAGTAGTCAGTAAGTGGAATAGTTTGGGAAGCGATGTAGTGGAGGCAGGATCCATACATAGCTTTAAGCAGAGGTATGATAAAGCTCACGGCTCAGGGAGAGTGACCTAGTAGCGATCAGTGAAGAGGCGGGGCCAGGAGCTCGGACTCGACCCCCGCAACCTCAACTAGGTGAGTACAACTAGGTGAGTACACTCACATACACACACACCTACACACACACACACATACACACACACATACACACACACACAACACACACACACACACACACACACACACACACACACACATGCACACACACACACACACACACACACACACACACACACACACACACACACACACACACACACACACACACACACACACACACACACACACACACAAATAGGTGAGTACAAATATGTGAGTACACACCAGCAAGATTGGACCTTGTGTTCACCCTGGGCAGTTCAGACATTGAGGACATCACGTATGAGAATCCCCTAGGAGCTAGCAACCACGTGGTTCTGTGCTTTGAATACATAGTAGAGTTGAAAGTGAAGAGAGTAACAGGAGTTGAATGGGAAAAACCTGACTATAAAAGAGGGGACTACATAGGGTTGAGTAACTTCCTGCAGGAGGTTCCATGGGACAGAGAACTGGCAGGAAAGCCAGTAAACGAAATGATGGAATATGTAACAACAAAATGCAAGGAGGCAGTGGAAAGGTTAATTCCCAAGGGCAACAGAAACAATGGGAAGACCAGAACGAGCCCCTGGTTTACCCGACGGTGTAAGGAGGCAAAAACAAAGTGCAATAGAGAATGGAAAAAGTACAGAAGGCAGAGAACACACGAAAATAGGGAGATCAGTCGTAGAGCCAGGAACGAGTATGCACAGGTAAGGAGGGAGGCCCAGCGACAGTGTGAAAATGACATAGCATCGAAAATCAAGACTGACCCAAAACTGTTGTATAGCCACATCAGGAGGAAGACAACAGTCAAAGACCAGGTGATCAGATTGAGGACAGAAGGTGGAGAACTCACAAGAAATGATCAGGAGGTATGTGAAGAGCTAAACAGGAGATGTAAGGAAGTTTTTACAGTAGAGACAGGAAGGGCTGTGGGAAGACAGGGAGCATCAAGAGGGAATATATCAACAAGTGTTGGATGACATACAAACAACCGAGGAGGAGGTGCAGAAGCTGCTAAGTGACCTTGATACCTCAAAGGCGATGGGACCGGACAACATCTCCCCATGGGTCTTTAGAGAAGGAGCAGAGATGCTGTGCGTGCCCCTAACCACAATCTTCAACACATCCCTTGAAACTGGGCAACTACCTGAGAAATGGAAGACAGCAAATGTAGTCCCCGTATTTAAGAAAGGAAACAGAAATGAGGCACTAAACTACAGACCTGTGTCTCTGACATGTATTGTTTGCAAAGTCATGGAGAAGATTATCAGGAGAAGAGTGGTGGAACTCCTGGAACGGAACAAGATTATAAATGAAAACCAGCATGATGAGAAGAATTAAATCGGACGAGGATAAGGCAGGACTGCAAAGAGACCTGGACAGGCTGGACATGTGGTGCAGAAACTGGCTTCTCGAATTCAATCCTGCCAAATGCAAAGTCATGAAGATTGGGGAGGGGCAAAGAAGACCGCAGACAGAGTATAGGCTAGGTGGACAAAGACTACAGACCTCACTCAGGGAGAAAGACCTTGGGGTGACCATAGCACCGAGCACGTCACCGGAGGCACACATCAACCAAATAACTGCTGCAGCATACGGGCGCCTGGCAAACCTGAGAATAGCGTTCCGATACCTTAATAAGGAATCTTTCAAGACACTGTACACTGTGTATGTTAGGCCCATACTGGAGTATGCAGCACCAGTCTGGAACCCACACCTGGTAAAGCACATCAAGAAGTTAGAGAAAGTACGAAGGTTTGCAACAAGGCTAGTCCCAGAGCTCAGGGGAATGTCGTACGAGGAAAGGTTGAGGGAAATCGGACTGACGACACTGGAGGACAGAAGGGTCAGGGGAGACATGATAACGACATACAAGATACTGCGGGGAATAGACAAGGTGGACAGAGATAGGATGTTCCAGAGAGGGGACACAGAAACAAGGGGTCACAACTGGAAGCTGAAGACTCAGACGAGTCACAGGGACGTTAGGAAGTATTTCTTCAGTCATAGAGTCGTCTGAAGATTGCTGACACACTGACAGCTTTTTCTGTATGCAGTCCACAACAGTCGGCTAATACAAGAGTTTGTATTAAACAATTATGTAAATTCTATCCTACTCTTATATAAAAGTTAAATAGTGTCAACAAAAACTAACTTTTTTTCCTGTCATATTTCATTACGGAACGTATGTATTAGACAGGTGCACCATACATTAATGTGCAACATGTATTAGACATGTGCAACAGGCATTAAACATGTTGCACATGTATAATTCATCACAAGATGAGTTTTATAAACAAGGAAATCTATCAACGTTAGCTGGGAGATTTATGTGCAAAACTATAGTTGAAGATGAATGGTTCAGAGAACCGACACGTTGTTAAATTAAACACATGTGCAACTTTTGGGTATCTTTATTGAGGAAACGTTTCGCCACACAGTGGCTTCATCACTCCATACAAAGGATAAATTGGAAGAACAGGAGGAGAATGAGGTAATCAGTCCCTCAACCTTGATTCGATGTGGTCAGTCCATCAATCTTGAATAGAATACGGCATATGAGCGGAGAAGCAGCTTATAAACCGTATGGCAGGAGAGGTGCAGCAGTCGTAGATGGTGTCATTTACAATCCTGTCAGACACTGCAACTTCTTGGGATCTTAATACTTGGGAATTCTTCGCTTGCCTAACCCTTGGGCACGACCTACTTCCACATTGGGCAAATGTGACACCACCTACCACTGCTGCACCTCTCCTGCCATACGGTTTTTTTAAGCTGCTTCTCGCTTATGCCGTATTTATTCAAGATTGATGGCTGACCACTCGAAAAAAGGGTTGGGGACAAATTTTATCTCATTCTCCCCCTGTTCTTCAGTTTTCCTTTTTTGGGAGATAAAGCCACTGTGGGGGCGAAAGTTTCCCTCAATAAAGAACCCAAGAGTTGCACTGTGTCAAATTTTATAAAAACTATAGTTGCATTTAAAAAAAATTGAATATTCGCCGGTGGGAAACATAGGGTGGGGAAAGACGTGTGGAAAACATGTTGGATATTAGATGGTGGGAACAGTGGGTAGGGGAAGACGGTGTGGAAAAAACCTGTTGGATATATCGCATGGGGGGAAACAGTAGGGTAGGGGAGACAGTGTGAAAAACACTGTTGGATATATAGTGGTGGGAACAGTGGGTGGGGGAAGCGGGTGGAACAACACTGTTGGATATATCGTGGGGGGAACAGTGGGGTGGGGGAAGCGGGTGGAAAAAACCTGTTGGATATACGCATGGTGGGAACTGGGTGGGGGAGACGGTGGGGAAAAACATTTTGGATATATAGCTGGGGGGAAAACGTAGGGTAGGGGAAGACAGTGTGGAACAACACTTTTGGATATATAGATGGGGGGGAAACAGTAAGGTAGGGGAGACAGTGGGAACAACACTTTTGGATTATCAGCATGTTGGGAAAGTGGGGTAGGGGAAGCGGTGGGAAAAATATGTTGGATTACAGTATGGGGGAACAGAGGGGGGGGGAAGACGGTGTGGAACAACAGTTGGATATATCAGTGGGGGGAACAGTGGGGTGGGGGAAGGGTTTTGGGAAAAACACTGTTGGATATACAGATGGTGGGAAAAAATGGGGTGGGGGAAGACGGTGTGGAAAAACACTGTTGGTATTGCATGGTGGGAACAGTGGGGGTGGGGGAAAGACAAGTGGAACAACACTTTTGGATTATCAGCATGGGGGGAAACAGGGGTGGGGGAAGCGGTTTGGAAAACAAACTGTTGGATATACCCGCATGGGGGGAACAATGGAGGGGGGAAGACGGTGGGGAAAAACACTGTTGGATTATAGTTGGGGGGAACAGTAGGGTGGGGGAAGACGGTGTGGAACAACACTGTTGGATATATCAGCATGGTGGGAACAGTAGGGTAGGGGAAGACGGTGTGGAACAACACTGTTGGATATATCAGCATGGTGGGAACAGTAGGGTGGGGGAAGACGGTGTGGAAAAACATGGGATTATCAGCTGGTGGGAACAGTGGGTGGGGGAATACGGTGTGGACAAATGTTGGATATATCAGCATGGTGGGAACAGCAGGGTAGGGGAAGACGGTGTGGAACAACCCTGTTGGATATATCAGCATGGTGGGAACAGTCGGGTGGGGAAAGACGGTGTGGAACAACACTTTTGGATATATCAGCATGGGGGGAAACGGTAGGGGGGGGGGGGAAGCGGTGGGGGGACAACACTGTTGGATATATCGGCATGGGGGAAACGAGGGTGGGGGGAAAGACGGTGTGGAAAACATGTTGGATATATCAGCAGGGGGAAAACAGTAGGGTAGGGGAAGCGGTGGGGAAAAATATGTTGAATATGTCAGCATGGGGGAACGTGGGGGGGGGGAAAAGGGAGGTGTGGAAAACATTTTGGATTATAGATAGGGGGAAAAAGTGGGTTGGGGAAGCGGTGGGGAACAAACTGTTGGATATATCAGCATGGTGGGAACAGTAGGGTAGGGGAAGACGGTGTGGAACAACACTGTTGGATATATCAGCATGGTGGGAACAGTAGGGTGGGGGAAGACGGTGTGGAACAACACTGTTGGATATATCAGCATGGTGGGAACAGTAGGGTGGGGGAAGACGGTGTGGAACAACACTGTTGGATATATCAGCATGGTGGGAACATTTTGGGGGGGGGAAGACGGTGGGGAAAAAACACTGTTGGATAATTCGCATGGGGGAACGTGGGTGGGGGAAGACAGTTGGAACAAACTGTGGATATATAGCATGCGGGAACAGTAGGGTAGGGGAAGAGGTGTGGAAAAACACGTTGGATATATCAGATGGGGGGAACGAGGGTGGGGGAGACGGTGGGGAAAAAACACTGTTGGTATATCAGCATGGTGGGAACGTGGGGGGGGGGAAGCAGTGTGGAACAACATGTTGGATATATCGCAGGCGGGAACAGTAGGGTGGGGGAAGACGGTGGGAAAACAACAGTTGATATTCGCTGGGGAAAAAGTAGGGTGGGGGAAGAGGGTGTGGAAAACAACCTGTTGGTTATCGCTGGTGGGAACAGTAGGGTGGGGGAAAGACGGTGTGGAAAAACCCCCACGTTGGATATATCAGCATGGGGGGAAAAACAGTGGGTAGGGGGAAGCGGTGTGGAACAACACTGTTGGAATTCAGCATGGTGGGAACAGGGGTGGGGGAAAGACGGTGTGGAAAAACACTGAATGTACTTATTAGTACTACTGTGTTATTTCACATCTAAAACAAATTTAAAAGGGTTAGTGACAACGTTGTGTGGGTTTTTAAACTTTCCCAAAATAGAGGCTTTTGTTAAACTTGATGTTGTTGGTGTTGTTTGGTAGGTTTTGAAAGTGTCCCGCAGTAAGTGCGCAGTGTCCCGCAGTCCGTGTCGCACGTGTCTGCGTCAAGTGTAAGTGACACTCCCTTTGCCCTCACTTCCAGGACTCGGGGACGTCGCTTATATCCCCAACAAAACCATCAAAAGCAAATTTAACAAAAGCCTCAAAGTTTGCCGTTGCAAAATTAAAAGTATGTTTGCCCGGTTTGGTTTGTGGCCTGCCACATGTTTATTTCAAAATTTTTTCTTTTGGTTGCGTGAAAACTGGTTTGCAAATTTTTTTGTTAGTGGGATGGATTGTGAAGGACGTGCCTAGCATGGGCCAGCAGGCTTGCTGCAGTGCTCCTCCTCTCTGATGTTCTTATGTTCTCATGTAATGGAGAGTAACAAGGAAAAGCTTCCATTGCGAAGGAAAATGAGTTTGAAACAGTTCAGGCTGGTAAATGACAGAGAAACCTGTGTCGATGGAAAATGACAAGGAAACAAATCCATATCGATGGGATTTGAGAGTAAAACCCGTCGAGAACGATGGAAACTGACAAAAAAACTGATCAGGGCGACAGAAAATGACAGGGAAAACCCGTCCATGTCGATGGAAAATGACAGAAAAAAATTCAGGGCGATGGAAAAGATGGAAAACCGTCCATTGTAAAGGAAAATGAAAATGGAAAATAGTTGAGGGTGATGATAAATGACAGGAAACCAGACTAGACGCATCGAAAATGTCAGAGTAACATTTCAGGACGATGGAGAAAAACAGAAAACTGTCCGTTGTGAAAGAATATGACAGTGGAAAACATTTTACTTTGATAAATGATAGAGAAACCAATCAAGATCGATAGAATATGAGAGGAAAACACGTCGAAAACGATGGAAAATGGAAAAACGTGTCCAGATAATTAGAAAATGATGGGAGGAAATTGTACAGGTCGATGAAAAATGAAAGAGAAAAACCGTCCAGGTAGATGCAAAATAAGACGAAAAAGAGTAGAGGGCGATGGAATATGACAGAGAAACCCGTCCATGGTGAGTGAATATGACAGACAAACCCGTCCATGGTGAGAGAATATGACAGAGAAACCCGTCCATGGTGAGGGAATATGACAGAGAAACCCGTCCATGGTGAGGGAATATGACAGTGAAACCCGTCCATAGTGAGGGAATATGACAGAGACATCCGTCCATGGTGAGGGAATATGACAAGGAGACACCCGTCCATGGTGAGGGAATATGACAAGGAGACACCCGTCCATGGTGAGGGAATAGGACAGGGAGACACCCGTCCATGGTGAGGGAATATGACAAGGAGACACCCGTCCATGGTGAGGGAATAGGACAGGGAGACACCCGTCCATGGTAAGGGAATATGACAGGGAGACACCCGTCCATGGTAAGGGAATATGACAGGGAGACACCCGTTCATGGTGAGGGAATATGACAAGGAGACACCCGTCCATGGTGAGGAAATATGACAGGGAGACACCCGTCCATGGTAAGGGAATATGACAGGGAGACACCCGTTCATGGTGAGGGAATATGACAGGGAGACACCCGCCCATGGTGAGGGAATATGACAGAGACACACGTCCATGGTGAGGGAATATGACAGAGACACCCGTCCACGGTGAGGGAATATGACAAGGAGACACCCGTCCATGGTGAGGGAATATGACAGAGAAACCCGTCTATGGTGAGGGAATATGACAGAGAAACCCGTCCATGGTGAGGGAATATGACAGAGAAACCCGTCCATGGTGAGGGAATATGACAGAGACACCCGTCCATGGTGAGGGAATATGACAAGGACACACCCATCCATGATGAGGGAATATGACAAGAAGACACCCGTCCATGGTGAGGGAATATGACAGAGAGACACCCGTCCATGGTGAGGGAATATGACAGGGAGACACCCGTCCATGGTGAGGGAATATGACAAGGAGACACCCGTCCATGGTGAGGGAATATGACAGAGACACCCGTCCATGGTGAGGGAATATGACAAGGAGACACCCGTCCATGGTGAGGGAATATGGCAGAGACACCGTCATGGTGAGGGAATATGACAGAGACGCCCGTCCATGGTGAGGGAATATGACAAGGAGACACCCGTCCATGGTGAGGGAATATGACAGAGACACCCGTCCATGGTGAGGGAATATGACAGAGACGCCCGTCCATGGTGAGGGAATATGACAAGGAGGCACCCGTCCATGGTGAGGGAATATGACAGGGAAACCTAACCAGAACGATGTAAAATGACAGAAGAATCTGTCCATTCCGATGGAAAATGACACGGTTAAGTGCGACGGAAAATTACAAGGAAACCAATCATGATCGGTAAAATATAAGAACATAAGAACATAAGAACGAAGGAAATCTGCATCAGGCCTACTGGCCCATGCGAGGCAGGTCCAAGTCTCCTACCGGCTTAAGCCAATGCACCCAACCTAGTCAGGTCAGGTCACATTGACTTAGGGGAGGAACACGGCAACCGACCTGGTAGCACAAGCTATCAGGTCCAATTCACACCCACCCACACACACTCATGTATTTATCCAACCTATTTTTAAAGCTACACAACGTTCTGGCCTCTTTAACTGTACTCGGGAGTTTGTTCCACTCATCCACAACTCTATTACCAAACCAGTACTTTCCTATATCCTTCCTGAATCTGAATTTTTCCAACTTAGAACCATTGCTGCGAGTCCTGTCTAGGCTAGATATTTTCAGCACACTATTTACATCCCCTTTATTTATTCCTGTCTTCCATTTATACACCTCAATCATATCCCCCCTAATTCTACGTCTTTCTAGAGAGTGCAGATTCAGGGCCCTTAGTCTATCCTCATAGGGAAGGTTTCTGATACATGGGATTCAACTTTGTCATCCTCCTTTGTACATTTTCCAGAGCATTTATATCCATTCTGTAATACGGGACCAAAACTGTGCAGCATAATCTAAATGAGGCCTAACCAAGGATGTATAGAGTTAAAAGAAAAACCCTGAGGACTCCTATTATTTATGCTTCTTGATATGAGCCAAGGATTCTATTAGCTTTATTGCGAACACTTATGCACTGTCGTCTTGGGTTTTCAGATTACTGCTAACCAGAACTCCTAAATCTTTTTCGCAATCCGTAATATTAAGATCTACATTATTTAGTTTATATGTGGCATGGTTTTTGTCCTGTCCAACATTTAGAACTTTGCATTTGTCTATATTAAACTGCATCTGCCACTTCTCCGACCACTGCATCAGTCTATTCAAATCTTCCTGTAGTGCTCGAATGCCCTCGTCAGAATGAATTAGACGGCCTATTTTGGTGTCATCGGCAAACCTGCTGATGTCGCTCTTTATGCCCTCATCTATGTCGTTTATGTAGATTGTGAACAGCAGGGGGCCCAACACTGACCCCTGTGGAACACCGCTCGTGACGCTTCCCCACTCTGATTTCTCCCTTTTTATGCAAACCCTCTGCTGCCTATTTGTCAACCATGCCTCTATCCAGGAAAAAATTTCTCCTCCTATTCCATGTGCCTTAATTTTCTCAATAGTCTCTGATGTGGGGACCCTGTCAAAAGCCTTATTGAAGTCCATATACCAATATCATATTCATTACCATGATCTATCTCCTCAAATACCTTAGTGAAAAAAGTTAATAAAATTCGTAAGGCAGGAACGCCCCTTTGTAAACCATGCTGAGATTCGTTGATTAATTTATATTTTTCAAGGTGGTTTACAAACTGCCTCGGCAATTATTGATTCCATAAATTTTTTCCACTATGGAGGTTAGGCTTATTGGTCTTAGTTCGAAGCTAAGGACCTGTCACCTGCTTTGAAAATAGGTATCACATTTGCCTTTTTCCACTTACCTGGCACCATGCCAGTTTGTAGTGATATGTTGAAAAGATTAGCCAAAGGTTTGCTAAGCTCCTCTTTACTTTCCCTTTTAGAACCCTTGCATACGTTCTTTCGGGCCTGGGAATTTGTTAGGTTTTTAATTTATCTATTTGCCTAAGGACCATGTCACTTGTGACCCTAATCGTGCACAGTTTATTATGTCCTTTTCTACATAATTTATCATTTTTGGGAAAATCGCTGGTATCCTCCCGTGTAAAAACTGAGAGAAAATATGTGTTGAAAATTCTACACATTTCCTTATCACTGTCAGTGAGCTGACCCGAGGAACTTTTGAAAAGGGCCTATCTTGTCCCTGATCTTACTTCTGTATACCTGAAAGAATCCTTTTGGGTTAGTCTTCGATTCTCTTGCAACTTTAACCTCATAATCTCTTTTGCTTTCTAATTCCCTTTTTTATTTCTCTCTTTAACTGAATATATCGATTTCTTAATTGCCCCTCTCCTCTTTTGATTTGCCCATATATGGCCTCTCTTTTGACCAATCAGATATTTTAATACATTGTTCATCCAATTAGGATCATTTTAGTTTTATCTGATTTCCCTATTTGGAACATAATTTGACTGAGCAGCTAGAACTATGCCTTGGAAAGCGTCATATCGGCAACCCCTCACCACCTACCTGACCTTAGTCAGGTCCATTCCAGTTCAGCCCACCTAAGTAATTTTTCAGTCCTATGAAATCAACCAAGCGAAAGTCAGGGACGGAGACTGATTGCCATTATTAGGGGGAAATTCCCTGATATATTAAAACTGAGTGATTTGTGATCACTTTCCCCAAGCTCATCATTAACCTCAAGATTATTAATTAGTGTTTCCCTACTGGCAAGAACCAAGTCAAGGAGGTTGTTTCCCCTAGTTGGCTCTGTCACAAAATGTTTTAAAAAATCCTGGATCGTATCAAGAAAGTCACCTGACTCTAAATTTCCTGTTAAATTGCTCCAGTCAATCTGTCTATAGTTGAAATCTCCCATTAGCACTTACGAATTTCGTCCCATAGAAGTTTACTGCACTCCCTATCAAGATTTGGGGCCCTGTAAATCACTCCCCCAAAAATTTGTTTTTCTCGGCCCTTCGAGAAACTATACCAAACAGATTCAGTGGCTGACGCTTCTAATTTTATATCTTGTCTAACACAACAATTTAAATTTTCTCTGACTTACATAGCTACCTCCCCCACCCTTCCTGTTGACCCTGTCAGTGTGGAATAATTTATAGCCTTGTAAAGTGACATTCAGAGGGCATCTCTCTATCTTTCAGATTGAGCCAGATCTCTGTTATAGCAATAATATCTATGTTTCCTGCACTTGCAATTAATCTTAGTTCATCTATCTTATTTCTTACACTCCTGCTATTAGTACAGTAAACCTTAAGGGAGCTAGTCCCTTGCTGCCCTCTGCTGTCCCCCTTTATTTGCTGACCTGATCTATAGTCTTTATTTATAACTTCATGCTGAATGCCTTTTATACATTTACTGTTTCCACCCCTATTGTTGCAACCTGCTTGTTTCCCACACACACCCATACCTCTATCTTCTATCAGTTTAAAATCATAGACATTTCACCAATGGCCTCAATTGAGTTTGCAAGTGCTACCACCCCAGCCCCAGAGAGATGTACCCCATCCCTTGCATACATATCATGTTTGCCATAAAAGTTGTTCCAGTTGTCAATGAATGGGATTGCAAGTTCCTTGCAGTATCTGTCTAGCCAGCAATTTACACCAATTGCCCTAGACAACCATTCATTTCCTACTCCCCTTCTAGGCAAGATGCTACATATGATTGGGACCCCTCCCTTAGACTTAATGAAATCTATAGCTGACCTGTACTTATCTAGCAGCTCTTCTCTCCTACCCTTCCCAATATCATTTCCACCAGCACTGAGACAGATAATGGGCTTGTTCCCATTACCTGACATGATATTATCCAGCCTGTTGACAATGTCCCCAACACCAGCTCCAGGGAAGCACACTCTATCTCTCATCTTCTTATTCCTATTACAAAAAGCACGGTCAATATATCTTACCTGAGAGTCACCAACCACAAGAATGCGCTTACCTCTGTTAGCAGGGGCAGTAGTACCCTTACCTTCACTGGCCACTGAAGTACATTCATCCTGAAGAACAGAGAAGCGATTTCCTACCTTCAGATCTTCACTCTTAACTTTCCTTTTTCTGATTCTCCTCCCATTATTGGTTACCACTCGCTACTTGTAGCAGGTGCTGGACTGCACCTCACTGCTGGTAGCCGTTGCTACCTCCCCACCTACAGCCTCCACACAGCGAGAGACAGACTGCACCTCACTGCTAGAAGCCTCATTCCCCACAACTCCAGCCACCTCACACTCTCTCCCAGACCCATTGAGGTGGACCTTCAGCCTCCTAATCTCCTCCTGGAGAAGCAAAACCTCCTCCTTCAACTCTCCAACCTCAATTTTTAAAACACTGCAGAAGCAAGCCATGCTTTGTAACCGTCCACGCTAATCCCCAAAGCAGCTCAGGGTCTGTGGGAATATGACAGGGAAACCTCTAAAGATCAGACGATCATGTCAGGGAAACCCGTCCACAACGATGGAATATGGGAGGAAAAGCCGTCCAGAATAATGGATAATGACAGCAAAACATGTTCAGGGCGACTGAAAATGACAGAAAAAGATGTCCAGGGCGACTGGAAATGACAGAAGAACATGTCCAGGGAGACTGAAAATGACAGAAGAACATGTCCAGGGAGACTGAAAATGACAGAAGAACATGTCCAGGGAAACAGTTTACAGCGACAGAAGATGCCAATTAAAACAGTTCAATGCAATGGAAAATAACATGGAAAACTGTCCGTTGAGAAGGAAAATTACAGTGGAAAAAAGTTGAGGCTGATGATAAATGACAGAGAAACCAGACCAGAACGATGGAAAATGTCAGGCATAATATTTCAGGACGATGGAAAATGTCAGGGATAATATTTCAGGACGATGGAAAATGTCAGGCATAATATTTCAGGACGATGGAAAATGTCAGGGATAATATTTCAGGACGATGGAAAATGTCAGGGATAATATTTCAGGACGATGGAAAATGTCAGGCATAATATTTCAGGACGATGGAAAATGTCAGGGATAATATTTCAGGACGATGGAAAATGTCAGGGATAATATTTCAGGACGATGGAAAATGTCAGGGAAAACAGGGAATGACATGAATAAAGTCATGATGGATTTAATATGAGAGGGAAACCTGTCGAGAAGGATGAAAAATGACAGATAAAAGTTTAGGGCGATTGAAAATGAAAAGAAAACCGGTCAAGGTAGATGGAATATGACAGAGAAACCTATCCAGGGAGGTGGATAATGAGAGGAAAACCCGTCCAGGGCAATGGATGATGACAGTAAAGCCCGTCCAGACAATGGGATAACACAAGGAAACCCGTCTATTGCGATGGAATATGACAGGGAACCTGTAAAGGACGATAGAAAACGACAGGGAAACTGGTGCTGTGCGATAGAAAATGACAGTGAAACCAGTGCAAGGCGTTGAAAAACGTCAGACAAACCCGTCCAGGGCGATGGAAAATTGACAGTAAAACACGTCCAGGGCGATGGAAAATTGACAGTATAACACGTCCAGGGCGATGGAAAATTGACAGTAGAACACGTCCAGGGCGATGGAAAATTGACAGTAAAACACGTCCAGGGCGATGGAAAATTGACAGTAAAACACGTCCAGGGCGATGAAGAAGACAGGGATAAACATTAATTATGATATAATATGAAAGGGAAACTCGTCAGGAGATATGGAATATGACAGGGAAACCCGTCCAGAGCATTTGAAAATGATAGGTAAACCTGAACAGCTCAATGAAAAAAGAAAAGTAAACCTCTCCTGGTTAAATTCCATTGACATGGAATATAACCAGGAAACCTCTCCTGGTTATATTCCATTAACATGGAATATAACCAGGAAACCTCTCCTGGTTATATTCCATTAACATGGAATATAACCAGGAAACCTCCAGACTCACGATAAATGACACGAAAACCATCCAAGGCCATACAAAATAACAAAAAAAAAATCGTATATAACGATAGAAAATGACAGAAAAATATGTCCAAGGCGATGGAAAAGGACTAGAGAAAACCGTTCAGAGCGATGGAAATGAGAGGGAAAACAGTTCAGGGCCTTGGAAAATGACAGGGAAACCAGTCAAGTTCGAGGAAATAAATAACAAAAGCATGTCCAGGGTGACTGAAAATGACAGAAAAATATGTCCAGGGCGATTGAAAAATGACAGAAAAATTCTCCTGGGCGATAAAAAATGACAGGGAAAACAGTTAAGGGTGATGAAAAATAACAGGGAAAACTCTCCAGGACGATGGAAAAAGACAAGGAAAACAGTTAAAGATCATGGAAAATGACTTTGATACCAGTCCATGGCGATGGAATATGCGAGAGAAACTTCTCAAGGCCACAGAAACTGACAGGAGAAAACTGTTTGTGGCGGTGAAATATGACAGAGAAACCCGTCCAGAACGATGGAATATGACAAGAAAACTCTTCCAGGACATTGGAATATGACAGGGAAACCCGTATAGAAAGATGGAATATGACAAGAAAACCCTTCCAGGACATTGGAATATGACAGGGAAACCGGTCTAGAACGATGGAAAATGACAGAAAAATATGTCTGGGAAGATAGAAAATGACAGAGAGAAATAGTTCAGGACTATAGAAAATGACAAGGAAAACAGTTCATGGCGATGAAAAATGACAGGGAAACCAATCAAAATCAGTGGAATATGACAGGGAAACCTTCCTGAAAGATGGTAAATGACAGAAAAACATGAGGAAAACGTTTAGGAAGACGGAATATAACAGAAACCCGTCCAAAACAATGGAAAATGACAAGGAAAACACTTAAAGGCGATGGAAAATGACGAAGAAAACTATCCAGTGTGATGGAAAATGACGAAGAAAACTATCCAGTGTGATGGAAAAATAAGAGAGAATCCACTCCAGATCAATGGAACATGAGAGGGAAGCCCGTCCAGATCAATGGAACATGAGAGGGAAACCCGTCCAGATCAATGGAACATGAGAGGGAAACCCGTCCGATCAATGGACTGAGAGGGAAACCGTCCAGATCAATGGAACATGAGAGACAAACCCGTCCAGATCAATGGAACATGAGAGAGAAACCCGTCCAGATCAATGGAACATGAGAGGGAAACCCGTCCAGATCAATGGAACATGAGAGACAAACCCGTCCAGGTCAATGGAACATGAGAGACAAACCCGTCCAGAACAATGGAACATGAGAGGGAAACCCGTCCAGATCAATGGAACATGAGAGGGAAACCCGTCCAGATCAATGGAACATGAGAGACAAACCCGTCCAGATCAATGGAACATGAGAGGGAAACCCGTCCAGAACAATGGAACATGAGAGGGAAACCCGTCCAGATCAATGGAACATGAGAGGGAAACCCGTCCAGATCAATGGAACATGAGAGACAAACCCGTCCAGATCAATGGAACATGAGAGGGAAACCCGTCCAGATCAATGGAACATGAGAGAGAAACCCGTCCAGATCAATGGAACATGAGAGGGAAACCCGTCCAGATTAATGGAACATGAGAGGGAAACCCGTCCAGAACGACTGAAAATACTGATGGAATATGAGAGAAAAATCTGTCCAGAGGTACGGAAAACGACAGGATAAAAGTGTCCCTGGAGGTGAAATATGACAGTAAAACCCATCCAGAAGGATGAAATATGACAGTCTAACACGTACAGGACGATGGAATGTAACATGGAAACCCGTCCAGAACAATGGAATATGATTGGGAAAACTGTCGATGGTGATTGAATATGACAGAAAAGCACGTAAACGACAAAGGAAAATGACAGGAAAGCCCGTCCAGCAAGCTTGAAAATGGATGGGATATCCATGAAGGACGATGGAAACTGACAGGGAAACTAGTCCAAGGATATGGAATATAAAAGTAAAACATATCCATAGCGACGGGAAATGACAGGGAAATGACAGAGAAACCCATCTATGGTGATGGAATATGACGGATATCCGCTAAGAAAAATGGAATATGACAGGAGAAACCCGTCCACAACGATGTAATATAACAGGGAAACTTGACCAGAACGACGGAGTATGAGAGGGAAACCTGTAAAGAACGATGGAATATGACAGGGAAAACCGTCAAGAACAATGGAATATGACAGGGAAATCTGAGCTGAACGATGGAATATGATTGGGAAAGCCGTCCAGAATAATGGAAAATGACAGAAAAAACATGTCTAGTGCGATAGAAAATGACATTGAAATATAAAGGAAAACAGTTGAGAGTGATGGAATATGACCGTGGAAAACAGTTGAGAGTGATGGAATATGACCGTGGAAAACAGTTGAGAGTGATGGAATATGACCGTGGAAAACAGTTGAGAGTGATGGAATATGACTGTGGAAAACAGTTGAGAGTGATGGAATATGACCGTGGAAAACAGTTCAGGGTGATGATGACAGGGAAACTTATCAGATCATGAAATATGACAGGGAAACTTATCAGATCATGGAATATGACAGGAAAACTAATCTGATCATGGAATATGACAGGGAAACTAATCTGATCATGGAATATGACAGGGAAACTTATCAGATCATGGAATATGACTGAGAAACTTATCAGGTCATGGAATATGACAGGGAAACTTATCAGATCATGGAATATGACAGGGAAACTTATCAGATCATGGAATATGACAGGGAAACTTATCAGATCATGGAATATGACAGGGAAACTTATCAAGTCATGGAATATGACAGGGAAACTTATCAGATCATGGAATATGACAGGAAAACTTATCAGATCATGGAATATGACAGAGAAACTTATCAGGTTATGGGATATGACAGGAAAACTTATCAGGTCATGGAATATGACAGGAAAACTTATCAGATCATGGAATATGACAGGGAAATTTATCAGATCATGGAATATGACAGGAAAACTTATCAGATCATGGAATATGACAGGAAAACTTATCAGATCATGGAATATGACAGAGAAACCCATCTATGGTGATGGAATATGACAGGGAAACCCATCTATGGTGATGGAATATGACAGGGAAACCCATCTATGGTGATGGAATATGACAGAGAAACCCATCTATGGTGATGGAATATGACAGGGAAACCTATCTATGGTGATGGAATATGACAGGGAAACCCATCTATGGTGATGGAATATGACAGGGAAACCCATCTATGGTGATGGAATATGACAGGGAAAACCCATCTATGGTGATGGAATATGACAGAGAAACCCATCTATGGTGATGGAATATGACAGGGAAACCCATCTATGGTGATGGAATATGACAGGGAAACCCATCTATGGTGATGGAATATGACAGAGAAGCCCATCTATGGTGATGGAATATGACAGAGAAACCCATCTATGGTGATGGAATATGACAGAGAAACCCATCTATGGTGATGGAATATGACAGAGAAGCCCATCTATGGTGATGGAATATGACAGAGAAACCCATCTATGGTGATGGAATATGACAGAGAAACCCATCTATGGTGATGGAATATGACAGAGAAACCCATCTATGGTGATGGAATATGACAGGGAAACCCATCTATGGTGATGGAATATGACAGGGAAACCCCTCTATGGTGATGGAATATGACAAGGAAACCCATCTATGGTGATGGAATATGACAGAGAAACCCATCTATGGTGATGGAATATGACAGGGAAACCCATCTATGGTGATGGAATATGACAGGGAAACCCATCTATGGTGATGGAATGTGACAGGGAAACCCATCTATGGTGATGGAATATGACAGAAAACCCGTTCAGGAGATGGAAATAAGAGGAAACCCCTTCTAAGGCGATTTAAAATGAGAGGAAAATTGGTAATTACAATGGAAAATGACAGTTAAAACCGTCCATGACGATGGAAAATGAAACGAATACACGTCCAGGGTTATATAATATGACAGGGAAACACCCAGGGCGCTGGACAAAGAAAGGGAAACCCTTCAATTGACATGTAATTTAACCATGAAACCTCTCTAGGCAGATGGAACATGACACTAAAACCGTCGAGAGTGATGGAAAATGAGAGGGAAAATAGATCAAGGCGATTGAAAACAACTGCGAAACCAACCAAGTTCGAGGGAATATGACAGAGAAACCGGTCCAGAACGATTTAAAATGACAAGCAACTATGTCCAGGGCAACTGAAAATGACTGAGAAAATGGTTCAAATCGATGGAATATGACAGGGAAACCTGTCCAGAATGACAGAAAATGAAATGAAAATCAATCTTATCGATGGAATATGAGAGGGAAACTAGTCTAGAAAGAAGGAAAATGACAGAAAACATGTCCATGAGGATTGAAAATGAGAGGGAAAACTATTCAGGGCGATGGAATATGACAGAAACCTGTCCAAAGAGATGGAAAATGACAGGGAAAACCGTTCAGGAAAATGTAATATAACAGGGAAACCTGACCAGGGCGATAGAAAATGAGGGAGAAAACACTTTAAGGCTATGGTAAATAACAGGGGAAATCATCCAGGGCAATGGAAAATGAGAGGGAAACCACTAGAAATCAGTGGAACATGACAAGGAAACCCGTGCAGCAAGATTGAAAATGAGAGAAAGACATCCAGGCCGATTGAATATGACAGAAAGACATGTGCAGTGAGAGGGAAAATGACAGGGAAAAAAGTTCAGGTTGATGGAAAACTACGGAAACCAGGTCGATGGAATATGACGAGGATAACTGGCCATGAAGATGGAAAACTACAGGGAAAACGGTTCACTGGGAAGGAAAATGACAGGGATACCAGTCTAGAGCGATGGAATATGACAAGGAAACCAGTCCAGGACTACGGAAAACGACTGGATAAAACTGTCCCTGACGGGGAAATGTAATATAAAACCCATCCAGAAAGATGGAATATGACAGGTTAACACGTACAAGACGATGGAATATGACATAAAAACTCGCCCAGAACAATCGAATATGAAATGGAAAACTGTCCATTGTGATAGAATATGACAGGGAAACACGTACACGACAAAGGAAAGTGACAAGAATGTCCGTCGAGCATGCTTGAATATGGATGGGAAACCCGTCCACAACGATGGAATATGACAGAAAAACCCGTCTAGAACGATGGAATATCAGAGGGAAACCTGACGAAAAGGATGGAATTTGACAGGGAAAACCGTCCAGAACGATTAAATATGACAAAGAAATCCGACCAGAAGGATGGAATGAGACAGTGAAACCTGACCAGAACGATGGAAAATGAGATGGAAAGCTGTCCAGAACGATGGAATATGAGAGGAAAATCCTTCGTGAAAGATAAAGAATTGCAAAAATAACATGTCCAGGGAGATTGAATATGACAGCGGAAAAGTACAGGTGATGGAATATGACAGGGAAAACCCCTACAGAACGATGAAAAATGACAGGAAAAACTGGCACTAGCGATGGAAAATTACAGGGAAAACAGGTAATTGCGATGGAAAATAACAGGGAAACCAGTCCAAGAAGATGAAATATGAGAGGGAAACCTGTCCAGGGCTACGGAAAACGACGGGATAAAACTGTCCCTGACGGTGAAACATGACAGTAATAGCTATCCAGAAGGATGAAATATGACAGTCTAACACGTACAGGACGATGGAATATGGCGTGAAAACTCATCCAGAGCAATGGAATATGACTGGGTAAACTGTCCATGGCGGTAGAATATGACAGGGAAACACGTACACGACAAAGGAAAATGACGGAAAAGCCCGTCCAGCATGCTTGAATATGGATGGGAAACCCGTCAAGGACGATGGAAAGTGACAGGGAAAATAGTCCATGGATATGGAATATGACTGGGAAACCCATCATGGATGATGGAATGTGATACTGAAACCCATCCATGGTGATGGAATATAACAGGAAAACCCGTCGAGAACGATGGAATATGAGAGGGAAACCTGACCTGAATGATGGAATATGGCAGGGAAACCTGACCTGAACGATGGAATATGACAGGGAAACCCGTCGAGAACAATGGAATATGAGAGGGAAACCTGACCTGAACGATGGAATATGACAGGGAAACATAAGAACATAAGAACATAAGAACGAAGGAACACTGCAGAAGGCCTACTGGCCCATGCGAGGCAGGTCCAAGTCTCCTACCGGCTTAAGCCAATGCACCCAACCTAGTCAGGTCAGGTCACATTGACATAAGGGAGGAACACGGCAACCGACCTGGTAGCACAAGCTATCAGGTCTAACTCACACCCACCCACATCCACTCATGTATTTATCCAACCTATTTTTAAAGCTACACAACGTTCTGGCCTCTATAACGGTACTTGGGAGTTTGTTCCACTCATCCACAACTCTATTACCAAACCAGTACTTTCCTATATCCTTCCTGAATCTGAATTTTTCCAACTTAAAACCATTGCTGCGAGTCCTGTCTAGGCTAGATATTTTCAGCACACTATTTACATCCCCTTTATTTATTCCTGTCTTCCATTTATACACCTCAATCATATCCCCCCTAATTCTACGTCTTTCTAGAGAGTGCAGATTCAGGGCCCTTAGTCTATCCCCATAGGGAAGGTTTCTGATACATGGGATCAACTTTGTCATCCTCCTTTGTACATTTTCCAGAGAATTTATATCCATTCTGTAATAAGGTGACCAAAACTGTGCAGCATAATCTAAATGAGGCCTAACCAAGGATGTATAGAGTTGAAGAACAACCTGAGGACTCCTATTATTTATGCTTCTTGATATGAAACCAAGGATTCTATTAGCTTTATTGCGAACACTTATGCACTGTTGTCTTGGTTTCAGATTACTGCTAACCAGAACTCCTAAATCTTTTTCGCAATCCGTAATATTAAGATCTACATTATTTAGTTTATATGTGGCATGGTTATTGTCCTGTCCAACATTTAGAACTTTGCATTTGTCTATATTAAACTGCATCTGCCACTTCTCCGACCACTGCATCAGTCTATTCAAATCTTCCTGGAGTGCTCGAATGTCCTCGTCAGAATGAATTCGACGGCCTATTTTGGTGTCATCGGCAAACTTGCCGATGTCGCTCTTTATGCCCTCATCTATGTCGTTTATGTAGATTGTGAACAGCAGGGGGCCCAACACTGACCCCTGTGGAACACCGCTCGTGACACTTCCCCACTCTGATTTCTCCCCATTTATGCAAACTCTCTGCTGCCTATTTGTCAACCATGCCTCTATCCAGGAAAAAATTTCTCCTCCTATTCCATGTGCTTTAATTTTCCTCAATAGTCTCTGATGTGGGACCCTGTCAAAAGCCTTACTGAAGTCCATATACACAATATCATATTCATTACCATGATCTACCTCCTCAAATACCTTAGTGAAAAAAGTTAATAAATTCGTAAGGCAGGAACGCCCCTTTGTAAAACCATGCTGAGATTCGTTGATTAATTTATGCTTTTCAAGGTGGCTACGAACTGCCTCGGCAATTATTGATTCCATAAATTTTCCCACTATGGAGGTTAGGCTTATTGGTCTATAGTTCGAAGCTAAGGACCTGTCACCTGTTTTGAAAATAGGTATCACATTTGCCATTTTCCACTTATCTGGCACCATGCCAGTTTGTAGTGATATGTTGAAAAGATTAGCCAAAGGTATGCTAAGCTCCTCTTTACATTCCTTTAGAACCCTTGCATACAGTTCATCAGGGCCTGGGGACTTGTTAGGTTTCAATTTATCTATCTGCCTAAGGACCATGTCACTTGTGACCCTAATAGTGCACAGTTTATTATCGTCCTGTTCTACATAATTTATCATTACTGGAATATCGCTGGTATCCTCCTGTGTAAAAACTGAGAGGAAGTATGTGTTAAAAATTCTACACATTTCCTTATCACTGTCAGTGAGCTGACCCGAGGAACTTTTGAGTGGGCCTATCTTGTCCCTGATCTTACTTCTGTATAACCTGAAAGAATCCTTTTGGTTAGTCTTCGATTCTCTTGCAACTCTAACCTCATAATCTCTTTTTGCTTTTCTAATTCCCTTTTTTATTTCTCTCTTTAACTGAATATATCGATTTCTCAATTGCCCCTCTCCTCTTTTGATTTGCCTATATATGCCTCTCTTTTGACCAATCAGATATTTTAATCTATTGTTCATCCATTTAGGATCATTTTTGTTTGATCTGATTTCCCTATTTGGAACATAATTTGACTGAGCAGCTAGAACTATGCCCTGGAAAGCATCATATCGGCAACCATCACCACCTACCTGACCCTTAGTCAGGTCATTCCAGTTCAGCCCACCTAAGTAATTTTTCAGTCCTATGAAATCAGCCAAGCGAAAGTCAGGGACGGAGACTTGATTGCCATTATTAGGGGAATTCCATGATATATTAAAACTGAGTGATTTGTGATCACTTTCCCCAAGCTCATCATTAACCTCAAGATTATTAATTAGTGTTTCCCTACTGGCAAGAACCAAGTCAAGGAGGTTATTTCCCCTAGTTGGCTCTGTCACAAACTGTTTTAAAAAACAATCCTGGATCGTATCAAGAAGTCACCTGACTCTAAATTTCCTGTCAAATTGCTCCAGTCAATTTGTCTATAGTTGAAATCTCCCATTAGCACAACATTTTCGTATGTAGATGCCTTACGAATTTCGTCCCATAGAAGTTTACTGCACTCCCTATCAAGATTGGGGCCCTGTAAATCACACCCAAAATTAGTTTTTCTCGGCCCTCGAGAAGCTGTAACCAAACAGATTCAGTGGCTGACGCTTCTAATTTAATATCTTGTCTAACACAACAATTTAAATTGTCTCTGACATACATCGCTACTCCACCACCTTTCCTGTTGACCCTGTCAGTGTGGAATAATTTATAGCCTTGTATGTGACATTCAGAGGGCATCTCTCTATCTTTCAGATTGAGCCAGGTCTCTGTTATAGCAATAATATCTATGTTTCCTGCACTTGCAATTAATCTTAGCTCATCTATCTTATTTCTTACACTCCTGCTATTAGTATAGAAAAACCTTAAGGGAGCTAGTCCCTTGCTGCCCTCTGCTGTCCCCCTTTGTTTGCTGACCTGATCTATTGTCTTTATTTATAACTTCATGCTGAATGCCTTTTATACATTTACTGTTTCCAACCCAAGTGTTGCAACCTGCTTGTTTCCCACACACACCCATACCTCTATTTTCCATCATTTTAAAATCATAGGCATTTCACCAATGGCCTTCTCAATCGAGTCTGCAAGTGCTACCACCCCAGCCCCAGAGAGATGTACCCCATCCCTTGCATACATATCATGTTTGCCATAAAAGTTGTTCCAGTTGTCAATGAATGGGATTTGCATGTTCCTTGCAGTATCTGTCTAGCCAGCAATTTACACCAATTGCCCTAGACAACCATTCATTTCCTACTCCCCTTCTAGGCAAGATGCTACATATGATTGGGATCCCTCCCTTAGACTTAATGAAATCTATAGCTGACCTGTACTTATCTAGCAGCTCTTCTCTCCTACCCTTCCCAATACATTTCCACCAGCACTGAGACAGATAATGGGCTTGCTCCCATTACCTGACATGATATTATCCAGCCTGTTGACAATGTCCCCAACACCAGCTCCAGGGAAGCACACTCTATCTCTCATCTTCTTATTCCTATTACAAAAAGCACGGTCAATGTATCTTACCTGAGAGTCACCAACCACAATAATGCGCTTACCTCCATTAGCAGGGGCAGTAGTACCCTTACCTTCACTGGCCACTGAAGTACATTCATCCTGAAGAACAGAGAAGCGATTTCCTACCTTCAGATCTTCACTCTTAACTTTCCTTACTCTGATGCGCCTTCCATTACTGTGAACTACTCGCCACTTGTAGCAGGTGCTGGGCTGCACCTCACTGCTGGTAGCCGTTGCTGCCTCCCCAACTACAGCCTCCTCACAGCGAGAGACAGACTGCACCTCGCTGCTAGAAGCCTCATTCCCCACAACTCCAGCCACCTCACACTCTCTCCCTGACCCATTGAGGTGGACCTTCAGCCTCCTAATCTCCTCCTGGAGAAGCAAGACCTCCTCCTTCAACTCTCAAACCTCAATTTTTAAAACACTGCAGAAGCAAGCCATGCTTTGTAACCGTCCACACTAATCCCCAAAGCAGCTCAGGGTCTGTGACCTCACGTGATTAGAACGATGTAATATGACAGGGAAAACCGTTCAGAACTATGGAATATAACAGGGAAAAACCGTCCAGAATGCTGGAATATGAGAGGCATAGCCGTCCAGAATAATGGAAAATGACAGAATAACATTCCCAGGGCGACTGAAAATGACAGAACATGTCCAGAGCAATGAAATATAACGGGGAAAACAGTTTACAGCGACGAAAGACAATGGAAAATGACATGGAAAACCGTCCATTGCAAAGCACAAACGGTTCAGGATGTTACATGACAAAAAAATCAATCTGATCGATGGAAAATGACAAGGAAACCCGTCCAGAGCGATGGAGAACGACAAAAAAAGAATGTCCAGGGCAATAGTGTTCGCATCGCTATTGGGCCGTGCGGACGTGCTGCGCAGTAGCTCCTGATTGAGTTGGCTTTTGCGCAGTGTTGACGTGTACTTAGCTCTGTGAAGACCTGTTTGCGCGCTCTCTACAAATTGAAGCAAGATGCCCTCCATCGAGCAACTTTACCAGCAGCTTAAGGAAGAATTGAGGTTGGCGAAGGTGGAGATTCGGCGACTGACCGAGGAAAACAAGAAGATTCGTAGTAGTCCTCCTGTTTTGAGTCCTCAGGTCAAGAAGGGAAACTGGTCAATGGCTGGACAGCAGGGAACGAAGTTGACGATCAAGAAGACGAATGGAAAGGTAGAAACGATTAAGAAAAAAAAGACTGCCGTGGAAACTGTTGTGGAAACATCTAATACATTCTCAGTGCTACCCGACGAATGTGAGTCGACTACTGGGAACGTCACGACGAACGACATCAAGGAAGGTAAGAATATTGTTGTTGTTGGGGATAGCCAAGTTAGGTATATGGATAGGGCGTTCTGCTTGAAGGACAGGGAGACAGAGAGTTTGCTTTCCTGGGGCTGGGATGGAGGATATTGTTAGCCGTCTGGATGACATCATGAGAGGTAATGGGAGCAATCCTATTATCTGTCTCAGTGCTGGAGGCAACGATGTTGGCAGACGTAGGAGTGAAGACCTGATTTGCAGGTATAGGTCAGCAATAGAAATAATTAGGAGTAAGGGTGGGAACCCTGTCATATGTGGTATTTTGCCAAGGAGAGGAGTTGGAAATGAATGGTTGTCCAGGGCAATTGGTGTCAATTGCTGGCTGGACAAATACTGTAAGGAGAATGCCATAACATTCATTGACAACTGGGACATCTTCTATGGCAGAAATGACATGTATGCCAGGGATGGGGTTCACTTATCTAGGTCTGGGGTGGTAGCACTGGCAACTGCACTGGAGGGAGCAGTTAGGACTTTAAACTAGGAATAGTTAGTGGTATGGGTTTTGGCAGGAAAACAGTGAAGTCCCAGTGTAGTAATATTACGAGTTCTAGGGGAACTAGTAATAAGCAGAACGAGGTAGATATTGAAAAGTCCAGGACTTTGGGTGATAAGGACAGTAATAGGTTTAGTAGAAAAACAGAAATGAGCAGGAAGGGTAAAGAGAAAGAGAGTCTTTCAATGTTTATTATGCTAATTGCCGTAGTGCTAGAATAAGATGGACGAGTTGAGATTAGTTGCTAGTGCAGGTAGCATTGATGTATTTGCCTTAACTGAGACGTGGTTTAATTCAAAAGTCGGGACATGCCTGCGGAATGTCATATCAGGGTTTTAAATTGTTCCAAGTAGATAGAAGTATCGGGGAGGGGGTGGGGTGGCATTGTATGTCCGAGATCGCTTGAACTGTTGCATAAAAACGGGTATTAAGTCTGAAGTAACACATACAGAGTCTGTTTGGATAGAATTTTCAGAGGGGCACGAAAAACTGATTTTAGGAGTGATATACCGTCCCCCAAACTTAGATAGGGACCAAGGGAGACTACTATGGGAGGAAATTGTTAAGGCCACAAGGCACGATAATGTAGTAATTCTAGGAGACTTTAACTTTAGTCATATTGATTGGAATTTCTTGACTGGGAATTTAGAATCATACGACTTCTTAGAAGTAGTTCAGGATTGTTTTTTGAAGCAGTTTGTGACAGAACCTACAAGGGGAAATAACCTGCTTGACTTAGTTATGGCAAACAATGAATCCCTAGTTAATAATTTAGAAATTTCAGAGGAACTGGGTGCTAGCGACCACAAATCAATTACATTTAGCATTGAACGGAAGTACGA
Source organism: Cherax quadricarinatus (assembly GCF_026875155.1). Taxonomy (NCBI): domain Eukaryota; kingdom Metazoa; phylum Arthropoda; class Malacostraca; order Decapoda; family Parastacidae; genus Cherax; species Cherax quadricarinatus. The sequence goes on from NC_069407.1 coordinate 77,387,022, forward strand.
TAGTAGCGATAACTCAGTAAACAGTCCCAGATTTTCGCTTAGCAGATTACGATGGGCTTAGAGAACACTTATCATCTGTTGACTGGGGTAACGAAGTGAGCTATCAATATGACAGTTTTCTGAACACTATACATGCTGCTCAAAGAACGTTTATCCCATATAAAGAAATTAGATCAAATAGAAATGACCCAAAATGGATGAATAATAGGCTCAAATATCTACTAGGGCATAAGAAAGGAATTTATAGGCGTATCAAAAGAGGTGAGGGTCATCTTATGAATCAGTATATTGACATAAGAGGGACATTAAAAAGGGGATAAGAAAAGCTAAAAGGGACTATGAAATTAAAGTTGCTAGGGATTCTAAAACTAACCCAAAAAGTTTTTTCCAGGTCTATAGAACAAAAGTTAGAGATAAGATAGGTCCCCTTAAAAATAACTATGGGCACCTTACTGACAAAGAGAATGAAATGTGCTCGATTTTTAATAATTATTTTCTCTCAGTTTTTACACAGGAAGACACTAACAATATTCCAGTAATTAATTTTTATAGTGGGCTAGAAGAGTGGCCCGGTGGCCTGGTGGCTAAAGCTCCCGCTTCACACATGGAGGGCCCGGGTTCGATTCCCGGCGGGTGGAAACATTTCGACACGTTTCCTTACACCTGCTGTCCTGTTCACCTAGCAGCAAATAGGTACCTGGGTGTTAGTCGACTGGTGTGGGTCGCATCCTGGGGGACAAGATTAAGGACCCCAATGGAAATAAGTTAGACAGTCCTCGATGACGCACTGACTTTCTTGGGTTATCCTGGGTGGCTAACCCTCCGGGGTTAAAAATCCGAACGAAATCTCTCTCTCAACATCACAGTCACTAGTGAAATGGTTGTGAAGCAGATAGACAGACTGAAGCAAAATAAGTCGCCGGGTCCTGATGAGGTTTTTTCAAGGGTTCTTAAGGAATGCAAAATGGAACTCTGTGAACCATTAACTAATATTTTTAATTTATCTCTTCAAACAGGTGTAGTGTCTGATATGTGGAAGATGGCTAATGTAATTCCTATTTTTAAAACAGGGGACAAGTCGTTACCGTCAAATTACCGCCCAATAAGCCTGACCTCAATTGTCGGCAAATTATTAGAGTCAATTATAGCTGAGATTATAAGAAGCCATCTCGATAAGCATAGCTTGATTAATGATACTCAGCATGGATTCACAAGGGGCCGGTCTTGTCTAACTAATTTATTAACTTTCTTCAGTAAAGCTTTTGAGGCTGTTGACCACGATAAAGAATTTGATATTATTTACTTAGATTTTAGTAAGGCTTTTGATAGAGTTCCGCACCATAGACTGTTAAAGAAAGTGGCAGCTCAGGCATTGGGGGAAAAGTGCTCTCGTGGATCGAGTCATGGCTCATTGACAGGAAGCAGAGAGTGTCCATAAATGGGGTTAAATCCGAGTGGGGATCTGTAACAAGTGGCGTTCCACAGGGATCAGTCTTGGGCCCGTTGTTGTTTATAATATATATCAATGATCTTGATGAGGGAATTACTAGTGATATGAGCAAATTCGCCGATGACACAAAGATAGGTAGGATAATTGATTCAAACGTAGATGTTATGGAACTTCAGGAGGATTTAAACAAACTCTATTCTTGGTCAGAAAAGTGGCAGATGCAGTTCAGTGTAGATAAATGCAAGGTTCTGAAGCTTGGGAGTGCCCATAACCCTAGTACTTATAAGTTAAATGATGTAGAACTTAGCCATACAGATTGCAAAAAGGACTTGGGGGTTATGGTGAGCAGCAACCTTAAACCAACACAGCAATGCCTAAGCGTACGTAATAAGGCAAATAGATTACTGGGATTTATATCAAGAAGTGTAAGCAACAGAAGTCCAGAGGTCATACTGCAGCTTTATACATCATTAGTAAGGCCTCACCTAGATTATGCAGCTCAGTTCTGGTCTCCATATTACAGAATGGACATAAATTCGTTAGAAAACATTCAGCGTAGGTTGACTAAATTAATACATAGCATTAGAAATCTTCCTTATGAAGAAAGATTGAAGACTCTTAAGTTACATTCACTTGTTAGACGAAGAATGAGGGGAGACCTGATCGAAGTGTATAAGTGGAAGATAGGTATTAATGGGGGAATTAAAAGGTTTTTGAGGATTCTCCCAAGAGAACCCCGCAGTAATGGATTTAAATTAGATAATTTTTTAATTTAAAAAGGACATAGAAAGTATTGGTTTGGAAATAGGGTAGTTGATGGGGAACAGTCTCCCTAGTTGGGTTTTTGAGGCTGGGTTTTTGGGGTAGTTTCAGATTTAGGGGATAAGTACAGGGGGGGGGGGGGTTTGGGTTTTGAGTGGGACTTTCACATCAGAGCTTTTTTTTTTGGGTTATAATTTGGGCTTATAATTTGGGTTTGGGGCAATATTTTTTAGGGGGAGAATTGTAAAGGACCTGTAGTAGGGACCAAAGGCCCCTGCAGTGTTCCTCCTTTCTTAGTTTTTAGTAATAAAAAAAGACTGGAAAAAACCGTTCATGTCGAGGAAAAAATTACAGGGAAAGCCGACGGGTCAAGGAAAAATGTCCAGTCTGTGCGATTGAAAGGGCGGAAAACATAAAGGGCGAGGAAAAGACAGGAAAACCGTCCTGGGAGTGGAAACGAGGGGGAAAACAAAATGAAGGAAAAAAAATCTTTTCTGTCCTTTTGTTCTTGTCCTGTCCGTCCTGTTCTTTTCTTGTTCCTGCATGTGTGTCATTTTTTTATTTTCCGCCTGCCAATATTTTTTCCCGTGTTAATTGCTTTAATAATTTGAGGGGTTTCAAGAGATCCCCAAAGGAATCGACAGTTAAGTCCCAAAAATCAAGTCCCAAAAATGTAAATCCAACAATTAATCCAACAATTTAAAAACCCAAAATGAAGTCCAACCATTAATCCAACATGTAATCCAAACAATAAGTCCAACAATGTAATCCAAAAATGTAATCCAACAAAGTAACCCAAAAAGTAAGTCCAACAATGTAATCCAACAAAGTAAGTCCCCAAAAATGAATTCAACAATGAATCCCAAAAAGTAAGTCCAACAAAGTAAGTCCAAAAAATGAAAATCCAACAGTGTAAGCAGTAGTTTGTGGAATAAAGTATTCAATGCGATGAATTTTTTTGTACGATCTCTCCACAAATAATAATAATAAAAATAATAATAATAATAATAATAATAATAATAATAATAATAAGAAGAAGAAGAAGAAGAAGAAGAAGAAGAAGAAGAAGAAGAAGAAGAAGAAGAAGAAGAAGAAGAAGAAGAAGAAGAAAAGGAAGATAAAGAAAGGTAGTGAGGTTGGAGTACAATGAAGATAGTGAAAATAGAGGAGAGGTGTTGAAGCAGCAACACTGAAGGTTTGTAAACAACAACTGTCCGGTATTTCTCATTATATTTCCACTTGCAGTTCACCTCACACCATCACCTGTAGTTCACATTTGTAGTTCATGCTTGTAGTTCATACTTGTAGTTTACCTTAAACCATCACTTGAAGTTCACACTTGTAGTACACAACTGTAGTTTACCTTAAACCATCACTTAAGTTCACATTTGTAGTTTACTTTAAACCATCATTTGAAGTTCACACTTAAGGAACACTGTCAGTTAACCTTTCACTTCCAGCTGTTATGCACCTTAGGGAAACACCTTTTACCTGCAGTTGTCATTTACATTCCAGCTGTTGTCACCTTTCCATCTTAAGCAACAACTAACGAGGCCACATTACAGGTCGTTCCTCAGACTGTGTCTTACAAGAAAACCTGATATTTAAATGGATTACAGAAAGTGAATCTGACTTAGCTTGTGCACCTCAACTCTCCTTGTATGTTGTCGAGTTAAGTTTCGGAAAGCTTTGTTGCGCACACTAAGGCACTGCTGTCTTGGCTTTAAATTTCTGCTAACCATGACTCCCACGTCCTTTTCACATTCTGTATGACCAAGCTCTACTTCACCTAGATTATAGATTCGAGGGTTATTTTCATTACCAAGGGCAAGTACCTTACACTTATCCACATTGAACTTCATCTGCCATTTTGTAGACCAAGACATTAATTTGTCCAAATCCTCCAGGAGTTCATTGCTATCCTCCTCAGAGTGAATTATACGGCCTATCTTTGTATCATCAGCAAACTTACTCATGTCACTCGTAATCCCTTCATCAAGGTCGTTAATGTAAATTATGAACAAGAGAGGGCCTAAAACTGATCCTTGTGGAAACTCCACTAGTGACTAATCCCCATTCAGATTTCACTCCATTAATGGTAACTCTCTGCTTTCTATTGGTAAGCCATGCCTTTATCCATGCTAGAAATTTACCTCCTATACCATTAGCTGCCACTTTTTTCAAGAGTCTCCTGTGAGGTACTCTATCGAAGGCTTTACTAAAACCCAAATAAACAATATCATATTCCTTATCACTGTCAACTGCCTCAAATGTTCTACTGAAGAACGTCAGTAAGTTTGTCAGGCAAGAACGACCTCTCGTGAATCCATGCTGAGATTCATTTATCAAGTTATGCTCTTCAAGGTGACTTCTGATAATGTCAGCTATAATTGATTCTAATAACTTGCCCACTATAGATGTCAGGCTTATTGGACGGTAATTTGAAGGAGTGGACTTATCCCCTGATTTGAATATAGGAACCACATTAGCCATCTTCCACAACTCTGGCACAACACCGGTAAGGATGGACGCATTAAACACACTTGTTAATGGAAAACAGCTCATCGGGTCCCGGGGACTTATTTTGCTTCAGTTTGTCTATCTGCTTAATAACCATGTTCCTCGTGACAGTAATATTAGTTATTTTAAATTCATCATGAACTAAATAATTGTTAATTACCGGAATCTCATTTACATGTTCCTGTGTAAAAACTGACAAAAATAGTCATTAAATAAGGAACACATTTCCAGTTTGTTATCCGTCAGCTGTCCATTCCCAATTATCAGAGGTCCGACTTTTTCCTTCACCTTCGTCCTATACACTTGAAAGAACCCCTTTGGATTAGTCTTTGATTCATTAGCAACTCTAATTTCATAGTCACGTTTAGCCTTTCTAATCCCCTTTTCAATCATCTTAATAAATATTTAGTTTAATTAGAAATATTAAATAATTCTCTCAGTTTTAATATATACACTTCTCGCACTACTTCAATGACATATAAACATTCACTCTCACCAATACAATGACATATAAACATTCACCTTCACCAATTCAATGACATATAAACATTCACTCTCACCAATACAATGACATATAAACATTCACCTTCACCAATTCAATGACATATAAACATTCACCCTCACCAATACAAAACAAAAACTCTCACGAGAGAAAATAAAAACAGTCAACTTGGATCATTCGAACTATTGAGATTAATGTCTGCCATATGTAAGTTGTTTTAAAAAAGTCAGAATATGTTGTAAAACTGTCATATTTATTTAATATTCAGAGAGTATGTATTCTCATTATTATGGTGTTTGATATTCTTACAACATTCTGGAGTACCTGCCACTCACAGTCTCCTGGAGGTGTGTGTACTCACCTATTTGTACTCACCTATTTGTGGTTGCAGGGGTCGATTCACAGCTCCTGGCCCCGCCTCTTCGCTGATTGCTATTAGGTCCTCTCTCTCCCTGCCCCATGAGCTCTATCATACCTCGCCTTAAAACTATGTATGGTTCCCGCCTCCACTACGTCACTTTCTAGGCTATTCCGCGGCCTGACTACTCTATGAGTGAAGAAATACACTTCCTAACATCCCTTTGATTCATCTGAGTCTTCAACTTCCAATTGTGACCTCTTGTGTCTGTGTCCCTTCTCTGGAACATCCCGTCTTTGTCCACCTTGTATATTCCGTGCAGTATTTTATATGTCGTTATCATGTCTCCCATGACCCTCCTGTCCTCCAGTGTCGTCAGGCCGATTTCCCTCAACCTTTCTTCGTAGGACAATCCTCGTAGCTCTGGGACTAGTCTTGTTGCAAACCTTAGCACTTTCTCTAATTTCTTGACGTGCTTGACTAGGTGTGGATTCCAAACTGGTGCTAACACAGTATTATTAACATTAGTAGTAGAAGCCGTAGCACAGTTAGTCAATATTATGTACAGTATAAACACTACATATTATGTAGTACAGTATAAACACTACATATTATGTAGTACAGTATAAACACTACATATTATGTAGTACAGTATAAACATTACATATTATGTAGTACAGTAAACATTGCATATTATGTAGTACAGTATAAACACTACATATTATGTAGTATAGTATAAACACTACATATTATGTAGTACAGTATAAACACTACATATTATGTAGTACAGTATAAACACTACATATTATGTAGTACAGTATAAACACTACATATTATGTAGTACAGTATAAACACTACATATTATAACGTAAAAAGAAAATACTAATAACAATACATTATTCTACAGATCATAATTAAATTACTTTACATTTAGTAGATTCATGATTTCGTATCCAAGCTTATTATCCCAGCATTATATAAATATTTTAGAAAGCTGACAAGCTGATGAGAGAGATACTTGGGCAACCTATGGGTTTCATTATTGTGAAAATGTTTCAGCATCCAGTGGCACCAGAAGAACGATGGAAGGTGAGGAGTTTGAGGTAATTAGTCCCTCAGATTGGAGGTGATGTGCTCAATGAATCAGTGGTGATAAAGCGCAGCATGTGAGGATCAAGTGCTTATTAATTAAGGGAGAGGTAAGTGAAGCAGTTGAAGATGGCATCACCGATGGACCAATTCCACTAGTAGAAGTAGAAGAAGATTATAGGTTAGGCAAATATTGAAGAATTATCTGAATGAAGATCCCAACTATGTTGGATCTCAGCCTGGAGATGTGTTTACTTTATTAGTTTTCATAAAGGTACAGCATATTAAGAGAAAAGAAGCAGACACATGAAATGAAGAAGCTGGAGGCGATATCACTGATGGACAAAATATGATGTGATATTCACTTCATTATTTGTAATTATATGTTGGCTTATGCAGCACAACACTAAACCCGTCTGGTCTGGATATCATTAATACTGTTTTTCCCCAGCAGTTTGGAATCATCTCTTGGGATGTTTATAGGGTCCCGAAAACGTTATACCGTGGTAAATTAATTTTTATAAGCGACATGGTAACCATTTTGCTGGGTACTTTCCCAGGACACTTTCCAACGCTTCTCTAACTACCCACTAACTTTGAATTCGCTGACTCAGCAGTTTCATTGTTAGATGTATGAACAATTTGTATTGGTATTCACAGTTAACAACTACCAAAATTATCAACATTGGGCGTCACTTAATTTTATATATAATCATGTTGTTAAAATTAATACTTATGAATTATGTGTACTGACTCAATGTGTTGTTTACACTTCAAAAGTCTGTCATGGATATTTATAATTTTAACTCCTGGGTGACACTTATAGATCTCGTGTTAGGGTTCGACAGCTCCTCTAATTTCTATTTTCTTTATACCACTCACCCATAACACCGCTCTTCTAATGCAGTCCCAAAACCACATTGAGAAGTGTATGTTTCCCGGTGTATAAACGTTGACAGCTTATTTTATCCTTATTTAAGGGATTATATATTCTTGACCTGTATTGAATAGGTGACACGCAACCTAAGTGACCTTCGTGTAGTCGACAGACTTTAAGCCCAACTAATACAGCGCTCCACTACACCGCCCCTCCATAACACCGCTCCATTCCTCTCTAACCTTCACTAGGACGGGAGGAGGATGTCCCATAATGTAACGGAGTCTGTCAAATATTTCTCTTGTAGTGACAGTAACGAGAAGGGAGAGTGATATCGCACCCTCCTGCAGAATAGTTCCATTTCTGCGCTGTCAAGCCGATTCTCTCCGGCTGATCTATCTGGTGCATCTCATTGATGTAAACCTAATGATAAGCAAGCTGTATTAACGTGTGGTAATTACCTTGGCTTCTGATGTATATATGTAATCCCTCGATAATGACCGCTCGTATCTGGCTCCCCACAAAACTTACAACAATACGGCATTTCATTACATTTTTAACGTCCCGATGATAAAGGGTTTGTAATTACTGTTAACGCAACAAGAGAGACATTTATTAGCTTAATGTTGCGTTGTTTCAGCAAATTGACACTCACAATTAGCGGGTGTTGCTATAGTCTCAAATATTATACATTATTTATCTTAGTGATTGGATGAAAAGGTTTATAGGTACGAGATGGATTGTGTAATGAGGATGGGTTAATAAGTTGAATTGGAAGGAGAGGATTATAGGATTTTCACCATTAAGGAACAAGTCAAAATATTGGTTTCATTTTCCACTATTTTCAGTGAACGGTGGAGAATTTTGTGTTACTGCCATCTAAGTGTCCATGTAAATTCGTGCGACCTTTACCGTACGTGTCCATTTCTGAGTTTTGTCTCATTCTGTATATACACACCATCATCCAGTCCAGAGGTGTAATGTGTTGTGTGTGAATCACACACATCACATCACATACCTAGACTGGCTGGTGGTATTAATTAAGAAAATGAGAATTGATGCTAGGATTTCTCTTCAAGAAAACAGGTTTGCAAATCTTTTAAATTACTGATGAACACAACGGTTAGTGTTGCAGTTGATGGTCAGTCACAACGGTTAGTAAACAAACGGTTATTATTCTCAGCTGATGTGAAAAGGAAGAAAATTCAAGTACTGAGAAGGTTAGAAGAGAAATACAAGCGAGATTACAAAATTTGAGATTTCAAAAATAAATATACTTCTGAATACTGACAGTTGAGACATTTGAGACAAACTATTACAAGAAAATACACGAGCACTCAACCAGATCAAAAATGAGAAAGAACTGCTGAAAAAAAGGGAAGTGTGTGCTAAGAGTACTTTACATATTCTGTGTATATATTGTATATATACTTGCATGCTGTTTAGTGAAGGAAATAGTTTTACACTCACAGTTGTCTTTTGCTGGTTCTTCATTAGCACAACCAGGTGTGCAGGCCACAAGACTACGCAATACGAGGACTTATAAAATAAATAAGGTGTAACAGAGACAGATAGGATAAAAATAAATTATATAAACACAGCTAAGAGGTTAAATAATGACTAAAAATAAAAAAAATTACAGAAAATTAGAATTTCCAAAGAAAGAATTACCACAGATAATAAGTAACCCGAAGGAAAAATATAAAAATGTGAAATACATTTGCAAAGATTTGTAATGGTTACCATTGAGAGAAAATACTCAAGAGTAGAAAAGACGCAGTAAAAAGGAAAGAAGAATTAGCGAAAGAGTAAAATAACTATGGCAGGGAATTTTGAATCCAAAATCATAATAAGCTGAAGTGTTACTGTTATAGATCGATAATCAAGACAAGAGACTCCCGATAACAGTTGCAAATTACCCACTATTAATTAAGCAAATGAAGTGATAGCTTGAGAATTGACTTTAAGATGGAAAAGTGTCATGCAATGGATAAGGAAGAAAGTACAAATTGAATACATAAAGAAAATAGATTGCCCTGAAAAGACATAAATGTTGTGAGAAGGATGTAGGAGATATCAAAATATAGTCGCGGGTCCAGGTAAAACCAGGTAAACTCCAGGTTCAGGTAAACTCCAGGTAAACTCCAGGTCCAGGTAAACTCCAGGTAAACTCCAGGTCCAGGTAAACTCCAGATCCCATAAACGGAAGTACAAGAAGCTCTGTTTGGCTGAAACTGTGGAAAATATATAGTATATTTTCCGAAAATAGTGTATTTGTATGTAAATTATTAAAATATATTGTATTTAATAAAAATTATATTATAAAAAATGGGAAGCTCGGCGCCTGAGCTGACGAGCAGGGGAGAGTCGCCATATTTTTTTGAATGAGCCAAGAAAACGTTAGTGAAAATAAGGAAAAAATTCGTCGCTCTAGAGGTTATATTGGGCTTACACCTCTCAAATAGGAGCCAAAATTGTTGGAATTGCAGTCCTGCATAACGAGAGAATCAGGCGACTGGACAGAACTCCGTAATTAGATGAAAACAGGATATTACCCCCTGCTAAGTCATGTCTATATTTATTTTTATAGTTCTGGCCAGTATTATTATCATAAATGTAGACAGGGTTTTTTTTGAGTATGTTACACAGTAATCTCCAGACAAATTGGTGAGTGTTATGATTATAAATTCTCCTTCTGTTATATAAATGTGTATATGTAATCATTTATTAATTTTAATATACAGTCCACAAAAATTATAATAACTTTACCAGAATTCCTGGTGTGTATGTACATTTCATTTGCAATTAATATAGGTCTAGAGCAACTTGTGGAGAGATAGATGGTAGGTATCGAATGAGGACATTTTTGCGACCTAGATGTCCTAAAAAATCCTACTTGTCTTTGTAACTTTGATAAATAACAATTATCTTTCTTACCATTTACTTGTATGTATGTAATGAGATTCATCCAGGTAAATGTAATTTTCCACAGAAACTGTAAAATATAGGTTGACGAATAAAGATACACTAGGAGAGGATAATCACAACACATGATAGGCTAAAACTGTAGCGGCAGTCTACTTCACTCACCAAAAAATAAACATGATATAAAAGGGTAAAGAAAAATCCAGAAAATAGTTTTTAGAACAAAAAATAATAGGAGTTATAGATGCCGTCGTTGGCTGCGAGTAGAAAAAGTGGTTAAGTATCCCATATATAAAGTCATAACAGAATATAAAGGAAGAAATTAAGAATATTTCTTAGTATTTTTAACAGAAAGGACAAAATGGCTGCTCTTCAAATTTAAAATAAATGAAACAAGTTAAGCCTAAAGTATAGAAGAAATTGTTCACGAAGTTGAGGATCAAATAAAAGAATTAAATAAAGTAGTAGTAAGTGCTATAATTATTGCATATACATGAACTGTCCTTATCCCACACAGGCAAGGTGACATAAAAAGAAAAGCGAAAGTTTCTTTTTAACTTTAGTAGAGTATACAGGAGAAGGAGTTACTACTAGTCGCCTCTTACGACACGCATGGCTAACGGAGGAAGAATTCTGTTCCACTTCCCCGTGGAGATAAATAAACACGAACAAGAACTAGTAAGAAAATAGAAGCCCATGTATATTCACGTACACATGTACGTACATGCATGTGTAGTGTGACCTAAGTGTAAGTACAACTAGCAAGACGTTCCTGAAATATTGCATGATTATATATATATATATATATATATATATATATAATATATATATATATATATATATATATATATATATATAATATATATATATATATATATATATTATATATATATATATATATATATATATATATATATATATATATATATATTATGCAAAACAACCACTCTGAAAGAATAGTGAAATTCCAAGCGCTTTCGTGACTACTCACATTATCAAGGAACTATGAAAGTGAAGCATCCAAGGAAGCTATATAAGGGGTCCGGCCAGCACCTCACTATCAGATTCCACAACGGTTAAACACGTGACGCTCGGCGAGCCAACTTGGATAGGTCCCTTGCAAAACTCACCCCCAAACTATTCTACCCAAGAAAATTTAAAAATTATTTGTCCAGTGTATTATTAAATTCTTCCCAAATTCTATTAATTATAAATGGATCTAATTTATATAAACCAAAGGAAATATTCATATTATTGTCAAAACTGCTTTTTATGAAACATGATTCAGTTATATTCCTTTCGACCATGGACTTGCTAGATACTACTTTCTCAACTTTTTGAAAATCAATTGGATGGTTAAAATCTCTTACATGAATAAATAGAGCATTGGAATCTTGTCCAGTTCTAATGCTATATTTATGTTGTTTTAATCTTAGTTCGAGATTTTTACCAGTTTGACCGTAATAAACTTTATCGCAAATTTTACAAGGAATCTTATAGACACATCCATCAGAATTTTGGGAGGAATTCTTTATCAAAAGTTTTTTTACTGTATCAAGATTTTTGAATACAACTTTAATATTAAAAGTCTTAAGAAGAGAAGGCATATCAACCAAGTTTTCATGGTAAGGGAGAACCAACATATTTTTAGTTGAATAAGGCTGGTTGCCCCTTTTTGGATTATAAAAAGTGTTTCTAGCAACTTTAAAAGATTTATCAATTACATTTCTTGGGTATTTTAAATCATTACCTATTTCATAAATTTTGGATATTTCCTCATCTATGAACTCAGGACTACAAATTCGTAAAGCTCTCAAAAACATTGATGAGAAAACAGACAGTTTGACTCTATCTTGATGCGAGGAATAATAGTGGACATAGGAACAGTTATTTGTAGGTTTTCTGTAAATTTTAAATTTGAATTCATTATTACCCTTAATAATTAAAACATCTAGAAAAGGCAATGAGTTATTTTCTTCAAACTCAACAGTAAAGTTTATAGAATGGGCTAAGCTATTTAATTTTCCAAGAAAATGGTGTATATCTACATTTTTGGGCATCAGACACAAAATATCATCAACATATCTGAACCATTTAGCTCTATTAGGGAGGATTGTGTTAAGCAACCTTGTTTCAAAAAATTCCATGTATAGGTTACTAAGAACAGGTGAAAGAGGATTTCCCACTGCCATACCAAACTTCTGAGTGTAAAACTTATTAAATACAAATTTTGCATCAACAATGCAAAGTTTAATAAGTTTAATGATAGTAGGAACTGGCAATGGTAAATCATAGTTAACGAGTTCTTCAGATAAGAAACTTAATCATCAATGTTTTTGAGAGCTTTACGAATTTGTAGTCCTGAGTTCATAGATGAGAAAATATCCAAAATTTATGAAATAGGTAATGATTTAAAATACCCAAGAAATGTAATTGATAAATCTTTTAAAGTTGCTAGAAACACTTTTTATAATCCAAAAAGGGGCAACCAGCCTTATTCAACTAAAAATATGTTGGTTCTCCCTTACCATGAAAACTTGGTTGATATGCCGTCTCTTCTTAAGACTTTTAATATTAAAGTTGTATTCAAAAATCTTGATACAGTAAAAAAACTTTTGATAAAGAATTCCCCCCAAAATGCTGATGGATGTGTCTATAAGATTCCTTGTAAAATTTGCGATAAAGTTTATTACGGTCAAACTGGTAAAAATCTCGAACTAAGATTAAAACAACATAAATATAGCATTAGAACTGGACAAGATTCCAATGCTCTATTTATTTATGTAAGAGATTTTAACCATCCAATTGATTTTCAAAAAGTTGAGAAAGTAGTATCTAGCAAGTCCATGGTCGACAGGAATATAATTGAATCATGTTTCATAAAAAGCAGTTTTGACAATAATATGAATATTTCCTTTGGTTTATATAAATTAGATCCATTTATAATTAATAGAATTTGGGAAGAATTTAATAATACACTGGACAAATAATTTTTAAATTTTCTTGGGTAGAATAGTTTGGGGGTGAGTTTTGCAAGGGACCTATCCAAGTTGGCTCACCGAGCGTCACGTGTTTAACCATTGTGGGATCTGATAGTGAGGTGCTGGCCGGACCCCTTATATAGCTTCCTTGGATGCTTCACTTTCATAGTTCCTTGATAATGTGAGTAGTCACGAAAGTGCTTGGAATTTCTCTATTCTTTCAGATTGGTTGTTTTGCATATATATATATATATTATATATATATATATTATATATATATATATAATATATATATATATATATATATATATAATATATATATATATAATATATACATAATACATACATACATACATCATATATATATATATATATATATATATATATATATATATATATATATATATATATATATATATATATATTTATATATATATACATACATACATATATATATATATATATATATATATATATATATATATATATATATATACATATATATATATATATATATATATATATATATATATATATATATATATATGTATATATATATATATATATATATATATATATATATATATATATATATATATATATATATATATATATATATATATATATATATATATTATATATATATATATGTATGCTGTTGGTAACACTCTTCACCGTCTCGTTCCCAAAGCAGTAGTAAGAAACATTCGCCTAGAAGCTGCCAGCCACACCAACTGGGCTTTGGGGTCTCTCAAGGCAGTGAAGCCGCAGCTCATGCGGCAAGGGCCTGCATCAGGGACCTACCAGAAGACAAGGCCGTAGTCAAACTTGATTTTAGAAATGCCTTTAATATGGTGAAGAGAGATGTAGTCTTGCCAGCTGTTCAGGATCGGTTCCCCAGACTTTTTCCCTTCATTTCAGCTGGCTACAGCAAACCCTCAATTCTTTTGTTTGGAGAACATGAAATTTTCTCATCAGAGGGTGTTCAGTAGGGTGACCCACTAGCTCCCACTAGTCCCTGTTAGAGGACCTACAACTCATCCTCAATCCCTCAAAGTGTGAAATCATCACAGCGAACCAGGGAATAATCAATGCCCTGCGAAGAATCCTCCCAGAAGTCTCTACTACCACTTCGTCCAACAGTACCCTCTTGGGAGCACTGCTGGGTCACAAGGCCATCGACACTGTCCTCAAGGACAAATTGAATGATCTGATGAGAATGAAGGAGAGAATAAGCGATCTTGATGCCCACGATGCTCTGTATTTCCTCACAAGGTGTCTTACTATGAAAAGACTCACTGACTTCCTGAGGTGTGCACCCTCTTTTGATAACCCAACACTCGAGGATATGACGCACACCTGAGATCAACCTTTAAGAAGGCACTGAACCTGTCACTAGAGAATTAGCAATGGGATCAGGAAACCCTCCCAGTGCGACTGGGAGGTATAGGGATGCGCAAAGCAACGCATGTTGCTTTACCTGCTTTTCTGTCTTCGTGTTTGGCTTCCAGTGAATTAGTCAAGAAGACTGTACCTGAACACTTGAGAGACGTGGTAGGAGCTCAAGACCCCAGGGTCACTGAAGCAGCCATTTGGTGGGACACCCTTGCAGACTCCTCCAGTAGACCAGCTCCTCCCAAAAAACACAACAGTCCCATTGAGACAAACCGATCATAGAAAAAATCGCCAACACAATGCTCACAAACGCAGTGAAAGCACCACACTCAGGAGATTTCCTTTTAGCTGTTTCCAGTTCCTCCCTGGGCACTCTACTCGACCCACAGGTCATTGGGATTGATGTTGCTCTTCACCCCATCCTCACCGAACATGGGAGTATTTGCGGCAGGGCAACGGCTAATCAATTCGGACTTCATGGTCTTGTGTGTCACACAGCAGAAGGGAAATATGCCAGACATGAGGAGGTCATTGACATCATAAAGAGAAGCCTTGCCACAGCCCGTTGCCCAGCTCAACGGGAACCCCAAGTGCAGAGGTCTGACAGAGTTCAAAAGCGTCCTGATGGAGCCACTGGGCTACCCTGGAAGGATGGGAAGCAAATTGCCTGGGGCTACACTTGTGCCGCCACATGGCAGACACCTACTTGCCATACTCCGAAGCTGAAGTAGGTGGAGCTGCCAGCCACAGGGAGACCCAGAAGATCCGCAAATATGAAGACCTTTCCCCTTGCTATAACTACATCCCAATAGATCGGAGACCTTGGAGCATGGGGCAAGTGTGCTCTAAAGTTC
This sequence comes from Cherax quadricarinatus, assembly GCF_026875155.1. Classification (NCBI taxonomy): domain Eukaryota; kingdom Metazoa; phylum Arthropoda; class Malacostraca; order Decapoda; family Parastacidae; genus Cherax; species Cherax quadricarinatus. Next base: position 77,402,735 of record NC_069407.1, read on the forward strand.
CTCAAAAAGCTGGGTGAGAAGCTTGTCATAGAAACCAAGGACCACAGGGGGACCAGCTTCCTCTTTCAGAGACTCAGTGTTGTGATCCAGAGAGGAAATGTCTGCAGCATTCTGGGCACGCAGCCCACCACTGGGGAGCTGGACGATGTATTCGAGATGTAGCTCTGTGTTGTTATCTATGTTGTTTTACTTTCTGTTGTATTTTTGTGAATGTTTTGTCAATGTATTTTGCCTTGAAATAATATATATATCATTATAGGGGGTGGTAGGAGAAAATTCTTAAACAGGTTCGGGGAGAACCTTGAGTTTTCCCTGAAGCAAGTTTATTCTTTTCTAGAGGTGGTACCTCCCCATATTATACACACACACACACACACGCACACACACACACACACACACACACACACACACACACACACACACACACACACACACACACACACACACACACACATGGAGCTCGGACTCGACCCCCGCAACCTCAACTAGGTGAGTACACACACACAAACCAACCATCACACACCGATCTCTCTGTTCCCACCCCCTGCACCACAGTTACAGTATTAGAACAGAAGTTGAAGGTTTGGTACACAAATGCGGATGGATTAATGAATAAACATGAGGAATGGTAAAAAAGAATCAATGAGAAGTCCCCAGACATCATAGCAGTTACAGAAACAAAACTCACGGAGACAATAACAGATGCAATCTTCCCACCAGATCATGAGGAAAGATAGAAGGGGCAGAGGGAAAGGAGGGGTTGCTCTGCTCATAAAACACAGATGGAAATTCGAGAAAATTGGAGGCATAGACGAGACGGGAGAAAGAGACTACATAATAAGTACACTTCAGTCTGGGGAGCACAAGGTGGTCATTGCAGTGATGTATAATCCACCACAGAACTGCAGGAGGCCAAGAGAGGAATATGAAGAAAGCAACAGAGCAATGGTGGACACACTTGCTGAGGTGGCAAGAAGAGCTCACTCCAGCAGAGCAAAGTTGCTGGTTATGGGGGATTTCAACCACAGGGAGATTGACTGGGAAAACCTGGAGCCACATGGGGGTCCCGAAACATGGAGAGCCAAGATGATGGACGTGGTGCTGGAAAACCTCATGCACCAACATGTTAAGGACACTACCAGAGTGAGAGGGGAGGATGAACCAGCAAGATTGGACCTTGTGTTCACCCTGGGCAGTTCAGACATTGAGGACATCACGTATGAGAGTCCCCTAGGAGCTAGTGACCACGTGGTTCTGTGCTTTGAATACATAGTAGAGTTGCAAGTGGAGAGAGTAACAGGAGTTGAATGGAAAAAGCCTGACTATAAAAGAGGGGACTACATAGGGTTGAGGAACTTCCTGCAGTAGGTTCCATGGGACAGAGAACTGGCAGGAAAGCCAGTAAACGAAATGATGGAATATGTAACAACAAAATGCAAGGAGGCAGTGGAAAGGTTTATTCCCAAGGGCAACAGAAACAATGTGATGACCAGAACAAGCCCCTTGTTTACCCGACGGTGTAAGGAGGCAAAAACAAAGTGCAATAGAGAATGGAAAAAGTACAGAAGGCAGAGAACACAGGAAAATAGGGAGATCAGTCGCAGAGCCAGGAACGAGTATGCACAGGTAAGGAGGGAGGCCCAGCGACAGTATGAAAATGACATAGCATCGAAAATCAAGACTGACCCGAAACTGTTGTATAGCCACATCAGGAGGAAGACAACAGTCAAAGACCAGGTAATCAGATTGAGGACAGAAGGTGGAGAACTCACAAGAAATGATCAGGAGGTATGTGAGGAGCTAAATAGGAGATTTAAGGAAATTTTTACAGTAGAGACACGAAGGGCTGTGGGAAGACAGCACAGAAGGGAACATCAAGAGGGAATATACCAAAAAGTGTTGGATGACATACGAACAACCGAGGAGGAGGTGCAGAAGCTGCTAAGTGACCTTGATACCTCAAACGCGATGGGGCCGGACAACATCTCCCCATGGGTCCTTAGAGAAGGAGCAGAGATGCTGTGCATGCCCCTAACCACAATCTTCAAAACATCCCTTGAAACTGGGCAACTTCCTGAGAAATGGAAGACAGCAAATGTAGTCTCCATATTTAAGAAAGGAAACAGAAATGAGGCACTAAACTACAGAACTGTGTCTCTGATATGTATTGTGTGCAAAATCATGGAGAAGATTATCAGTAGGAGAGTGGTGGAACACCTGGAATGGAACAAGATTATAAATGAAAATCAGCATGGGTTCATGGAAGGCAAATCCTGTGTCACAAACCTGGAGTTTTATGACAAAATAACAGAAGACACGAGAGAGAGGGGTGGGTTGATTGCGTTTTCCTAGACTGCAGGAAGGCCTTTGGCACAGTTCCCTACAAGAGATTAGTGCAGAAGCTGGAGGATCAGGCGCATGTAACAGGGAGGGCACTGCAATGGATCAGGGAATACCTGACAGGGAGGCAACAACGAGTCATGGTACGTGAAGAGGTATCACAGTGGGCGCCTGTGACGAGCGGGGTCCCACAGGGGTCAGTTCTAGGACCAGTGCTATTTTTGATATATGCGAACGACATGATGGAAGGAATGGACTCTGAAGTGTCCCTATTCGCAGATGATGTGAAGTTGATGAGAAGAATTAAATCGGATGAGGATGAGGCAGGACTGCAAAGAGACCTGGACAGGCTGGACATGTGGCCCAGAAACTGGCTTCTTGAATTCAGTCCTGCCAAATGCAAAGTCATGAAGATTGGGGAGGGACAAAGAAGACCGCAGACAGAGTATAGGCTAGGTGGACAAAGACTACAGACCTCACTCAGGGAGAAAGACCTGTCAGCATAGTTGCTGATCCCTGTATTCCCAGTATTATATAGCATAGCATATTAGTATCATCCATGTGCTTTAGATACGAGATCCCTTGTAGGCCTGTGGCTTTGTGTGACGTCACGGGATACAGATGTGTAGGCTCATACCTCTGCCTCGGCCTCACTCGGCGGCAGACCATTCAGCAGACAGGCAAGGCACTGGGCTCCATCCCTCATCTCAGTCTGACAATATAGTTACCATCCCACAAGTGTGTCTACCTTCAACCTACGATATCTCCATTTAAGAACCCTTACGATAAATGGTGGCAGCGGTGAAATGTAATTCTGACAATTACAGCGATTTCTGGAGATAAAATTTCGACCAGCAAGACGGCCATTTCGTGTCACCAGTAGGCCTACCGAGGTTCACCCCATCCAGCTACTTCAAGCTTCTACATTATTCACTGGTCAGTCTCTTTGTATTAGTGTTTTTCTGCTTATTTGCATCACTCCCGAGGGGTTGACCCGAGTTTGCAAAATAAGCCAGCTTCCAGTCTGTGGTGGGGGAGTCAGAACAACCGAGTCCAGTCCAGCCTAGCCTACTCCATCCAATTATTTTGCCGGCCAAGCCAGCTTCCACCCCTGCTGTGCTCATCGTGTGAAGTTATCAAGCCATTCTGTGTGAAGGGTTAAGACAAGCCAGCTAGCAACTAACCCAGGTGTCTTACCCCAGTACTCAAGCAAGCCACGTGAGAAGTCTTCATCGCTTGTGATTCAAGCTCCAAGCATTTTGAGTGCTCCTTTTCATCCTTGTAGAGTTGTAGTATTTTGTGGGTTTATTTTAAGCCAGCCGGCTTAGAATTATCTTCGCGGCAGTGTGGGTGTTCTCAGTGAGACTTACGACGTTCAAGCCCAGCCACTCAGGATCACGTGTGTCGCACCATTGCCGGTGTCAGTCCTGTTAACCCACAAACCCAACTACAGTCAGCCATTACACACTCACTTCATCAGTGTTTTGGTGCACTGCTAAAGGTTGTAGCACCATATTTTAAGGACCACATAGGGGGTCAAAAGCTAGAGTGTGTTCGTGCCATCTTTATAAAGCCTCCTGTGTTTGTCTATCGCCGATGTAAGCACAATTCTACGATCATCTGTGCAGAGGACAGCAGCAAGACGATATAAACAATCCATCAATCTCATTCTTCAGGTTGTTATAGGGATAATATTTTTTTTTAGAGACATTTGCGAGTGTTGAGACTTTTTTTTCTATGTTCCCAGTGATTTTTCTCTTAGTGACATTCAGTGACTCTTGATCAGACTCAGTGTTTATCATGTACTGATTGCATTAATTTCTTTTAATCTCCTTAATTCAGTGTTAATTTTTGTGCTATTATTTCATGTCTGTTGTGTTGTGTATCTTTTTATACACTTGAAGTAAGTACCTTAGTGTTTTCCTTTGTTGTGTGTGCAACATATGAGCAGTATAGATATTCTGCATCACAACTTAGTGTTGTCTGTTATTTTTTTTTCTTCCCAGCATTTGTGTAATTTTATTTTGTTCCCTGTGTGTTGAACATTCTTGTGTTCATATTCTTTTCATTCAGCCAGTGTCTAATTTGTCTTATTTCCACAGACAATAGTGCCATTATTTTACACAAGCAAGAAATAATTTTTTACAAAATTTTTCAAAACATCAAGTTTCACTGCAAGAAAATTCTAGTATTGTGTTATATTGATGTGTTGTGTTCTGCATCACTGTAAGTGTTCAAACTTTTTGTTATATGTTTTAGCACCTATTAATTTTCATGTTTCATTGAACAAATTCACTCTTAAGTGCAATTTTTAAGTTTTTCCTTTAAAGTAAATTGTTCTTTTGCTTGTTAAGTGTTGTTTAAGTGCAGTTAAGAGTTAAAGTGTTCATTCCTTGATATATTTCTTTTCTTGAGTGTGTAATAATTTTTTTTATTATTGCACATTGACTCATTTTTGCAATAATTCTTGTGCAAATATTGTGTTGCTATTAAAGTTTCCTTGCAGAAAATTTTATGAAGTACTTATTGATTAGCAATTGTTAATTTGATATATTGCTACAGTTTATTACAGTGCAGTTTCTTATGCTCTGTTCTGTGCATAGTATTTTATTCTGTCTGTGTCATTTTATTTTTATTTCAGTGAATTGTGTGTCTGTTTTAATTTTTGCACAAGTTTATTGAGTCCATTTTATCATTTTATTGTGTATTTCCTTGTTGCGTTGAAAGTAAAGACAACTCACTGTGCCATCCTTTCAATTTAAAGTAAAAGTTGAGCAAATTAGATTTGAGCAAAGTACAAGTTCTCTTGATTTTCAGTGTTTGTTAACTTGCATATTTTTCTTGTGTGAGTTCTTTGCTTACTGTGTGACCTGTCAATTTTTAATTACTTATGCAGAACAGTTAAGCATTTTCTTCCATTTAAGCTTATTGTGTCATTCTCTCCATTTTTCTTGCCTTATGTACTTCAGTATTTTCACTGAGAAGATGTCCCAGTCACTTTTGAATGTTCACTTAGTGTATCATGCCAGTCAAAGTCAATATGAATCAGTCCACAGTACCAACATTTCCTTACCGACTGAAAGACAATACCTAGCCCCTGAGCAATGTGTTTGTTCTCACAGCTTGTATCTGAGATTTGTTAAAGTGCTGCGAAATGTGAAGTTCAGATTAAGTTCCTATAGATTCGTTCATTACTTATTAACGTAGCCGAGCGGTCAGGCACTAGTGACTCTGTCACTCCCATCTGTGTTCCACCTACACCTTCAGACTTGCAGGATAGTGTTCCGTTGCCTCAAGTGTCCGGGGACACTCAGACTGCCTTGAGTGCACAGCCTATCCCTGCAATGACTGCTAGTTCGAGTACTAGTTTCTCCACAGGGGATGCCTTGTCAGAAAACGATTACTTGCAACTAGTAATGCCATCTCTTGTTGATGTGACATGCTGTCTGCAGAAAGACGTCTCTGTTACAGCTAGTGTTCTCACTAGAGTGTCTGTTGTTGTTCCTAATGTTCCAGATGGTGATCCCATCCTAGTTGACAGTAATCAGTGCATTGTAAGAAGTTATTT
>NC_069407.1:77413642-77503088 GCF_026875155.1 Cherax quadricarinatus
ATTTATCAAGTTATGCTCTTCAAGGTGACTTCTGATAATGTCAGCTATAATTGATTCTAATAACTTGCCCACTATAGATGTCAGGCTTATTGGACGGTAATTTGAAGGAGTGGACTTATCCCCTGATTTGAATATAGGAACCACATTAGCCATCTTCCACATCTCTGGCACAACACTGGTAAGGATGGACGCATTGAATACACTCGTTAATGGCTGACTAAGCTCCATCTTGCATTCCTTAAGTACCCTTGAAAACAACTCATCGGGTCCTGGGGACTTATTTTGTTTCAGTTTGTCTATCTGTTTAATAACCATGTCCCTCGTGACAGTAATATTAGTTAACTTAAATTCATCAGGAACTAAATAATTGTTAATTACTGGAATCTCATTTTTCCTTCACCTTCGTCCTATACACTTGAAAGAACCCCTTTGGATTAGTCTTTGATTCATTAGCGACTCTAATTTCATAGTCACGTTTAGCCTTTCTAATCGCCTTTTTTACTTCTCTTTTAAGCTGAACATATTGGTCAGTAAGGTTAACCTCTCCTCTTCTGATGCGCCTATAAATTCCCCTTTTCTCCCCTAATAGATGCTTTAGCCTCCTGTTAACCCATTTGGGATCGTTATTATTAGACCTAATTTCTCTCTGGGGAATGTATATACTCTGGGCACTGTGTACATTATTAAGAAAACAATCATAAAAGCAGATCCCTTCATATTCATAAGTATGATTATCGTCAATAAAATCATTAGCTAGATAACCCCAATCAAGATTAGACAGATGTTCCCTAAGTCCATTATAATCGGCAGAACGAAAATCGGGGATTTTTACTGTATTATCATTATTCTTGCATTCCCAATTAATGCTAAAGGTGATGGATTTGTGATCACTTGCGCCAAGCTCTTCAGTGATCTCCAGATTATTCACGAGTGTTTCCTTATTTGACAAGACTAGGTCTAGCAAATTATTACCCCTGGTAGGTTCAGTTACACTCTGTTTCAGAAAACAGTCCTGAACTGTTTCCATGAAGTCAGTGGACTCTAGATTACCTGTCAAAGAATTCCAGTCAATTTGGCTAAAGTTAAAGTCCCCTACTATGACTACGTTACTGTGTCCAGAAGCCCTAACAATTTCGTCCCAAAGAAGTCTCCCTCTATCGTGATCCAAGCCTGGAGGTCGGTATATTACACCTAGAATTAGTTTTTCTTGACCCTCCACGAACTCTACCCAAACAGACTCTGTTACTGCTCCATCTATTTTTATACCTGTTTTTATGCAACAATTAATATTTTCTCGAACATACAATGCAACTCCTCCCCCCTTCCCATTACATCTATCCACATTGAATAACTTAAATCCCTGAATATTGCACTCAGCAGTCATATCCCGACTCTTTAAATCATACCACGTTTCAGTTAATGCAATGATATCAAAGTTCCCAGCACATGCTACCAAACGTAGTTCATTAATTTTATTTCTTGCACTTCGACTGTTAGCATAAAATACCATCATATGTTTTTTCTTCTGCACATTTTCCTATTCATCTTTGTTTTTACACAATTTCTGAAATTATCATTACCCAGAGTTACTACATGACAGTTACTATTAAAATTCTTAATATCAGAGCATAAGTCAATATATCCATACTCATTATTAATCATTTCTAAACCCATACCTCTAACTAATCCTAGTTTAAAGTCCTAACAACCCCCTCAACTGAGTTAGCAAGAAAACCCACACCTGCCCTGGATAAGTGAACCCCATCCCTGGCATACATGTCATTTCGGCCATAGAAGTTGTCCCAGTTGTCAATGAATGGTACTGCATTATCCTTACAGTGTTTATCCAGCCAACAATTAATACCAATTGCTCTGGACAACCATTCATTACCAACACCTCTTCTTGGCAAAATGCCACATATAACAGGGCGCCCCCCCTTCTTCCTAATCATGTCTATAGCTGTCCTGAACTTTCTAACTAAATCCTCACTTCTACGCTTGCCTACATCATTGCCTCCAGCACTGAGGCAAATAATAGGATTGATCCCATTACCGTTCATGATGTCAAGCCGGCTAACAATGTCCTCCATCCCAGCCCCAGGAAAGCATACCCTTTGTCTCCTACTCCTGTCCTTCAAGCAGAATGCCCTATCCATGTATCTAACCTGGCTATCCCCAACAACAACAATATTCTTACCTTCCTTGTTGTCGTTCGTCGTGACGATCCCAGTAGTAGACTCACATTCGTCAGGTAGCACCGAAAATGCGTTGGAGGTTTCCACGGGAGTTTCCACAGCAGTCTCTTTCTTCTTCATCGTTTCTGGCTTTCCATTCGTCTTCTTGATCGTCAACTTCGTCGTCCCCTGCTGTCCAGCCACTGACCACGATCCCTTCTTGACCTGAGGACTCGAAACAGGAGGACTACTACGAATCCTCTTGTTTTCCTCGGTCAATCGCCGTATCTCCATCTTCGCTGCCCTCAATTCTTCCTTAAGTTGCTGGTAAAGTTGCTCGATGGAGGGCATCTTGGTTCAGTCCACGGGAGCAAACAAGACACTTCTTCACAGAGTTAAGTATAGGTCAGCACTCAAAGTACAGGTCACCACTCAAGAGCGATATGATAATGACTTATAAAATACTGATAGGAATTGATAAGGTGGACAGAGACAGGATGTTCCAGAGATGGGACACACCAACAAGGGGACACAGTTGGAAGTTTAAGACACAGATGAATCACATGGATGTTATGAAGTATTTCTTCAGCCACAGAGTAGTCAGTAAGTGGAATAGTCTGAGAAGTGATGTAGTGGAGGCAGGAACCATACATAGCTTTAAGAAGAGGTACGATAAAACTCATGGAGCAGGAAAAGTGACCCAGTAGCGGCCAGTGAAGAGGCGGGGCCAGGAGCTATGAATTGACCCCTGCAACCACAACTAGGTGAGTACACAAACACTCATCGATTCTGCCACACACTCACGTACTCACCGATACACTCATACTCACAAGGTGTGATTCACCTCACTTAAGCTGTCACTGATACACTCAGACACAAGCACTTTTTAATCACGCGCATATACACACACTCTGGCATAAGTGTGGAAGCTCATAATGGCGGCAGCGTTTTTTATGATGAAATTATAAAGCCGATCATAATTATTGTGGTGCTCCTCGGACTGAGCTATATTATGGGATCATAGGCTCCAGCCTGGCTTCTGCTCCTGCCTCGCTGCACACTCTCCTATTATCTTTTTGTCTTTTACTTATTCTGCCTTGTTTCTTTGCACGTTCCACCCACTTTCTGTCTTTATTTTCCCACTTTTTCCTAATCTTTTATGCTTTTGTCTCATTGTAAAAACTCGGGAGCACTTCAGGATATATTTTCACTTTTTTTACTGATCAACACTTTTTTTTCTCTCATTTATCATAGTATCTATTTTACCTCACCATACCCGCTAGCTTCCTCCTCCCTCTCTTTCTCTTCCCTAACTCGTACACTATGAAGCAGCTTAGGCTTCATCCCCAACTCGGTGCTGGAATATACCGTTGCTTCCAGGATTCCAGTTGATCCCCAACGGAATATGGCAAAGGATTATTCTCCTTCCCAGCCCCTCCCTCCCTGCGACTCCATCCTCCAGTCCAAGAACGTTACTATCCTCTGGACCACATCCTCTCCTCACCGAATCCCACCCCAAATCTAGGGACCAGTGTAGTCTTTGTAAAAGTCTTTGTTAATGTCTCTCTCTCTTGAAGATTTGTATCCCATTTGTGATGATACAAAGAGTCTGGAAGACAGACGTGATTATTCGCTGCTCATATAAACATTAGAGTATATAAAAGTAGTGGATTAACAGAAAAGAAAACATGATTTCCTTTGGGTTTTGAACTTTGCTTTCCCAACGAACGACTATCTCCATACAGTATAACGGGAAAAGGCGAGCACATATCCTTCTTTTGGTTTCTGTTGTAAATACTTGAACTAATGGGCACACATTAAAACACAAAATCTCGCAAATACAAATATGAAGATACAAACAGAGGTTCATACACGAAAACACAGAAGCTATAAAAAAAAAATCAAATACGTACTGTACAAACATAGCAAAAAAAAAAAAATAGGCAAAACACTGACACACACAAATTATGAAAAACACTTACGTAAACCACACATGGAATATTAACAATTAAAAACATTAAATAATGAGGATTTACAAAAAATGGCAAATACAACAGGTTCTTAATTTCAGATAATACGGGTTCTTATCACCTCACTCATTAGTTATTATATTAGTTTATAAGGAATTTTCAGCACGTCAAATAACTTAGAAATTTAGTTAAAATCAATTGTTTACTACTGGTCACATCAGAAATTCTTAAAAACTTGTGATAGATGTCCAAGATTTACTGACTCGAATTCCTTGACTATAGCGGCAGTATTGTAATTTCAGACGTATTATTCAAACCCCATCACTGATCCTGACCGTCTTCAACGTGAATTCGAGATAAGTCATAATAAACGACTGTCAATGAATAAGCAGAACACTGGACGGGGATTGGAAGCTTCGTGCTCAATGGTAACAAGTCCAGCGCTTTACTACTGGGCTACGAGGCTTCTAATAATAAAAAATTCAGACAACACTACTGTATGATGTGTGCGTTAGAGGTCATCAAGGGCAGTGGGGTCAGATGGCGGCCTCTGACAGAGACATGACACAACACTCCTGTCTGGGAAATTTTCCTATTAGACACTTCGTAGCCCAGAGGTAGAGCGTTCCACTAACATTCAGGACCACAGTTCGAATCCCCGTCCATCCTCCTCTCTTCAAGGTGTTTAGTTACAGTCTAGGGAGTGTTATTTGGCTGGAATTAACAAGGTAGCAAATACCGCTTTCGGTTGCACAATGACCAACATATATTTAGTTTTCTTTCATGTTTTGGTTGTAGTATTATTGTTTAGAGAGAAACACTGTCTCAGTATCAGCTTGTTCTGCGACTTATTTACTCCCTCACATCTGTTAGCAGTACGCCTTGTAATACCAGATTTATTTTGTTCCGTGAACTTAGAATTTCAATGTGTTTTATGTTCTACTTCAGATTAGTTATGTTTGGAGCTGTCACTGCTGAGGCTGAAGATTTTCTTGATTAAACCTCCGTCTTACATGGTTAAAGTTCATAAATTTTATGGTTTTGAATTGCTAATTCTTTCTAGCATATTAGGAGTTCTAATTTACATCACTATGGTTTCCAGTTAGAGCAGAAATTTCTAGTGTTCGAGGTTAGCCTTCTAAGATTAAGGTTCTAAACTTGTTTTTATCAAAGTTCTGACTTTCTATGGTTAAATTTCTTGATTGTTATGCTTATTGTTCTAGCTAGCATGTCAATGATGAGGTTCTGGCCTGCAGTGGGAAAATATTTATCTTGTCATACTGAAAGTTCTAGCTTTCCATGATTAAATTAGTTTTCCAAAAAACGTTGAGAGAGACGTAAGGAAAAGGTTTCCGCAAATTAAAAAGAAACAAAAGTCTCAGTTTCCATCTGTGCCACAAGCACAGATGGAAACTGAGTGGAGATCAGAGTGGAGATCAGAGTGGAGATCAGGAAAAAGAGGAACTAAAGGGATCTGGGGTTCGTTACTGCAACAAAAGAAAGTTTCAAATCTTTTATTATCAGATTTAAAAGCAACCAAAGAGGTCTTTATAAAGTAAAAGTTTGTTCATCGAAAGTTCCTGCTAAGTAGTTGCTGGCCAGATTATTCTCTCACTTCAGTCGATAATTCTTTACATTAGAACGTTTCCTGATTACGTTTGGTCAACTCGATGCTATATATATTGTGGCCATTCTTTTATTTGCTTTCGTGTAGCTGGGTAGAGGTTTATAGGTGTATGCAATTCATTCTTACCCAACTTAATGGAAATAGAATTTTCAATCTTTCCAGCAGTATTATAAATTTGACATGGGCCGCTTAAGAAAACGAACATACCATAATGAGGACAGCGTTCGTCCACCCACCCACTCGCTCCTCTCAATTGGTATTGTCGTTGTTACAAGCTTTTGCCTTCCCCAGGTTCCTCCCGAGTAGTCGGTGGCATTGGCATTTCTTCATCTCACGGTCCTCTTTAAGTGGTCGTTGGTAGTAACGCTTGTTCTCAAGTGAACAAATGTTCCTGCAGGTTCCAGGAAAAAGGTTCATTGGTGGTAAAGTGAGCCGGGCACCCGCTCGTCTCTGATGCCAGAATTAGTCAGGATGCACTTAACAAGAAGAATAGAGACATCTCAACCTTGCCTAAATCCGTGCCAGGACCAATCAAGGAAGTCGTTACTAGCAGTATACTGCATCTTGCACCCTTCCCTCGCTACTGCTGGAGCCAATTAAGAAGGATACAGTGTTGCCACCTAAGCACTACTTCCTCCACGAGTCAAGTCATTTAGGACACTTGAAGAGACAGAAGAACTCGGGACCTTGATGAGAGACCTATTTCATGAGAAACTTTTAAACAGATAAATTTTTAGTTTATCTCAACAGCAGCAGGAAAAGTAATGACTACCAGATCACACAAGTAACAGAGGAAAAACTTCAGCTCCATTTCCACAACCAATAAGCGAGATTCTTTATCCACTCAGTAAGATACATACAGGTTTGACTAAATATTCAACACCTCTGTGCCAGGGCATGTTAGAGAACAATTTAAAAGACCTTTTTTCCGTTTTAGTATAATTGCCAATCAGGAAAGTCCTTACACTCAGGGTAGACACTTAAGCATCCCTCTCGCTTCAGGCAGTGAGGAAGGTGGTCGCAAGCGGCAATATGTCTCCGCTTCAGCACTCTCCCGGCACTAATTTAATGGCCGGGGAGATTGGTGCGCCGAGGAATGACCTTTCCAATGCTCCACAAACTTTCCGGCTGCGTCATATTGTCGATCCCGCTAATTCCCAGATCTAACTTGGCTTGGTGGGAAATGTCTCTTCGGTTTTTATTTGCTTGGTATTAAGAGGATGTTGATGGTGAACTAGAGTTATGATGTTGGCTACAGAGGCACTTATAGTTTCTGTTTCACATGTACATAAGGGCTTAAACTCTCTGGCTTGGCTCCCGTCAGCCAATTATGGGGAGTAAAGCATTAAATGTCTGCCATGGGTTATAGAGGAGGTAATATAAACGGAAGAGTGTGTTGGAGATTGGAAAAGAGACCACCACGATGTGCAGCAAGTTATAAGGGTAGCCTCCACCATGAAATCGACAAGACCACAATTACACAATAGAAAGTATTACATTAATAATCACTTCATTATAGCAAGCATTGTACCACAATATCATAACCAATATTACTTTATAACAAACATAAAATCAGAAATATAACAAACATTATAATCTAACAGATATTACAATCATTCCACCACAAGAACATATCGACTATTAAAACCACATTATAAAAATCATCTCATCAAAGGCTTTACATTCCAGCACCACTAATTTTTAAAGGGGTGGACAGTTTACCCAACAGAAGGCCTCAGTCAGATGAACAAAAGCTCCAGCTGAGGGTCATCATATGACAAACTGGATTTAGGAATCACTTGTTCTGTTTCCTGATGAATCTGGACAATAACAGCCTAACAGGTATATAAATATAACACCACTGCAAATATTACACCAAAACATGAAAACCAAAGCAAATGAAATATTATAAGTATTCCTACATAACAAGGTCGGGATGGATTATGCAATAAATGGAGTTCTTGTGCTTCTCCATTCTTCCCATTTTCACCTATCATATTTGTTCTTTCACGTCTTGTTATCAACAGACGAGATCTCTATATTAGGGAGTTGATACACAGACGACCTCTCTGTATTAGGGAGTTGACACACAGACGAGCTCTCTGTATTAGGGAGTTGATACACAGACGAGCTCTCTGTATTAGGGAGTTGATACACAGACGACCTCTCTGTATTAGGGAGTTGATACACAGACGACCTCTCTATATTAGGGAGTTGATACACAGACGACCTCTCTGTATTAGGGAGTTGATACACAGACGACCTCTCTGTATTAGGGAGTTGATACACAGACGACCTCTCTGTATTAGGGAGTTGATACACAGACGACCTCTCTGTATTAGGGAGCTGATACACAGACGACCTCTCTGTATTAGGGAGTTGATACACAGACGACCTCTCTGTATTAGGGAGTTGATACACAGACGACCTCTCTGTATTGGGGAGTTGATACACAGACGACCTCTCTGTATTAGGGAGTTGATACACAGACGACCTCTCTGTATTAGGAAGTTGATACACAGACGACCTCTCTGTATTAGGGAGTTGATACACAGACGACCTCTCTGTATTAGGGAGTTGATACACAGACGACCTCTCTGTATTAGGGAGTTGATACACAGACGACCTCTCTGTATTAGGGAGTTGATACACAGGGAAAATTGGCTCTTTTGAGCCTTCTTTATTTTTTAGTTAAATTTTTGTAATGCCGAAGTTTCATGAACATCAGATTGTAGGTTTTGAAAATACAAGAAAAGTTAACCCCTCCCTAAATACATTAGGTTATGGAGCTGCGAGAATATCAAAACACAGAAATAAGGAAATTAATGGACTGCATGCGACACAGTACATTTTAGTGCTGCTTATAAGGAGAGTATATATTGCTTCAAAGCCTTCACTTCTATTATTTCTTATTTTAAATATGCGTATGGAAAATTACATTTACTTGGATGTAACATAAGGTACATAACAGTAAATGGTAACTAAGATAATTATTATTTATCAAAGTTACATAGACAAGTAGGAATTTGGGACACCTAGGTCACAAAAATGTCCCCCTTCGATACCTACAACTGTCATATCCACAAGTTGCTCTAGACCTATATTAATTACAAATGAAATGTACATTACCTGGAATTCTGGTAAATTTAATAGAAATTTGTGGACTGTATATTAAAATTAATAAATGATTACATATACACATTTATATAACAGAAGGAGAATTTATAATTATGACACTCACCAAGTAGTCTGGAGATTACTGTGTATAATACTCAAAAACCTCCCTCTATTTAAATTTATGATGATAATACTGGCCAGAATTACAAACATAATTTAGATAGCTTATCTGAGGTTCCTGGAGCTATCCTGTACATCGATTTAATGCTCAAATTATGCAGAGAAGCACATCCAACAATTTCGGCTCCTATTTGAGAGGTGTAAGCCCAATATAACCTCTAGAGTGACGAAAATTATACACCTTATTTTCACTAACGTTTTGTTGGCTCGTTCAAAAACACAATGGCGAGTCTCTGCTCGTCAGCGCAGGCGCCGATCTTCCCGTTGTTTATATAATTTTTATTAAATACAATATATTTTATTAATTTACATACAAATACACTATTTTCGGAAAATATACTATACATTTTCCACAATGCGAAACAGCCATTATATGAAAAAATACCAATTTAGTGCCCAAGTCAAGTAGTCACAAACCTCAAGAATAAAATGAAGAGATTGTGATTATCCCCTCGGAAATGTTATATTTCCTCTCCATGGTGACAAATAAAGAACCACTCTTCTTATCGGATTCAAACTCTCATCGAACATGTATCTTGCTTAGGGACACAAGTTCGATTATTACTAGGCTGCGTCGATGTTAATTTGCTAATTTTTACATGAAAAATTAAAAGATTTTTTGGCTCCTTCTGCCCGGTCTTATTTTTTTTTTTTAATCACTTGGATATCCTCTTTACATGAAAGTCTGGACTGTGTCTCGCTGTGTAAGTGCCACTTAAGAAATTAAAAGAAGTTGTGTATTTTTGTAAAAAACTCGAGAATGCTTCTTCAAAACATCATCTACCTTTCATTCTGGATACATCTTATATAGGATAAGCAACTATAGTTCTGTGTAGGCGTAAATTAAACAGTTTTCTATAACAAGAAGTGGGGATCGGTGATTTCTAAAAGTTAACTAGATTTTGATGTGACTATTTCTAGAGAAAAGGTTTGATTTGTTATTGATTGTTACTGAAAATTGAAAAAAAAACAATCTGAGGTTAATATCAGGATCAGAGGCAGTGTGAGAACTATGATCTCAGCCAGGATGAGGTCTTGGATCACAGCATGACAACAGGGTCAGGGACGGTCAGAATCGATGTCAAAGCTAGAATGAGAAACAGGTTTAGAGCCAAGGGACAGAGCTAGTGAGAAGAAAAGGTGAGGGCAGGAGTCCAAAACCCTGGCAGAGCCAGGGTCATTGCCAGGGTTCAGAGCCAAGGTGAAGATCGGGTTCAGAGGCTTGATGAGAACCAGGTTCAGAGCCTGAGGTCAGTGTCAGGATGAGAACCAGGGTCATGGTCAGGGTCAGAACTCAGGTCAGAACCAAGGTGAGCACCAGGGTTAATGACAGGTTCAGGACAATGATCTGAGCCAGGGTGAGGGCCTGGGTCCTTGCCAGGGTAAATACCTAGGTGAGGACCAGGGTGAGAGGAGTTACGGAGCAGGATCCGAGCCAGTGTAAGGACCAAGATCAGAGTGAGGATCAGGATCAACACCAGGGCCAGGCAGAGTTAAGATTCTCTTCCAGATTCAGTGAGATGGGCGAGAACCAAGGTCAGATGGGGAGAAGACTAAAGGTCAGAGCCAAGGTGAGAAATCCTGTCAGAACCAGAGTGGAAAACAAGGTAAAAGCAGGATTATAGACAGGATAAGAATCAGGGAAGAGACAGAGTTATAGCCAGGCTGAGAGAGTTACAATCAGGGTGCTAAACACTGTCAGAGCCAGGGTGAGAAACAGGGTTCAGATCCAGGGTAATAAGCAGAGCTAGAATCTGGGTGGGAAGCACTGTCAGAGCCAGGGTGAGAACAGGTGATAGATCAGGGTATCAGTATCAGAGCCAGGGCCGGGGCCAGGTCCGGGGCCAGGGCCAGGTGAGGACCAAGATCAGAGTCAGCTTCTGTATCAGAGTCAGTTATCAGTTCTATGGGATGAGGACAAGGGTCAGGATCAGGGCATGGTTGGGATGAGGACCCAAATCAGGATGAGGATGTATTTCCAGAGGCAGGGAGAGGCCTATGGTGAGGACCAAACATAGGCTCAGGGATCTCGGTCTGATAACAATTTACAACCAGGTCTTGGATAATGTGGAGTTTGCTCTACTTCTGTGAGATAATTTACGAAGTTATGGAACCGGAAAATTAAGATGTTACCGGTTGATGGAGGTGCAGGAAACGCTAATTTAGTTAAATGCAGATGTTTGATGCAGGAAATGTTGAACGAGATGGATGATAATGGCTGGATGCGCAGAAAAAGTTGAGTGATGGATGATGACAATAGTAGATGCGGTGGTACCTTGTGGTAAGCTGAGTGCTGACGTTAGACGGTTGAAAGGTTAGATGCTGACGCTTGTACGTTGAGTGACGACAGTAGGAGGTGTAAGAGACGCTGACTATTGTACGTTGAGTGACGACAGTAGGAGGTGTAAGAGACGCTGACTAAACTGGCTGACGACTCCAGGCTGTGCAGGTCTATGCACAGTGGCATGTACATTCACTTCTTCTCTTATCATACTTCCTCTGTCAAGAAAAGTGTTCTTATCTCCCTCTTTCTCCGTGCTCTCCGCATTTGTGATCCTCTGTTCCTTGACTCAGGAATTTCCACTCTTCAAAAATTTATTTTCCTGTCTTGGCTACCTTTCCCATTTCACAGACTGCCTTCTCACGTGTTAAACGTAATTTCTTCTCTCCCAAACTCTCTACTCCTGGGAACTCTTCTGTCCTCTGCCTTCCCTATATTTCCGGTCTTTCTAATCTCAACAACTCTCTCCGTTCCTTAAACATCAAACTTACTTTCCGCCAGACTAACACTCTTCGCACTAATCTAGTTCATACCTCTCCTCCCTCCTGGTGTCTACTCTATTTCTTGCTCTCCTGTCCCCTTCAGTACTTTGGGGAAACTGGCCGATCTCTTTCTGACAGACTTAGGGAGCACAAAAGTAGTGTTAGGCTTGCCGACACTAACAATGCTCCTTTAAATCACCTCAGAGATCCCAGTATCCTATTGACTCGTCTTCTGCTAAAACTGTCTTCCCTACTTCCAACTTTAACAGTCGCAGTCTGGTTGAATCCTCCCTTATACACAGCTTTCCTTGTATGAATCTTAGTCGTGGCTTCGTCTCTGTAGATGGCTTCCTTTCCCACTACATTGTAGAATGCTCCTAACTTCAGAACACTCGTGACTTAACCTGATTCCTTCTCTTCTCCCTCTTTCCCTTACCTCTTTCCACTTTCTCCTTTGGGTTGTCTTTTTTTCTGCTTTGGGTATTTGTTCCTTCATTATTTATTTTCCCCCTTCTGTGTTCTTGCTCCTACCCTCTGTGGCCCTTAGTTACCTTGACTGGCTCCACCTCCACCATACTACCTCCCCCACTACTACCTTCTACCTCCACTACTACCACTACCACCTCTTGGCCTACATATACTCCCTCCTTCTCTCCTCTTCGTTAGTGTGACTTTGTAAATGGTCCAAATCGGACCGAAACGTCGTCGTAAGCTCCTCTCTTTTATGTGCAGGTTATTTGTGTGAATACTGGGTGGACTGAATTCTGACTTTTGGAGGTGCGGCAAACGTTTGTGGTCGTGTGCAGACTTTTAGAGAAAAAAGCAATGCTGTATAGTAGTAAATCACCGCTAATCTCTAGCAACAACATTATGGCGCGCTCTTGGCAACGGGAAGGAAAGGGTTTCTTATGTTTGTTTGTTTTTAATGTCTGTTCGTAACCTCCTTATGACTGTGGTCTATTTTTTATAATTTTTATACTCTGGATAAGATTTCCTGTCTACATTTTAGATTTTTATTCTCTGTCTGCTCATGTGAATGTCTGATTCTGTCAGTATCTCAATTATCGAATTAATTTGTATAGGTGTTTTCTTAATTTATGGTTTAAAAAATGTTTAAGTACAATACAAAGAGAAGTTGAAGTTATGTGTGACCCAGAAATTTCATCTGATAAGTTATCTTTATTTATGGAAAGTTTACTGTGTAAGAAAGTTGTAAATATTGATTAGTTCAGGAAAGAGATAAATGTACTTCCGCCTTTGTGCAAACAAGAGAAATCTCACGTACAGATTACTCCAGGGCTCTCAGCAACCCTTGAGCTTTAGCTCCTTAAGTTGGAAGTCAACTGTCTCAGATACAGGTAAAGGAAATAGTTCATTTATCAGACTGAAAATAGAGTTCAAACTATTAACACAACTCTAATCGCATCAACAGCTTTATTAATCTACTTTAGATAAACGGTGCAAATAATTTTTAAAAATAGAGTATTTTATCCATATATTCTCCGGAAGCCTATGGAAATAAAAATTAATTAGCTACCCATCTCGCTGACTGCATCAACCCCATTTATATCGCCCCA
The DNA here is from genome assembly GCF_026875155.1 of Cherax quadricarinatus. Classification (NCBI taxonomy): domain Eukaryota; kingdom Metazoa; phylum Arthropoda; class Malacostraca; order Decapoda; family Parastacidae; genus Cherax; species Cherax quadricarinatus. The sequence goes on from NC_069407.1 coordinate 77,427,051, forward strand.
ACCCTTCCTTTCTCCTGAGTGGGGGACCTCGTGTTTAACAGTTATTTGGAAAACGGTAAATATGACGGTAAAAAAATTTTTATCACGAGAAAAATTAAAAACTAGATTCTAAAGACAATTGATTTTTTTCATGTCATCCGTATATATCCTTTTTGCATAATTATAATCATGGGGAAGCGTTAAACCCGTAGGATTATACAGCGCCTCGGTTGGGGGGTGGATGGAAGGTATTCAGGCTCAATTCAGGGAACTGGAACACAGATCCAATTCATTAGATTAAGAGCCCCTCACCAGCGTCAAGGAACCTCCCTTGAGCGGCGTTTTTGCATAAGCCAAACTGGATGTTGAGGGCAAGTTTGAGCATATTGCGAGATATTTTTTACTCTCCCAGTTACATATTGATATCGCACAAAAAAAAAATGAGTTTTTAATAAAACATTAATATAGATGAACTTGTAGAGCGAGAAATTAAATATTTACGAAAGTGAGATTCTTATTTTTAACTGGTGCTATTTCCTTCATTATAAATTTATTTATTTCTACACCACCCATCATAATGTAGAATCATTAAAAATTTTTTCGATTGCTTTTGCCAGTAGGTCTAACCAACTCAGATCGTAGTATTCTTATCATCTATTATAACAAAGTCATTTGGGATCCTCTACTGACTCAATTTAGGCAACTTTGAACGAGGCAGTTTTTGCAAATTGAAGATCAATTCAAACAAGCTATAAGAAAACCTCACAGTTTCCCACACCCTAACAGAAGCCACATATGATATCTTGCATGGCCATTGGCGGAGTTGGTGCCTATATTGCATAGACAGATGACCATTGGCGGAGTTGGTGCCTATGTTGCATAGACAGGTGACCATTGGCGGAGTTGGTGCCTATGTTGCATAGACAGGTGACCATTGGCGGAGTTGGTGCCTATGTTGCATAGACAAGTGACCATTGGCGAAGTTGGTGCCTATGTTGCATAGACAGGTGACTATTGGCGGAGTTAGTGCCTATGTTGCATAGACAGGTGACCATTGGCGGAGTTGGTGAATATGTTGCATAGACAGGTGACCATTGGCGGAGTTGGTGCCTATGTTGCATAGACAGGTGACCATTGGCGAAGTTGGTGCCTATGTTGCATAGACAGGTGACCAATGGCGGAGTTGGTGCCTATGTTGCATAGACAAGTGACCATTGGCAGAGTTGGTGCCTATGTTGCATAGACAGGTGACCATTGGCGGAGTTGGTGCCTATGTTGCATAGACAGGTGACCATTGGCGAAGTTGGTGCCTATGTTGCATAGACAGGTGACCATTGGCGGAGTTGGTGCCTATGTTGCATAGACAAGTGACCATTGGCAGAGTTGGTGCCTATGTTGCATAGACAGGTGACCATTGGCAGAGTTGGTGCCTATGTTGCATAGATAGGTGACCATTGGCGGAGTTGGTGCCTATGTTGCATAGACAGGTGACCATTGGCGGAGTTGGTGCCTATGTTGCATAGACAGGTGACCATTGGCGGAGTTAGTGCCTATGTTGCATAGACAAGTGACCATTGGCAGAGTTGGTGCCTATGTTGCATAGACAGGTGACCATTGGCGGAGTTGGTGCCTATGTTGCATAGATAGGTGACCATTGGCGGAGTTGGTGCCTATGTTGCATAGACAGGTGGCCATTGGCGGAGTTGGTGCCTATGTTGCATAGACAGGTGACCATTGGCGGAGTTGGTGCCTATGTTGCATAGACAGGTGACCATTGGCGGAGTTGGTGCCTATGTTGCATAGACAAGTGACCATTGGCGGAGTTGGTGCCTATGTTGCATAGACAGGTGACAAATGGCGGAGTTGGTGCCTATGTTGCATAGATAGGTGACCATTGGCGGAGTTGGTGCCTATGTTGCATAGACAGGTGACCATTGGCGGAGTTGGTGCCTATGTTGCATAGACAGATGACCATTGGCAGAGTTGGTGCCTATGTTGCATAGACAGGTGACCATTGGGGGAGTTGGTGCGTATGTTCAATAGACAGGTGACCATTGGCGGAGTTAGTGCCTATGTTTCATAGACAGGTGACCATTTGCGGAGTTGGTGCCTATGTTGCATAGACAGGTGACCATTGGCGGAGTTGGTGCCTATGTTGCATAGACAAGTGACCATTGGCGGAGTTGGTGCCTATGTTGTATAGACAGGTGACCATTGGCGAAGTTGGTGCCTATGTTGCATAGACAGGTGACCATTGGCGGAGTTGGTGCCTATGTTGCATAGACAGGTGGCCATTGGCAGAGTTGGTGCCTATGTTGCATAGACAGGCGACCATTGGCGGAGTTGGTGCCTATGTTGCATAGACAGGTGACCATTGGCGGAGTTGGTGCCAATGTTGCATAGACAAGTGACCATTGGCGGATTTGGTGCCTATGTTGCATAGACAGGTGACCAATGGCGGAGTTGGTGCCTATGTTGCATAGATAGGTGACCATTGGCGGAGTTGGTGCCTATGTTGCATAGACAGGTGACCATTGGCGGAGTTGGTGCCTATGTTGCATAGACAGATGACCATTGGCGGAGTTGGTGCCTATGTTGCATAGACAGGTGACCATTGGCGGAGTTCGTGCCTATGTTGTATAGACAGGTGACCATTGGCGGAGTTGGTGCCTATGTTGCATAGACAGGTGACCATTGGCGGAGTTGGTGCCTATGTTGCATAGACAGGTGACCATTGGCGGAGTTGGTGCCTATGTTGCATAGACAGGTGACCATTGGCGGAGTTGGTGCCTATGTTGCATAGACAGGTGACCATTGGCGGAGTTGGTGCGTATGTTCAATAGACAGGTGACCATTGGCGGAGTTAGTGCCTATGTTTCATAGACAGGTGACCATTTGCGGAATTGGTGCCTATGTTGCATAGACAGATGACCATTGGCGGAGTTGGTGCCTATGTTTCATAGACAGGTGACCATTGGCGGAGTTGGTGCCTATGTTGCATAGACAGGTGACCATTGGCGGAGTTGGTGCCTATGTTGCATAGACAGGTAACCATTGACGGAGTTGGTGCCTATGTTGCATAGACAGGTGACCATTGGCGGAGTTGGTGTCTATGTTGCATAGACAGGTGATCATTGGCGGAGTTGGTGCCTATGTTGCATAGACAAGTGACCATTGGCGGAGTTGGTGCCTATGTTGCATAGACAAGTGACCATTGGCAGAGTTGGTGCCTATGTTGCATAGACAGGTGACCATTGGCAGAGATGGTGCCTATGTTGCATAGACAGGTGACCATTGGCGGAGATGGTGCCTATGTTGCATAGACAGGTGACCATTGGCGGAGTTGGTGTCTATGTTGCATAGACAGGTGACGGGAAATTCAAGAGACTTTCTCAGCCTCACAACTCAGGTTTTAATGTTTGTCCTGGACACATGTAAATATTGTGGTGAAGAATATACGAATAATGTCCAGTTGGTGAAGAAGTGGAGGGAAGACTTCATGGGACCACAGCATGGTCTGAGTGCCAGATTTGATAAGATCACAGCATGGTCTGAGTGCCAGACTTGATAAGATCACAGCATGGTCTGAGTGCCAGACTTGATAAGACCACAGCATGGTCTGAGTGCCAGACTTGATAAGATCACAGCATGGTCTGAGTGCCAGACTTGATAAGATCACAGCATGGTCTGAGTGCCAGACTTGATAAGACCACAGCATGGTCTGAGTGCCAGACTTGATAAGATCACAGCATGGTCTGAGTGCCAGACTTGATAAGACCACAGCATGGTCTGAGTACCAGACTTGACAAGACCACAGCATGGTTTGAGTACTAGACTTGATAAGACCACAGCATGGTTTGAGTACCAGACTTGATAAGACCACAACATGGTCTGAGTACCAGACTTGACAAGACCATAGCATGGTCTGAGTACCAAACTTGACAAGACCACAGCATGGTCTGAGTGCTAGACTTGATAAGACCACAGCATGGTCTAATTACCAGACTTGATAAGACCACAGCATGGTCTGAGTACCAGACTTGACAAGACCACAGCATGGTCTGAGTGTCAGACTTGACAAGACCACAGCATGGTCTGAGTGCTAGACTTGATAAGACCACAGCATGGTCTGAGTGCCAGATTTGATAAGACCACAGCATAGTCTGAGTGCTAAACTTGATAAGACCACAGCATGGTGTGAGTGCCAGACTTGATAAGACCACAGCATGGTCTGAGTGCCAGACTTGATAAGACCACAGCATGGTCTGAGTGCCAGACTTGATAAGATCACAGCATGGTCTGAGTGCCAGATCTGATAAGGCACAGCATGGTCTGAGTGCCAGACTTGATAAGACCACAGAATGGTCTGAGTGTCAGACTTTATAAGACCACAGCATGGTCTGTGTGCCAGATCTGATAAGACCACAGCATGGTCTGAGTGCCAGACTTGATAAGACCACAGCATGGTCTGAGTGCCAGATCTAATAAGACCACAGCATGGTCTGAGTGCAAGACTTGATAAGACCACAGCATGGTCTGAGTGCCAGTCTTGATTAGACCACAGCATGGTCTGAGTGCCAGACTTGATAAGACCACAGCATGGTCTGAGTGCCAGACTTGATAAGACCACAGCATGGTCTGAGTGCCAGACTTGATAAGATCACAGCATAGTCTGAGTGCCAGATTTGATAAGATCACAGCATGGTCTGAGTGCCAGATCTGATAAGGCCGCAGCATGGTCTGAGTGCCAGACTTGATAAGACCACAGCATGGTCTGAGTGCCAGACTTTATAAGACCACAGCATGGTCTGTGTGCCAGATCTGATAAGACCACAGCATGGTCTGAGTGCCAGACTTGATAAGATCACAGCATGGTCTGAGTGCCAGGCTTGATAAGACCCCAGCATGGTCTGAGCGCCAGATCTGATAAGACCACAGCATCGTCTGAGTGCCAGACTTGACAAAACCACAGCATGGTCTGAGTGCTAGATCTGATAAGACCACAGCATGGTCTGAGTGCCAGACTTGACAAGACCACTGCATGGTCTGAGTGCCAGATCTGATAGACCACAACATGGTCTGAGTGCTAGATCTGGTAAGACCACAGCATGGTCTGAGTGCTAGATCTGGTAAGACCACAGCATGGTCTGAGTGCCAGATCTGATAAGACCACAGCATGGTCTGAGGGCAGACTTGACAAGACCACAGCATGGTCTGAGTGCCAGACTTGATAAGACCCCAGCATGGTCTGAGTGCCAGACTTGATAAGACCCCAGCATGGTCTGAGTGCTAGATCTGATAAGACCACAGCATGGTCTGAGTGCCAGACTTGATAAGACCCCAGCATGGTCTGAGTGCCAGATCTGATAAGACCACAGCATGGTCTGAGTGCCAGATCTAATAAGACCACAGCATGGTCTGAGTGCCAGATCTGATAAGACCACAGCATGGTCTGAGTGCCAGACTCAACTATTACAATATACAAATATTTAATGACTGAAACTAGTTGCACTGTTTGCATAATATAAGGAAGACCTGGTCAGCAGCTCTTGTAACTTCACTATTAGTCTACTAAGGAATGCTCAACGTCAACACAATTTTTTACCCCCCCCCAAAAAAAAAAAAAAGATTTTTGTAGAGATTTACCCGTTTTCATTTTCCAAAGTCCAGTCAAGAAGATGTGGCACAGCAGCCACAGAATACTGATGCTGGACGAGATTTTTTACTTTATAAACAGTGATAAACACCTAACAATATGTACTAGACGCACACACACACACTCACGCACACACACACACACACACAGCAAGTGAAGTAGTGGAGACAGGAACCATACATAGTTTTAAGAAGAGGTATGACAAAGCTCAGGAAGCAGAGAGAGAGAGGACCCAGTAGCGATCAGTGAATAGGCGGGGCCAGGAGCTGAGTCTCGACCCCTGCAACCACAATTAGGTGAGTACAATTAGGTTAGTACACACACACACACACACACACACAAACACACACACACACACACACACACACACACACATACCCTGAGTAGCTTAGACATTGATAACATCACATATGAGAGGCCCCTCGGAGCTAGTAACCACGTTGTCGTGAGTTTTGATTACTTAGTAGAGTTTCAAGTGGAGAGGGTAACAGAAGTTAAATGGGAAAAGCCAAACTGTAAAAGGGGGGACTACACAGGTATGAGGAACCTCCTGCGTAAGGTGCAGTGGGACAGAGAAATAAGAGGAAAGGTAGTAAATTAAATGATGGAGTATGTAACAACAAAATTCAAGGAGGCAGAGGAAAGGTTTGTTCCCAAGGGCAACAGAAACAATGGGAAGACCAAAGCGAGTCCTTGGTTTACCCAAAGGTGCAGGAAGGCAAAAACTAAGTGCATTAGAGAATGGAAGAGGTACGGAAGGCAAAGGACCCAGGAAAACAAGGAGATCAGTCGAAGAGCCAGAAACGAATATGCACAGAGAAGGAGGGAGGCCCAGCGATAGTACGAAAATGACATAGCATCGAAAGCAAAGTATGACCCGGAACTGCTGTTTAGCCACATTAGGAGAAAGACGACAGTCAAAGACCAGGTGATCAGGCTGAGGAAAGAAGGTGGGGAACTCACAAGAAACGATCAAGAGGTATGCGAGGAGCTCAACAGGAGATTTAAGGAAGTATTCACAGTGGAGACAGGAAGGACTCTGGGAAGACAGGACAGAAGGGGACACCAACAGGGAATAGACCAACAGGTGCTGGACGATATGCACACAACTGAGGAGGAGGTGAAGAAGCTGCTAAGTGACCTTGATACCTCGAAGACAATGAGACCGAACAACACCTCCCCGTGGGTCTTCAGGGAGGGAGCCATTAACCACAATCTTCAACACATCCCTTGAAACTGGGAAACTACCTGAGGTATGGAAGACCGCAAATGTAGTTCCAATTTTTAAAAAAGGAGACAGAAAAGAGGCACTACATTAAAGACCAGTGTCACTGACGTGTATAGTATGCAAAGTCATGGAGAAGATTATCAGGAGGAGAGTGGTGGAACACCAGGAACGGAACAAAATTATAAACGATAACCAACACGGATTCATGGAAGGCAAATCCTGTGTCACAAACCTTCTGGAGTTCTATGACAAAGTTACAGAAGTGCGACACGAGAGTGAGGGTGGGTTGATTGCATTTTCTTGGTCTGCAAGAAGGCCTTCGACACAGTTCCTCACAAGCGACTAGTGCAGAAACTAGAGGATCAGGCGCGTATAACAGGAAGGGCATTGCAATGGATCAGAGAATATTTGACAGGGAGGCAACAACGAGTGATGGTACGGGATGAGGTATCACAGTGGGCACCTGTGACAAGCGGGGTCCCACAGGGGTCGGTCCTAGGACCAGTGCTATTTTTGGTTTATGTGAATGACATGATGGAAGGGATAGACTCAGTGGTGTCCCTGTTCGCAGATGATGTGAAGTTAATGAGGAGAATTAAATCAGATGAGGACCAGGCAGGACTTCACAGAGACCTGGACAGGCTGGGTACGTGGTCCAGCAACTGGCTTCTTGAATTCAACCCTGCCAAATGCGAAGTCATGAAGATCGGAAAAGGGTAAAGAAGACCGCAGACAGAGTATAGACTAGGTGGCCAAGGACTGCAAACCTCGCTCAAGCAGAAAGATCTTGGGGTGAACATAACACCGAGCATGTCTCCGGAGGCAAACATCAACCAGATAACTGCTGCAGCATTCGGGCGCCTGGAAACGTGAGAATAGCGTTCCGATACCTTAGTAAGGAATCGTTCAAAACACTGTACACTCTGTACATCAGGCCCATACTGGAGTATGCAGCACCAGTTTGGAACCCACACCTGGTCAAACACATCAAGAAATTAGAGAAAGTGCAAAGGATTGCAACAAGACTAGTTCCGGAGCTCAGGGGGATGTCCTACGAAGAAAGGTTGAGGGAAATCGGACTGACGACATTGGAGGACAGGCGTGTCAGGTGAGAGATAATAACGACTTACAAAATACTGCGTGGAATAGATAACGTAGACAGAGACAGGTTGTTCCAGAAAGGGGACACAGAAACAAGGGGTCACAATTGGAAGCTGAAGACTCAGAGGGATGTTAGAAAGTATTTCTTCAGTCATAGAGTCGTCAGGAAGTGGAAAAACCTAACAAGTGATGCAGTGGAGGCAGGAACCATACATAGCTTTAAGACAAAATATGACAAAGCTCTGGAAGTAGAGAGAGAGAGAGAGGACCTAGTAGCGATCAGTGAAGAGGCGGGGCCAGGAGCTGAGTATCGACCCCTGTAACCACAATTAGGTGAGTATGTAAGAGGCCAATGTTGGTTCCTCTTCGAAAACAGCAAAAAGATAGCCTACACAAGACAGGCAGCAATTAGCACCCACACTCTAGCAATTCCAATTAGTGATCTTCATTTAATATTTCCTAGAATGATTCATACAACTTGCAAACTTTAAATAAAATCAACTGATTAAATTCAGTCTCTGGCCTAGAATTGGTTTCAGTGTAATATTATTTTTCATTTATTTGCTTCATAAGTAAAAAACATTTAATAAAACATAAAGGTGCTTCAAGCTTTATAATCGGTAACATCTTTTAGTTTGAAAAATAAAAAGTAGAAACTCTAAGCTAACTCTACCAGGAGCATTGTATTTAAGAGAAAAAGAAAGCGAGAGAGAGATTGATTTAGTGAGTGAGAGAGTCAGTCAGTCTTCAAATCGGATTTCGTTGTCGAGAAGCTGTTACTGCTACGTACAAAACTTGAAGAGGCATCCCAATATCTATAACAGGAACCTGCAAGGGGAAGCCTGTTGGCAAATGGGACAGTCTCTACTGGCACTCAGGAGAAAGCTGACCGCTTTACCGAGGACTTTGCTGCCAACATGCAAATTTCTGTTCTAGCAATGGAACCTCCTTTGCTTGCCGCAAGATCCGTGTCAAAATCGACAACACAGGATGAAATGGATCATTTTCTTAAATCGATAGACCTTGAAATGGTTGTGGGTCCATATAAGGTTACTTCAGGATTGCCTAGTAGATCTGGAGACCAGCTAGCGTTACCTCTAACTCGCATCTATAAACACTGCTTAACACATTGTAAATGGCCTTCTCTGTGGAAAGAGCAAATGTAGTCCTTGTTCACAAAATGAAAATCAGAGCGGAAATAAACAGCTACAGACGAAGGTGAGTCTCGTCAATCACTGGCAAGATTCCTGAGATAATAGTCTCACGGCAGATGACAGCGTTTTCGGACTACCACTCACTCCTTTGTGACCCTCAATATGGCTTCAGAAAATGTCACTTTGCTGCTGATCGCCAGGTAAACCTCTCCACTATGTGGCACCAATGTCTGGTTGAATCCAGGGTCAGCTGTGTAGTATCACGGGACATTGCTAGAACTTTCGACCAAGTATGACACCAGGAACTCTTGTCAAAACTGCAAGCACTAGGAGTCGCAAACTTTGCACTATGCCTGTCTCTTAAAGGTAGATCTCGAAGTGTAGTTTTCAGTAGGACAGAGCCAGCAAGACACCCTTATGGTGCAAGTATTCCACAGAAAAGTGTGCTTGGGCCATTGTTATGGAATGTCTACTTCAATAATCTTCTTTATCTGATCTCAGAAACCCATGGATATGTAGGTGACTGTACTCTGACATTTACTTATCCAAGTGAGAGAATGCCAGCTGCTCTAAGTAACATCAATTACTAGCTTACAGCTGTATCAGCCTCTAGAAAACGATTGTAGGTCACATTTGCTCATGATGAAGGACGTTAGGCACTATGATGGTAATGCTGGAGCAGTAGTAAGTATGAAAAGAAGAGTGTTGGTACCCAGGGAAGAACTTGATGTCCTTGGGGTGAAATTTTACTTCTAACTGACAGTGAAAAACCACGATGTAAATCTTGCAAAAAACGAGGCCAGGAAGCATTCAGAACTTCTACATATCTCGCATTTGTTCGACAGCATAGGCTGCAAGACTCTGCACGACGTACAGGCACACTGACATCTTGAGTATGTTCCACTTTCTTGGACTGCCTGTCTCTCCCATCCCCCTCCCATCTCATCTGCAGCTTCTTGGCAGAATAGAGAACAGAGGACGACGGCCACTCTCTCGTCTGGATCTCAGTAGTAGTAACCAGTTACCAGTAACCAGTGTACCAGTAGATGACTCACTACCAACCGTCTCTGCATGAATCACTGTCTGTATTCATATTGTGCTGACCACAGCAGTATTTCAAACACCCCCTCACATATGGGTACTGGGGTTAGTTAGTCTTACGATAGAGAGCAGAGAGGCAGGCCGGCTGTTTGGCGCTTCCCACATTATCTGTAATATACGTACTTCCAGCCTACGTGAGTATTTCTTTACCCTATCCACGTGTTCGAACCCCAGATGATAAATGGTGGCAGCAGTGGGATGAGTGTGCATTAAGCTTTTTTAAGGGTATTTCAAGACGTTAGAAGACTGTTTGTGAGTAGCCGGCGGGTCAAAAGGTGAACCGTAGCTAGCCGCTTACCCTCACTCACCACCTCCAGCCTGCAAGCCTGTTGCAGCCGTTTCAAGCTTCCTGGCTTAGTTCGTGTGCTAATTGCTAATCTCTGAGGGGTTGACCCGGATTTTGCAATTAAGCCGATCAGTAAGCCAGACTGTGGAAGTGAACGCCAGTCAGCCTGTCATCCAGCCTGTCTCCTGTCATCCACCTGCTCCTTCATGCTGTGTGCATCGTTACCCGTCTTCCAGTCAGCCATTCTCGTGGGTTAAGCCAGTCAGCCAACCCAGCTTCTAACCAAGCTGAGAGAGAGAAGTAAGCCACGCAAGTTCCTCTGAAGTATTGTCTCATATATCGCTTTGTGCTCCCTGTTGGATGCTAAGAGTGAATTTCACCATTCCTGTGGCGTAGAGTGGCTTATCAAGCCACCTTCGTGGGTAGTGAGTGGAGTGCACGCCAGTGAGCGCCAGCGAGAGTCACACCCACCACCACCCATCCACTCTACTCACACCACCACCGCCAGCCACCTCATCTACCTGTGATTGTTTGCACCCTAGTACCGGGTCCTAATACTGTTTTGGCTCATATAATTGGTCAAGATTGTAGCTGAGCGCCAACGATAAAGCCAGTTATGTGAGTTCACCGAGAAAGCGCATTTCTTCCGACAACAGTGAGTGCAGGAGGTGTCAGTCATCACCCGCAGGACAACCTTCGACAACCTACCCTCGTCACCACCACCGTCGACCACTCCAGACTCCATAATTTTCTGTTTAGAGACATTTTTCTTGCATTTAAAGACATTTGCGTGTGTGAGACATTTATAGTGAATTTCTTGTGTACTCTAAGCCTTGTATTTTCAGTGTAGACTCAGTGTTTCTTTGAATCATTTTTTTTTTGCAATATTTTTCAGTGTTTTCGCTCATCTTATATTTTTTTTATCTGTGTTTTTTTTATGGTACTCTCTGTCTGTAGTAAGTATTATTGTGTAGTGTACCAGTCAGTCACTCCCTGTGAAGTGATTCATTTTTTTAGGTATTCTTTCAGCATTGTATTCTCCAGTAATTGTCATTGTATTTCATGCAGTGATATTCACCCCAGTTTACCAAATTATCCATTTATTTCTATGTGTGTCTTTTTTCGTATGCCAGCAGTGTCTCATTCCTCTAATTTTTTCGCAGACTTGTGTACCATTATTTTTGCCAGCAAATTTTTGTCGTATCAGTCACAGCAAGACTTTGTTGTAAGAATATACTAAAATAATGAATACGTGATTAAGTGTTGTGTGCCCCGCCACTTGTAAGTGTTGTGTGCCCTGCCACTTGTAAGTGTTACACTTGCCTCACCACTTGTAAGTGTTACACTTGCCTCACCACTTGTAAGTGTTATACTTCCAGTTTTATTCCTTGTTTTATTTTTATTCATATTGTTCATATTTCTTTGAACAAATTCACTCTTGATGTAATTTCAATTTCTTTTTAACGTTAAGTGTTTTCTTTACTCTGTTTGAGTAAATTGTTTTGTCTAATTTACAATTAAGAGTTAAAGTGTTCAATCAGTTTTTCTTCATATTTTTATTTTATTATTTAACCTGAGTTTTCCCAGTGAGACTTTATTATTGCAGTGATTATTTCTACACCTTATTTTGTTGCACTTGTTCTGCAGTGAATTATTTTCTTTTATTGATATTTTTCTGCATTATTATTCTCAGTTCATTATTGCATCTTGTTTTTCATTTTATTAATTTTCCTGATGTTGTCTTTGCATTATATTTTAATTTTGTTTATGCTTTCTTAGAAAATATTTAAATTTCCCAGTTATCTCTCGTTGCATACAATTTAGTAATTTTATTTTATACTTTTTACATTGATTTAAAATTTTATTAGTTAATTCCTTTATTAGCAAGAGTAAAGACAGCTCATTTTGCATTTAATTCAGTCTCCAGTAATATTTTTACTTGTATATTTCAATGTAATTTTTTTTTCTTGGTCAATAGTCCTTTACATTGAGTTGTCCTTCCTCTTGCAGTGTATCTTAGACATTTTTTATTACTTATGCAGAATTGTTAAGCATTTTCTTCCACTTAAGCTTACTGTGTCATTTCTCTATTTTTTTTTTTTTTTGCCTTATGTCCTTGAGTAAGTTCCCTGAGATCATGTTCCAGTCACTTTTGAATGTTCACTTAGTGTATCATGCCAGTCAAAGTCAATATGAATCAGTCCACAGTACCAACATTCCCTTACTGACTGAAAGACAATACCTAGCCCTTGAGCAATGTGTTTGTTCTCACAGCTTGTATCTGAGATTTGTTAAAGTGCTGCGAAATGTGAAGTTCAGATTAAGTTCCTATAGATCCGTGAATTACTTATTAACGTAGCCGAGCGGTCAGGCACTAGTAATACTGTCACTCCTGTCTGGACTCCAGTGTTTCAGATTGTGATCCCATCCTAGTTGACAGTAATCAGTGCATTGTAAGAAGTTATTTCTCGAGTAACTTCCACGTTGTTAACGTTTGTAAGTGAAGTTTATAGCTGATACCTCATGTCACTGTGTGCGACTCAGATTGAATATCAGCATTGTTCACCGTGTTCATTTCTTTTCTCCTGTGCTTGCAGTTTGAGATAGTAGATTCGTTCTCCCTTGCTCATATTGCGTGTTATAGCATTAATTTTTTTCAACCGGGGGGAGTCATCCACTCCACCGAGTTTGTTCATTCCTCCAGTAAGAAAGAACCGATCCCATGTGTTCTGGTGATTCGATTCCTGCTCCAGGAAGATCTTATTCTTACTGTGAAGCCACCAGCACCCATCAGTGACTTTGTCATGAACCAAGAATTACTGTATTGAACAGCCGAGTTGGGTACTCCTTGCAGAAGAGTATACCAGTTAGTAATTCCACAGTCACTAGTGAATGTAGCCTTACAGCTAGTTCACGATGTACCAGGTGTTGCACACCCTGGTATGGATCGTTCAGTAAAACAAGCCAGATTGAAATACTTTTGGCCTCGTATGGCAACTGATATTTCTGAGTATTTTAAGAAATGTAGTGTCTGCATGCAACATAAAGGTAATGCTAATGGCCCTAATCCAATCCAAGTGTATCCAACTACTAGCGAACCGTGGGAAAGAGTTGCGCTAGATTTGTTAACTAATTTCCAATGTTCCCTCCAAGGTAACAAACATCTGTGTGTTATGGTAGACCATTTCACTAGATATTGTGAGTTAGTTCCTATTGCAGATAAGACTGCCGAGACAGTAGCTAAAGCGTTTAAAGAACGCATTATCTGCAGGCATACTACCTCTAAGTCCCTAGTAACAGATAATGGAGGTGAATTCTGTAATGAGATTCTTGAAAATTTGTGAACCTTGTACAAGATCTCTAAATCCACCATTGTTCCTCATCATCCTGCCAGCAATGGGTTAGCAGAACGAACCAATAAGAAAGTACTTGATGTCTTGAGAGCCACTATCAATCCCAACAGTGAAACTTGGGATGAAGTTATACCTGATGTGCAGTGTGCTATAAATTCTGCTTACAATGTTTCTATAGGTGACACTCCACATTATGCATTGTACGGTGTAGATAAACGTTTGCCTTATGAGTTGTTATATTCTAATCCAAAACCAAATTACAACCCTGATGATTTCATAGCAACTCGTACAAGCTTAGCTCAAAGTGTTTTTAGAAGAATCCGTGAAACACTTCATAAATCAACAGCAGAATTTACAAGAGTCGCAAATACTCGAGCAAAGCCATCCAAAATCAAAGTAGGTTCGAGAGTTATGCTGACTAATTTTAACAAAACGTCTGCAATGCCAAAGCTTGATCAAAAGTTTGTTGGTCCTTATCGAGTAGTTGAACATATCACTGGTAATAAGTATAAGGTTAGAGAAATTAGTACTGGTCAGTATAAAGAATCGCATTTAGATCATATGAAGTTAGTATGTGATGATAATGATGTTCCAACCCAGACTAATGTGACAGACTCTGACAATCCTCCTGATCCTGTACTCTCTTCCTCTGATACTCAGTCAGACGATCAACCTGAATGTCGTTATTCCCTACGTACACGACAGGTATTGAGAAATCCTCAAGTATCATTTGTAACTTCCAATTCAGATTTGCGTCAAATACAGCATGAGTTAGCCAATGCAACAGAGTTTGATCCTCCCAGAGATGACACCCATTCTGCATATGTCAATCTTACCCTAGCATAGTTGGGGTTAAATGTAAATAACCTGTATAGATGAATAATTACAGTATCAACTTATCAGTATTCAAGAATTTTTTTTTGTGTTCACATTCTCTCCGAATTCTGAGAGTTAACAGTCTAGATTTGAGTGCACCGAATCTGCCTTTCTGTTAAACACTCTTTCTTTGTATATATTCCTTCCTCAGAATCAGTAGATCACATGAATACAGATCGATCGATCAAAGTTTTTTTTATCACTTCTATTGTGTAATCCCAACATTGAGTTTCATTCGATGAGTTGTGCTATATTATACCTTGTATTGCATTACAGTTTTAGTTCCGTAAGCTTCCATTCCAATGTTCTACTTATGTATGTTATAATGTTCAATTGTTGTGTACTTTGACATTGTATAGAATCAGCCCAAGCCGTATACCTGCCGTCTCTAGTTTGTATTAGTTGTATGTCGGGACGACATACATTAGCGTCGCCGAGCTCTCAGTAGTAGTAACCAGTTACCAGTAACCAGTGTACCAGTAGATGACTCACTACCAACCGTCTCTGCATGAATCACTGTCTGTATTCATATTGTGCTGACCATAGCAGTATTTCAAACACCCCCTCACATATGGGTACTGGGGTTAGTTAGTCTTACGATAGAGAGCAGAGAGGCAGGCTGGCTGTTTGGCGCTTCCCACATTATCCATAATATACGTACTTCCAGCCTACGTGAGTATTTCTTTACCCTATCCACGTGTTCGAACCCCACATGATATGGACCCAGCCTGGATGTTTCAGATCTATCAACACTAGAGGGATGTGAGTGGCCTTACTGTTATGTACAAGGCCAACATTGTCAAGATACGACACTTGGCTCAACTCCGAAGACAATGATAAGCGAGCTTCTACCCAGCAAGACGGGCAGCACACAGCACCTTCATTCCGACTGTACCCTTCTCCGAAACATCGCTTCATTTGAAATCATTTATTCTTAGGATGACTCGAGTCTAGATCAAGTTCTTGCAGCATAAGGACACCAACGAAACAAAGTCAGTAGACCAAGTGAAATGGTTGGCCCATAGATAGCTACAACTTCATCCTGTTTCCTTTCTGTACATCTCTTATCAAGAAAAAGACTTTCATGTGAGCTGATACTGGTAACAATACTTGGTTTGTAAATAAACTTACGAGTGTGAGAGACAGACAGACAGACAGACAGACATTAAAACAAATTAGGAAGCGTTCTAAGATGAGAAACTGTTTTCAGAGGTTCAAGAAGATTTATTGGATTTCTTGAATCTTATATAAAAAGTTCTGTTGAGGGATGTCACATTTATGAATTGAAGCGTAAGACAAGGATTAATGTATTGGCCAAACTTCCTACCTCAGTATTTGCAAAATATTTAGCACTTACAAACGTTTCAGTGAAAATACCTACGTTCAAATTGTTATTGATATCATAGACAGAACCTATGATATAAATAACAGACTTAATGGTCCATACTAGGCAGGTCCTACTCAAATACAAACCCACTGACAATGGTACCCGAGGAATAAGCATTGATAAGCCTATTATGCATTTGCTGCATTAAACTAGATCATAAACATGGTCAAGTAATAGGATATGACTTGCATAAATAAGTATTAATGAAATATGAATAATGTGAAAGAAGTTCACAGTAAGTAAAATAACTTCAAAAGAAATAAAATTCATTTCAGTGTGTCTCTTGCCCAGGAATTAGTCTTTGATCAACCTCGCAAATCCCTGACGCGGGAATAAAGGAACTCGGACGCCAAAATTCTTTTTCGTGGAAGCGTCTTTTTCAAATGTTCGCTGCACTATTTTTTAAGGCACTATACCTGGAGAGGGTTTCGGAGGTCAATGCCCCCACGGCTCGGTCTGAGACCAGGCCTTGTGGTGGATCAGGGTCTGATTAGCCAGGCTGTTACTGCTGGCCGCACTCAAACTGACGTACAAACCATAGCTCAGCTGGTCAGGTACTGGCTATAGGTGCCTGTCCATAGTGCCTTCTTGAAGACAACCAGGGGTCTATTGGTAATCCCCCTTATGTATGCTGGGAGGCATATTGTGTTCTCTCTCAGTGTACTCGTGGCACCCCTGCTTTTCACTGGGGAAATGTAGCATTTCCTGCCAAGTCTTTAGCTTTCATAGGGAGTCATTTTCTTGGGCAAGTTTGGTACTAACCCCTCTAGGATTTTCCAAGTGTATATTATCATGCATCTCTCTCGCCTGCGTTCCAGGGAATACAAGTCAAGGGACTTCAACCGTTCCCAGTAATTTAAGTGCCTTATCGTACTTATGTGTGCCGAGAAAGTTCTTTGTACACTCTCCAGGTCAGCAACTTTTCCCAGCCTAAGGGTCGACAATTGTCGACCCTTAGGCTGGGTAACAGCTCGTAGCGTCCCAATACGACTCGATGAGTCGTATTGGGACTTCAGTGTCTCACTCATTTCTTGGCTGTCATCTGTGTGTGTCCCATCTCGCCTAAACAATCAACAAATAAAATGTATAGAGAGAGAAGTACACGTATGATCTTTTTTTTTTTTTTTGCTGGAAAATCTTTTACAACTTAAAACCGCAAAATAAATTTAAAAATAAGCCCAAAGATAAAAAATTGCATTGATTTATAATTAGTGTTAACTTAGCAACCTATGGCAGGGTTGTGTACATTTCTTTCATTGTATTATACACAGAGAGCTTATACATTAATCTCTAATTTTTCATAAAAATGTTCTTGACTGGTGGTAAGTAAATTAGACTTGACACTCATTGTAGACGATAGACTTTGAACCCTCGTGACCACCCGGCGTGTAGTGTCACTATAATATGATGAAACATACATAATCATACACTGTGCTGGTGTAACGATATATATCAATGGTACAACAACATACAGACCTCATAATACTGCAGAGATCGCTGGTATGACCACAACTGTCTCTGGTATTACTGCATTTAGTGTTGATACACACACGCGCACACACATACACATGCAATTTAATATATATGACAAATATCTGCAGTGATGCGCATGCAAAACTGGAATAAAATTGTTAGAATGTAATATAAAATATCTAAATCTACAGAAAACAGCTTCCGAAAAAACGGGAAAAATTTAAAAGAATTTAAAAAAAGTATTGTAATTACTTAAGTTGGGGTATTTGCTTGGTTACTTGGTATATAAATCAGTGCATATACCTCTTCCCTGTGAATAATACTAATCACAAATATTCATACGAGCAATATATAAGAAGTGAAAATCATTGTCATACTGAAATTTGTTCGTGTTAATATGTTTTAGACGAAAAATACAAGAGGGATAAAATAAATGTGTGTGTGAGGGTGCTCT
The DNA here is from genome assembly GCF_026875155.1 of Cherax quadricarinatus. Classification (NCBI taxonomy): domain Eukaryota; kingdom Metazoa; phylum Arthropoda; class Malacostraca; order Decapoda; family Parastacidae; genus Cherax; species Cherax quadricarinatus. The sequence goes on from NC_069407.1 coordinate 77,445,099, forward strand.
CCCGGGAGGTGAGTGAGAGAGGCTTTTCCTGAGGGAGGAACCATGTCTTTAAAGTGAATTGCTGGAATAAGTCACATTCTCTCTCTCTTCCTCATTCCCTCTCTCATCGTCTTATGCCCATACTACGTCTGTTTCTTTGCCCTCTTTCTCTCCTCTGTCTGTCTTTATCTGTCTCTTTCTTTGTAGGACTTTGTCTTTATGACTGTCTCTGTCTTTATCTATCTTTCTTTCCAAGGCTTTGTCTTTATGTCTGTCTTTGTCCGTCCGTCTCTCTCTCTCTCTCTCTCTCTCTCTCTCTCTCTCTCTCTCTCTCCTCTCTCTCTCTCTCCCTCTTCCTCTCTCTCTCTCTCTCTCTCTCTCTCTCTCTCTCTCTCTCTTTTATACAATGGTGTTTCTATAACTGGCTAAGATATATTAATTGTGTTTACAAGGTAACACTTGTTACGTATCTCATCTCACTGCAAATCCTTCCCTAACAGTTGTCTTCCAAGCGGCTGTAAGTATATATACCTTGAAGCAACTTTCATATTAATTTCATATCAACTTCTTCTAGTAGTGAATATATACCTTTGAACATTGAAAATGCAATAATCCACAAAAATAAGAAACAGACTGAAATACAATTGTGTTACTAACAAATAAATGGTAAAGTGAGGCAATTTCAATCTTCCTCACTACCAGAAGAGATTTATTAACACAAGTATAAACATAAATAACCCGCACATAAAAGAGAGGAGTTTACGACGAGGTTTCGGACCGACTTAGACCATTTACAAAGTCACACTAACACAAGAGTAAGAAAGTCAGTGTATACAGACGAGTGGGAAGAGACGGGACCCTACCACTACTTCCTCTTCTTCCATTCTTGTTCCCGTCCGTTTTCTCGATCGTCTACATGTATTGGCTTCCTCACTCTTTTCTGTTAGTGTGACTTTGTAAATAGTTCAAGTAAGACCGAGAACGTCATGGTAAGCTCCTCTCTCCTATGTGCGGGTTATTTGTGTATTGTCCCAGTCACAGTATTGTGCCTTTTTTGTTCTACTATTTACACTATATAAATATGAAAATCCCTAATATTTATGGTACACAAAAATAGGCAACTGCGTAAAATAGCACTCAGCAATGAGCCAAATGTTTCCTTTGGTTAATTGACTTCACTTCATTAATGTTTGAATATTGTAAAACATGTTCCGAAGTTGAATTATTCAAGGGAAGAAGGATGGACGAAGTCATGTTATTGAGAAGGATAGCGTCAGACTATTTTCTGCCCGTCTTGTGCAATAAAAGCTGTTTTTCTTTTGCCGACCACGAAATGGCAAAAATCAAATTTCACTTTAATAGTATTTGCTTTGAATATTACAGTTAGGTAATCACTTCTCTCCTATTTTGAAAGCTCTGTTGAGATGGTAGAGCCATTGAAATTAGGTCCAGATGAGAGATAAGTCACTCTGCATGGTTTTATTTTTTGTCCAGAATTCGCATATAAAATGGAGAACAAGCAATGTAAGAAGGTGGAGCATTTTCAAACATGTACGAGATTCGTCTTAATTCTGTTGACTACCTCGTTGCTTTTCTTTCAAGATTTACCAGGTGATTATTCATAGAGATTTTGAAATCAAATTTCACACTAGGATATCCACCTCACTCTGGGCTCCAGTATTCTTCATTATTAAAACAGCTCCAGTAACAACATTGTGCCGCCTACAGAACCAAACGTAACCTGCCAAGGTTTGTTCCAGATTGATATATGTGTAAGTTGGTGAGTAAAATACTTTAGAGTAAGAAGTAACAAGTAGCATAAGTAAATACTGGCGGCACGTAAGCGGCTTGAAGACTCTGCTCTGTTAAGAACTACACTGATGATCTATCTTGAAGGTGTAGCGCAGTGTCAGAGAATTCAAGTGTTTGCAGTTTTAACAGAAGACCTTGGTGCCATATTCGATTGAAAACTATAGCTATACCAACTGCTGATCTAGGCTTCATCCAGTGACTGGTGCCACATAGTGGAGAAATTAAGCAGATCAGCTGCAGAGTGACTCCCTGAAACCGTACTGATGGTCATAAAGAAACAAGTCATAGTTAACAAATTCCGTCATTTGGCTGCCTCACTCTCTCTCTCTCTCTCCTGTACACAGGGTTTTACAAGGTTAGGTTATGTAGCTAACTTTTTTACAAGCTTAGAATTGTTACCTTCATCAGCTCATTTGAAAGCCTTTTAGTGTTATGAGACATATAAATAGTGAATAGGATGAAGTTGGAGCCTTCTGTGGGCTAGGAATTTCATTTGGTCAACCGACTGTTTTCTTGATGTCATTATGCTGTACGAACATGTTCCAGACTCGAGTCACCCTTGGAATAAATGATCTCAGATGTAGCGATGTTCTGGTGAAGGGTATAGCCAGAGTATAGTTGCCGTTTTGCTGTGTAGAAGATAACTTACCGCTGTCCTCGGAGTTTAACTAAGTGTGGTCGTACCTTGACAATATTGGCCTTATAAATAACAGTAAGTCCACCCAATTCCCTCCGGTGTTGAAAGCTTTGCTGAAATAGCAGATCTATGTAAATTGAGTCCAGGCGAGAAATAAGCAGTCTAGCTCTGTTCTCTATTCGATCAAGACGTCGCAGATGAGACAAGGGGCAGACAGTTCAAGAAAGTGGAGCATACTCACGTTGTGAGAGTACTTGTACCTCGTAAACAATCTTCCAACCTTAGCTGTCAAGCAGATGTGAGATACGTCAAAGTGCTGTAAGCTTCCTGGCTGCTTTGTTTGCATGATTTACAACATGATCTTTCACAGACAGCTCATAGCCAAATTTCTCCCCAAGAATATCAACTTCTTCCCGTGGTCGCAACACACTCTAATTCGTTCTTACTTCTGCTCTAGCATTACGATCATTACTATCATAATCTGTGTTTTCTCCGGAAAAATATGACTTATCATTGTTTTGCCCAGGCGACTGATATGGCTATAAGCTGGTGATTGATGTTACTCAGAGCAAAGGGCATTTCCTCTCTTGGATAAGTAAATGTCAGTTTACAGTCGTCTGCATATGCATCGGATTCTGGGATTAGATGAAGAAGGTCACTGAATAAGACATTACATAATAATGACCCAAGCACACTTTCCTGTGGAACACTTGCACCAAAAGGAAGCCTTGTTGACTCTGTACTACTGAGAACTACGCTTCGAGATCTACCTTTAAGAGGCAGGCATAGTGCAAAATTTGCGACTCCTAGTGCTTGCAATTTTGACAAGAGTTCCTGGTGTCATACTTGGTCGAAAGTTCTAGCAATGTCCCGTGATACTACACAGCTGACCCTGGATTCAACCAGACATTGGTGCCACATAGTGGAGAGGTTTACCTGGCGATCAGCAGCAAAGTGACATTTCCTGAAGCCATATTGAGGGTCACAAAGGAGTGAGTGGTAGTCCGAAAACGTTGTCATCTGCCGTGAGACTATTATCTCAGGAATCTTGCCAGTGATTGACGAGACTCACCTTCGTCTGTAGCTGTTTATTTCCGCTCTGATTTTCATTTTGTGAACAAGGACTACATTTGCCTCTTTCCACAGAGAAGGCCATTTACAATGTGTTAAGCAGTGTTTATAGATGAGAGTTAGAGGTAACACTAGCTGGTCTCCAGATCTACTAGGCAATGCTGAAGTAACCTTATATGGGCCCACAATCATTTCTTGGTCTATCGATTTAAGAAAATGATCCATTTCATCCTGTGTTGTCGATTTTGACACGGATCTTGCGGCAAGCAAAGGAGGTTCCATTGCTAGAACAGAAATTTACATGTTGGCAGCAAAGTCCTCGGTAAAGCGGTCAGCTTTCTCCTGAGTGCCAACAGAGACTGTCTCATTTGCCAACAGGTTTCCCCTTGTAGGTTCCTGTTATAGATATTGGGATGCCTCTTCAAGTTTTGTACGTAGCGTAACAGCTTCTCGACAACGAAATCCGATTTGAAGACTGATTTGACTCTCTCAACTCACTCAATCAATCTCTCTCTCGCTTCTTTTTCTCTTAAATACAATGCTCCTGCTAGAGTTAGCTTAGATTTTTCTATTTTTTTATTTTTCAAACTAAAAGATGTTACCGATTATAAGCTTGAAGCACCTATATGTTTTATTAAATGTTTTTTACTTATGAAGCAAATAAATGAAAAATAATATTACACTGAAACCATTTCTAGGCCAGAGACTGAATTTAATCAGTTGATTTTATTTAAAGTTTGCAAGTTGTATGAATCATTCTAGGAAATATTAAATGAAGATCACTAATTGGAATTGCTAGAGTGTGGGTGCTAATTGCTGCCTGTCTTGTGTAAGCAATCTTTTTGCTGTTCTCGAAGAGGAACCGACATTGGCCTCCTACATAAAAGTAAGGCCACCTACATTTCTCCAATACTAAAGACTATAAATATGAGAGATACAGCTAAATTGGGTCGAGTCAAGAGATAAGTTGCCTTGTACTGTCCTCTTGTCTGCCCAGAATACATTGATGAGACGGGAACTGGCAAAACCAACAAGGTTTTGTGTATTCTAAGCTACTTTGAGAAATTTAACTTTATCAATGAATTTCTACAAGGGTCGTTCGTGCTTTACTGTTCTACAAAACAAAATTCACTCACATATTTGAGGCTGTAGTTCATAATAATGAATACGAATTATTTGAGACTTCAGTATTACCTTTGATAAGAGTTTCACATTGATAGGAACTGGCGAAAGTAGCAGCACGAGGGACCGGAGAACAATTATTTCTTGGACCGATGCATTATTGACTGACAAGCTACTGAGTAACTGAATGAACAGGGAAAATTCAGAATGCACCTTTAAAATACCACCCACTACTACGTCTCCTTACTACCTCACTAATCACACCTCAACTTTGCCTACAACACTACTACATCGCTTCTTGAGCCACTCTACGCCACCTATATACAAGTTACTATTACACAACTATTACGACCATACTACACTAAGTCACTAATAATGAATCACTGCTATAGAAGTACAACACCGAAACTAATCCCACTACTACACCAATATTGCAGCATTATTACACTGCTCACTTCGCCTTGAGACGTCATCAGGAGCCACCCAATGTCTGGAATAATTTCCGGAGTGGAAGTGGCGAGGGACCTTTTCTGCCTCCTCACCTTCCAGGCTTCCATATGCTCTCTATTTCCTCTATCTCACTCTAGTTTATTTTCCTCTCTGCCTCTTTCACTCAGATGCTGCACATTGTTTCCCTTGTAACCCATTAACTCTCCTTTCAATATTTTTTGCATTTTGTGTACGTTCCTGTACCATCATTTATCATGTTCCTCTGTATCTTCACATATCTGGTTAATGTAGTTTCTCGTTTCTCACATTTCTCGTTTAGCACCTCTCTAGTTCTTCTGTCCCCTCACCTTTCACGTTCCTTTATCCTCACCTCTCGCCTTCTTTATTCTCTCGTAACTAGTTCCTCTGTTCTCTCATCTCTCTCGCTACTGTCTCCTAGCTTCTCATATTCTTCAGTATTCTCACTTCTCGTTCTTTTGTCTCTGTACCTCTCTCCTTCCTTTGTCCATGTACCTCTGCTCTATCTCACTTTTCTCACTCTCTTCTCACTCTCTCATCCCCTCGTCTCTCATGTTCATCTGTTCCAGGAACCTCAGAAACCCACAACTTGTGGGTGTTAGTCTGAGACTCACAAACACACTCAGTGACTATTAGTAGAGCACAGTCCATGACTACTGTCTACCACTGTCCATGACTACTGTCTACCACAGTCCACTACTGTCTACCACAGTCCATGACTACTGTCTACCACTGTCCATGACTACTGTCTACCACAGTCCATGACTACTGTCTATCACAGTCCATGACTACTGTCTACCACAGTCCATGACTAGTGTCTACCACTGTCCATGACTACTGTCTACCACTGTCCATCACTACTGTCTACCACAGTCCATGACTACTGTCTCCCACAGTCCATGACTACTGTCTGCCACTGTCCATCTCTACTGTCTACCACAGTCCATGACTACTGTCTACCACAGTCCATGACTACTGTCTACCACTGTCCATCACTACTGTCTACCACAGTCCATCACTACTGTCTACCACAGTCCATCACTACTGTCTACCACAGTCCATGACTACTGTCTACCACTGTCCATGACTACTGTCTACCACAGTCCATGACTACTGTCTACCACAGTCCATGACTACTGTCTACCACAGTCCATGACTACTGTCTACCACAGTCCATGACTGCTGTCTACCACTGTCCATGACTACTGTCTACCACAGTCCATGACTACTGTCTACCACAGTCCATGACTACTGTCTACCTCAGTCCATGACTACTGTCTACCACAGTCCATGACTACTGTCTACCACAGTCCATGACTACTGTCTACCTCAGTCCATGACTACTGTCTACCACAGTCCATGACTACTGTCTACCACAGTCCATGACTACTGTCTACCACAGTCCATGACTACTGTCTACCACAGTCCATGACTACTGTCTACCACAGTCCATGACTACTGTCTACCACAGTCCATGACTACTGTCTACCACAATCCATGACTACTGTCTACCACAGTCCATGACTACTGTCTACCACAGTCCATGACTACTGTCTACCACTGTTCATGACTACTGTCTACCACAGTCCATGACTACTGTCTACCACAGTCCATGACTACTGTCTACCACAGTCCATGACTACTGTCTACCACAGTCCATGACTACTGTTAACCACAGTCCATGACTACTGTCTACCACAGTCCATGACTACTGTCTACCACAATCCATGACTACTGTCTACCACAGTCCATGACTATTGTCCAGCACAGTCCATGACTACTATCTAGCAAAGTCCATATCTACTGTCTACCACAGTCCATCACTACTGTCTATCACAGTCCATCACTACTGTCTACCACAGTCCATAACTACTGTCTACCACAGTCCATGACTACTGTCTACTACAGTCCATGAGTACTGCCTACCACTGTCCATCACTACTGTCTACCACAGTCCATGACTACTGTCTACCACAGTCCATGACTACTGTCTACCACAGTCCATGACTACTGTCTGCCACACTCCATGACTACTGTCTACCACTGTCCATGGCTACTGTCTACCACAGTTCATGACTATTGCCTACCACTGTCCATCGCTACTGTCTACAACAGTCCATGACTACTGTCTACCACTGTCCATGACTACTGTCTACCACAGTCCATGACTACTGTCTACCACTGTAAATGACTACTGTCTACCACAGTCCATGACTACTGTCTATCACAGTCCATGACTACTGTCTACCACAGTCCATGACTACTGTCTACCACTCTCCATGACTACTGTCTACCACTGTCCATGACTACTGTCTACCACAGTCCATGACTACTGTCTACCACAGTCCATGACTACTGTCTACCACAGTCCACTACTGTCTACCACAGTCTATGACTACTGTTTACCACAGTCCATGACTATTGTCTACCACTGTCCATGACTACTGTCTACCACAGTCCATGACTACTGTCTACCACAGTCCATGACTACTGTCTACCACAGTCCATGACTACTGTCTAGCACAGTCCATGGCTACTGTCTAGCACAGTCGATGACTACTATCTACCACAGTCCATGACTACTGTCTACCACAGTCCATGACTACTGTCTACCACAGTCCATGACTACTGTCTAGCACAGTCCATGACTACTGTCTACCACAGTCCATCACTACTGTCTACCACAGTCCATGACTACTGTCTAGCACAGTCCATGACTACTGTCTAGCACAGTCCATAACTACTGTCTAGCACAGTCCATGACTACTGTCTACCACAGTCCATCACTACTGTCTACCACAGTCCATCACTACTATCTACCACAGTCCATGACTACTGTCTACCACAGTCCATGACTACTGTCTACTACAGTCCATGAATACTGCCTACCATTGTTCATCACTACTGTCTACCACAGTCCATGACTACTGTCTACCACAGTCCATGACTACTGTCTACCACAGTCCATGACTACTGTCTGCCACAGTCCATGACTACTGTCTACCACTGTCCATGACTACTGTCTACCACAGTCCACTACTGTCTACCACAGTCCATGACTACTGTCTACCACAGTCCATGACTACTGTCTACCACAATCCATGACTACTGTCTACCACAGTCCATGACTACTGTCCAGCACAGTCCATGACTACTATCTAGCAAAGTCCATATCTACTGTCTACCACAGTCCATCACTACTGTCTATCACAGTCCATCACTACTGTCTACCACAGTCCATAACTACTGTCTACCACAGTCATGACTACTGTCTACTACAGTCCATGAGTACTGCCTACCACTGTCCATCACTACTGTCTACCACAGTCCATGACTACTGTCTACCACAGTCCATGACTACTGTCTACCACAGTCCATGACTACTGTCTGCCACACTCCATGACTACTGTCTACCACTGTCCATGGCTACTGTCTACCACAGTTCATGACTATTGCCTACCACTGTCCATCGCTACTGTCTACAACAGTCCATGACTACTGTCTACCACTGTCCATGACTACTGTCTACCACAGTCCATGACTACTGTCTACCACTGTAAATGACTACTGTCTACCACAGTCCATGACTACTGTCTATCACAGTCCATGACTACTGTCTACCACAGTCCATGACTACTGTCTACCACTCTCCATGACTACTGTCTACCACTGTCCATGACTACTGTCTACCACAGTCCATGACTACTGTCTACCACAGTCCATGACTACTGTCTACCACAGTCCACTACTGTCTACCACAGTCTATGACTACTGTTTACCACAGTCCATGACTATTGTCTACCACTGTCCATGACTACTGTCTACCACAGTCCATGACTACTGTCTACCACAGTCCATGACTACTGTCTACCACAGTCCATGACTACTGTCTAGCACAGTCCATGGCTACTGTCTAGCACAGTCCATGACTACTATCTACCACAGTCCATGACTACTGTCTACCACAGTCCATGACTACTGTCTACCACAGTCCATGACTACTGTCTAGCACAGTCCATGACTACTGTCTACCACAGTCCATCACTACTGTCTACCACAGTCCATGACTACTGTCTAGCACAGTCCATGACTACTGTCTAGCACAGTCCATAACTACTGTCTAGCACAGTCCATGACTACTGTCTACCACAGTCCATCACTACTGTCTACCACAGTCCATGACTACTATCTACCACAGTCCATGACTACTGTCTACCACAGTCCATGACTACTGTCTACTACAGTCCATGAATACTGCCTACCATTGTTCATCACTACTGTCTACCACAGTCCATGACTACTGTCTACCACAGTCCATGACTACTGTCTACCACAGTCCATGACCACTGTCTGCCACAGTCCATGACTACTGTCTACCACAGTCCATGACTACTGTCTACCACAGTCCATCACTACTGTCTACCACAGTCCATCACTACTGTCTACCACAGTCCATGACTACTGTCTACCACAGTCCATCACTACTGTCTACCACAGTCCATGACTACTGTCTACCACAGTCCATGACTACTGTCTACCACAATCCATGACTTCTGTCTACCACAGTTCATGACTACTGTCTACCACAGTCCATGACTACTGTCTACCACTGTCCATGACTACTGTCTACCACAGTCCATGACTACTGTCTACCACAATCCATGACTACTGTCTACCACAGTCCAAGACTACTGTATACCACAGTCCATGACTACTGTCTACCACAGTCAATGACTACTGTTTACCACAGTCCATGACTACTGTCTACCACAGTCCATGACTACTGTCTACCACAATCCATGACTACTGTCTACCACAGTCCATGACTACTGTCCAGCACTGTCCATGACTCCTATCTAGCAAAGTCCATGTCTACTGTCTACCACAGTCCATCACTACTGTCTGCCACAGTCCATCACTACTGTCTACCACAGTCCACATCTACTGTCTACCACAGTCCATGACTACTGTCTACTACAGTCCATGAGTACTGCCTACCACAGTCTCTCACTACTGTCTACCACAGTCCACGACTACTGTCTACCACAGTCCATGACTACTGTCTACCACAGTCCATGACTACTGTCTACCACAGTCCATGACTACTGTCTACCACAGTCCATGGCTACTCTCTACCACAGTTCATGACTATTGCCTACCACTGTCCATCACTACTGTCTACCACAGTCCATGACTACTGTCTACCACAGTCCATGACTACTGTCTACCAGAGTCCATGACTACTGTCTACCACAGTCCATGACTACTGTCTACCACAGTCCATGGCTACTGTCTACCACAGTTCATGACTATTGCCTACCACTGTCCATCACTACTGTCTACCACAGTCCATGACTACTGTCTACCACAGTCCATGACTACTGTCTACCACAATCCATGACTCCTGTCTACTACAGTCCATGACTACTGTCTACCACTGTCCATGACTACTGTCTACCACTGTCCATGACTACTGTCTACCACAGTCCATGACTACTGTCTACCACTGTCCATGACTACTGTCTACCACAGTCCATGACTACTGTCTATCACAGTCCATGACTACTGTCTACCACAGTTCATGACTACTGTCTACCACTCTCCATGACTACTGTCTACCACTGTCCATCACTACTGTCTACCACAGTCCATGACCACTGTCTCCCACAGTCCATGACTACTGCCTACCACTGTCCATGACTACTGTCTACCACAGACCATGACTACTCTCTACCACAGTCCATGACTACTGTCTACCACAGTCCATCACTACTGTCTACTACAGTCCATCACTACTGTCTACCACAGTCTATGACTACTGTCTAGCACAGTCCATGACTACTGTCTACCACAGTCCATGACTACTGTCTACCACAGTCCATGACTACTGTCTAGCACAGTCCATGACTACTGTCTAGCACAGTCCATAACTACTGTCTAGCACAGTCCATGACTACTGTCTACCACAGTCCATCACTACTGTCTACCACAGTCCACGACTACTATCCACCACAGTCCATGACTACTGTCTACCACAGTCCATGACTACTGTCTACTACAGTCCATGAATACTGCCTACCATTGTTCATCACTACTGTCTACCACAGTCCATGACTACTGTCTACCACAGTCCATGACTACTGTCTACCACAGTCCATGACTACTGTCTGCCACAGTCCATGACTTCTGTCTACCACAGTCCACGACTACTGTCTACCACAGTCCATGACTACTGTCTACCACAGTCCATCACTACTATCTACCACAGTCCATGACTACTGTCTACCACAGTCCATGACTACTGCCTACCACAGTCCATGACTACTGTCTACTACAGTCCATGACTACTGTCTACCACAATCCATGTCTACTGTCTACCACAGTCCATGACTACTGTCTACCACAGTCCATGACTACTGTCTACCACTGTCCATGACTACTGTCTACCACAGTCCATGACTACCGTCTACCACAGTCCATGACTACTGTCTACCACAGTCCATGACTACTGTCTACCACAGTCCATGACTACTGTCTACCACAGTCAATGACTACTGTTTACCACAGTCCATGACTACTGTCTACCACAGTCCATGACTACTGTCTACCACAATCCATGACTACTGTCTACCACAGTCCATGACTACTGTCCAGCACTGTCCATGACTACTATCTAGCAAAGTCCATGTCTACTGTCTACCACAGTCCATCACTACTGTCTACCACAGTCCATCACTACTGTCTACCACAGTCCATAACTACTGTCTACCACAGTCCATGACTACTGTCTACTACAGTCCATGAGTACTGCCTACCACAGTCCATCACTACTGTCTACCACAGTCCACGACTACTGTCTACCACAGTCCATGACTACTGTCTACCACAGTCCATGACTACTGTCTACCACAGTCCATGACTACTGTCTACCACAGTGCATGACTATTGCCTACCACTGTCCATCACTACTGTCTACCACAATCCATGACTACTGTCTTCCACAGTCCATGACTACTGTCTACCACCATCCATGACTCCTGTCTACCACAGTCCATGACTACTGTCTACCACTGTCCATGACTACTGTCTACCACAGTCCATGACTACTGTCTACCACTGTCCATGACTACTGTCTACCACAGTCCATGACTACTGTCTATCACAGTCCATGACTACTGTCTACCATAGTTCATGACTACTGTCTACCACTCTCCATGACTACTGTCTACCACTGTCCATCACTACTGTCTACCACAGTCCATGACCACTGTCTCCCACAGTCCATGACTACTGCCTACCACTGTCCATCACTACTGTCTACCACAGACCATGACTACTGTCTACCACAGTCCATGACTACTGTCTACCACAGTCCATCACTACTGTCTACTACAGTCCATCACTACTGTCTACCACAGTCTATGATTACTGTCTAGCACAGTCCATAACTTCTGTCTAGCACAGTCCATGACTACTGTCTACCACAGTCCATGACTACTATCTACCACAGTCCATGACTACTGTCTACCACAGTCCATGACTACTGTCTACTACAGTCCATGAATACTGCCTACCATTGTTCATCACAACTGTCTACCACAGTCCATGACTACTGTCTACCACAGTCCATGACTACTGTCTACCACAGTCCATGACTACTGTCTACCACAGTCCATGACTACTGTCTACCACAGTCCATGACTACTGTCTAGCACAGTCCATGAATACTGTCTACCACAGACCTTCACTACTGTCTACCACAGTCCATGACTACTGTCTACCTCAGTCCATCACTACTGTCTACCACAGTCCATGTCTACTGTCTACCACAGTCCATGACTACTGTCTACCACAGTCCATGACTACTGTCTACTACAGTCCATGAATACTGCCTACCACTGTCCATCACTACTGTTTACCACAGTCCATGACTACTGTCTACCACAGTCCATGACTACTGTCTATCACAGTCCATGACTACTGTCTACCACAGTCCATGACTACTGCCTACTATTGTCCATCACTACTGTCTACTACTGTCCAAGACTACTGTCTACCACAGCCCATGACTACTGTCTACCACAGTCCATGACTACTGTCTACTACAGTCCATGAATACTGCCTACCACTGTCCATCACTACTGTTTACCACAGTCCATGACTACTGTCTACCACAGTCCATGACTATTGTCTATCACAGTCCATGACTACTGTCTACCACAGTCCATGACTACTGCCTACTATTGTCCATCACTACTGTCTACTACTGTCCAAGACTGCTGTCTACCACAGTCCATGACTACTGTCTATCACAGTCCATGACTACTGTCTACCAAAGTCCATGACTACTGTCTACCACAGTCCATGACTACTGTCTACCACTGTCCATGACTACTGTCTACCACAGTCCATGAGTACTGTCTACCACAGTCCATGACTACTGTCTACCACAGTCCATGACTACTGTCTAGCACAGTCCATGACTACTGTCTACCACAGTCCATGACTACTGTCTACCACAGTCCATGACTACTGCCTTCCACTGTCCATCACTACTCTCTACTACAGTCCATGACTACTGTCTACCACAGTCCATGACTACTGTCTACCACAGTCCATGACTACTGTCTACCACAGTCCATGACTTCTTTCTACAGCAGTCCATGACTACTGTCTACCCCAGTCCATGACTATTGTCTATCACATTCCATAACTACTGTCTACCACAGTCCATGACTACTGCCTACCACTGTCCATCACTACTGTCTACCACGGTCCATGACTACTGTCTACCACAGTCCATGACTACTGTCTACCACAGACCATGACTACTGCCTACCACTGTCCATCACTACTGTCTACCACTGTCCATGACTACTGTCTACCACAGTCCATGACTACTGTCTACCACAGTCCATTACTACTGTCTACCACTGTCCATGACTACTGTCTACCACAGTCCATGACTACTGTGTACCACAGTCCATGACTACTGTCTACCACAGTCCATGATTACTGTCTACCACAGTCAATGACTACTGTCTATCACAGTCCATGACTACTGTCTACCACAGTCCATGACTACTGTCTACCACAGTCCATGACTACTGTCTACCACAGTCCATGACTACTGTCTACCACAGTCCATGAATATGGCCTACCACTGTCTATCAATACTGTCTATCACAGTCCATGACGACTGTCTACCACAGTCCATGACTACTGTCTACCACAGTCCATGACTACTGTCTACCACAGTCCATGACTACTGTCTACCACAGTCCATGACTACTGTCTAACACAGTCCATGACTACTGTATACCACAGTCCATGACTTCTTTCTACAACAGTCCATGACTACTGTCTACCCCAGTCCATGACTACTGTCTACCACAGTCCATGACTACTGTCTACCAGTGTCCATGACTACTGTCTACCAACCACTGTTCATGGCTACTGTCTACCAACCACTATTCATGACTACTCTCTACCAGCGAATGTTCATGACTACTGTTTACCACTGTTCATGACTACTGTCTACCACTGTTCATGACTACTATTTACCACTGTTCATGACTACTGTCTACCACTGTTCATGACTACTGTCTACCAACCACTGTTATGATTACTGTCTACTAGCTATTGTTCTTGACTACTGTCTACCAACCACTGTTCATAACTACTGTTTCCTAACTACTGTTCATGACTGTCTACCAACCACTGTTCATGACTACGGTCTACCAACCAATGTTCATGACTACTGTCTACTAACCACTGTTCATGACTACTGTCTACCAACCACTCTTTATGATTACTGTCTACCAACAACAGTTCATGACTACTGTCTACCAACCATTGATCGTGACACCTTAAATGACTAGTGTCTCCCTAGTATAGTCCATGATTTCTGACTTGGAAGCTTATTGAAGCACTCGCCCAAGCAGGTCCCAAGCACTGACTTCTTTGCCATTCATTGGCTACCACCACCCAAGCATATCTCTAAACTTATCTCTCCCAAGCACAGCTAATAATTACTCTCTCCCAAGCACAGCTAATAACTACTCTCTCACTAGGACAGTCTATAACTACTCTCTCCCAAGGACAGCTCATAACTACTCTCTCCCAAGCACAATTCATAACTACTCTCTCCCAAGCACCGCTCATAACTACTCTCTTCCAGGGACAGCTCATAACTACTTTCTCTCAAGGACAGCTCATAACTACTTTCTCTCAAGGACTGCTCATAACTACTTTCTCCCGAACACAGCTGATACCTACCGTCTCACAAGCATAACTCACAACTACCATCTCCACACCACTGCTCAAGACTGTTCCCTACCAAGCACTTCTCATAATTAGCATTAACGATAACCACACCATGTTAGATATGAGAGTTTAGTAACGTACTGCTGGTGAGGAAGGTACTTATACTGAAGCTGCAACCGACTCAAAAATTCTGCTGGAGTTGGAGTTAGCTGGTACGTTCTTGGGACGACATCTTGGTCATTCTTGTGACATTCACTTGAGTGTTCTCCTGGCACTGACTTGAACATTTCCGTCGATGACATGGTTGTTCTACCGATGTTGATTTTTGTGTTACCCGACATTAATAATAATAATATCTTTATTTACTACAAGTACATGTACAAGGTATACAGACCATAGCTGATAACAATGATATACTACTATATAGAAAGCCCCTTGTTATGCTCAGCATAACGGGCAAATTAGGTCAATGTCCCATGATGCGACCCACACCAGTCCACTAACACCCAGGTACCCACTTTACTGATGGTGAACATAGACAACAGGTGGAAAGAAACACACCCAATGTTTCTACTCTGGCTGAGAATCGAACCCAGACCCTCGCCCTGTGAAGCGAGAGCTTTAACCACCAGGCCACCAGAGCAAACCGTGGGAGATTTCTTAACGTTGTCTTGGGTGATCTACTAACGTTGTCTTGGGTGATCTACTAACGTTGTCTTGGGTGATCTACTAACATTGTCTTGGGTGATCTACTAACGTTGTCTTGGGTGATCTACTAACGTTGTCTTGAGTAATCTACTAACGTTGTCTTGGGTGATCTACTAACATTGTCTTGGGTGATCTACTAACATTGTCTTGGGTGATCTACTAACGTTGTCTTGGGTGATCTACTAACGTTGTCTTGGGTGATCTACTAACGTTGTCTTGGGTGATCTACTAACATTGTCTTGGGAGATCTACTAACGTTGTCTTGGGTGATCTACTAACGTTGTCTTGGGTGATCTACTAACGTTGTCTTGGGTGATCTACTAACGTTGTCTTGGGTGATCTACAAACGTTGTCTTGGGTGATCTACTAACTTTGTCTTGGGTGATCTACTAACATTGTCTTGGGTGATCTACTAACGTTGTCTTGGGTGATCTACTAACATTGTCTTGGGTGATCTACTAACGTTGTCCTGGGTGATCTACTAACGTTGTCTTGGTTGATCTACTAACGTTGTCTTGGGTGATCTACTAACGTTGTCTTGAGTGATCTACTAACGTTGTCTTGGGTGATCTACTAACGTTGTCTTGGGTGATCTACTAACGTTGTCTTGGGTGATCTACTAACGTTGTCTTGGGTGATCTACTAACGTTGTCTTGGGTGATCTACTAACGTTGTCTTGGGTGATCTACTAACTTTGTCTTGGGTGATCTACTAACATTGTCTTGGGTGATCTACTAACGTTGTCTTGGGTGATCTACTAACATTGTCTTGGGTGATCTACTAACGTTGTCTTGGGTGATCTACTAACGTTGTCTTGGGTGATCTACTAACGTTGTCTTGGGTGATCTACTAACGTTGTCCTGGGTGATCTACTAACGTTGTCTTGGTTGATCTACTAACGTTGTCTTGGGTGATCTACTAACGTTGTCTTGGGTGAACTACTAACGTTGTCTTGGGTGATCTACTAACGTTGTCTTGGGTGATCTACTAACGTTGTCTTGGGTGATCTACTAACGTTGTCTTGGGAGATCTACTAACGTTGTCTTGGGTGATCTACTAACGTTGTCTTGGGTGATCTACTAACGTTGTCTTGGGTGATCTACTAACGTTGTCTAGGGTGATCTACTAACGTTGTCTTGGGTGATCTACTAACGTTGTCTTGGGTGATCTACTAACATTGTCTTGGGTGATCTACTAACGTTGTCCTGGGTGATCTACTAACGTTGTCTTGGTTGATCTACTAACGTTGTCTTGGGTGATCTGCTAACGTTGTCTTGGGTGATCTACTAACGTTGTCCTGGGTGATCTACTAACGTTGTCTTGGTTGATCTACTAACGTTGTCTTGGGTGATCTACTAACGTTGTCTTGGGTGAACTACTAACGTTGTCTTGGGTGATCTACTAACGTTGTCTTGGGTGATCTACTAACGTTGTCTTGGGTGATCTACTAACGTTGTCTTGGGTGATCTACTAACGTTGTCTTGGGTGATCTACTAACGTTGTCTTGGGTGATCTACTAACTTTGTCTTGGGTGATCTACTAACATTGTCTTGGGTGATCTACTAACGTTGTCTTGGGTGATCTACTAAAATTGTCTTGGGTGATCTACTAACGTTGTCCTGGGTGATCTACTAACGTTGTCTCGGTTGATCTACTAACGATGTCTTGTGTGATCTACTAACGTTGTCTTGGGTGATCTACTAACGTTGTCTTGGGTGATCTACTAACGTTGTCTTGGGTGATCTACTAACGTTGTCTTGGGTGATCTACTAACGTTGTCTTGGGTGATCTACTAACGTTGTCTTGGGTTATCTACTAACGTTGTCTTGGGTGATCTACTAACGTTGTCTTGGGTGATCTACTAACATTTTCTTGGGTGATCTACTAACGTTGTCTTGGGTGATCAACTAACGTTGTCTTGGGTGATCTACTAACGTTGTCTTGGGTGATCTACTAACGTTGTCTTGGGTGATCTACTAATGTTGTCTTGGGTGATCTACTAACGTTGTCTTGGGTGATCTACTAACTTTGTCTTGGGTGATCTACTAACATTGTCTTGGGTGATATACTAACGTTGTCTTGGGTGATCTACTAACATTGTCTTGGGTGATCTACTAACGTTGTCCTGGGTGATCTACTAACGTTGTCTTGGTTGATATACTAATGTTGTCTTGGGTGATCTACTAACGTTGTCTTGGGTGATCTACTAACGTTGTCTAGGGTGATCTACTAACGTTGTCTTGGGTGATCTTCTAACGTTGTCTTGGGTGATCTACTAACGTTGTCTTGGGTGATCTACTAACGTTGTCTTGGGTGATCTACTAACGTTGTCTTGGGTGATCTAATAACGTTGTCTTGGGTGATCTACTAACGTTGTCTTGGGTGATCTACTAACGTTGTCTTGGGTGATCTACTAACGTTGTCTTGGGTGATCTACTAACGTTGTCTTGGGTGATCTACTAACGTTGTCTTGGGTGATCTACTAACGTTGTCTTGGGTGATCTACTAACGTTGTCTTGGGTGATCTACTAACGTTGTCTTGGGTGATCTACTAACTTTGTCTTGGGTGATCTACAAACGTTGTCTTGGGTGATCTATTAACGTTGTCTTGGGTGATCTACTAACGTTGTCTTGGGTGATCTACTAACGTTGTCTTGGGTGATCTACTAACGTTCTCTTGGGTGATCTACTAACGTTGTCTAGGGTGATCTACTAACGTTGTCTTGGGTGATCTTCTAACGTTGTCTTGGGTGATCTACTAACGTTGTCTTGGGTGATCTACTAACGTTGTCTTGGGTGATCTACTAACGTTGTCTTGGGTGATCTAATAACGTTGTCTTGGGTGATCTACTAACGTTGTCTTGGGTGATCTACTAACGTTGTCTTGGGTGATCTACTAACGTTGTCTTGGGTGATCTACTAACGTTGTCTTGGGTGATCTACTAACGTTGTCTTGGGTGATCTACTAACGTTGTCTTGGGTGATCTACTAACGTTGTCTTGGGTGATCTACTAACGTTGTCTTGGGTGATCTACTAACTTTGTCTTGGGTGATCTACAAACGTTGTCTTGGGTGATCTATTAACGTTGTCTTGGGTGATCTACTAACGTTGTCTTGGGTGATCTACTAACGTTGTCTTGGGTGATCTACTAACGTTGTCTTGGGTGATCTACTAACATTTTCTTGGGTGATCTACTAACGTTGTCTTGGGTGATCAACTAACGTTGTCTTGGGTGATCTACTAACGTTGTCATGGGTGATCTACTAACGTTGTCTTGGGTGATCTACTAACGTTGTCTTGGGTGATCTACTAACGTTGTCTTGGGTGATCTACTAACATTGAGTTGGGTGATCTACTAACGTTGTCTTGGGTGATCTAATAACGTTGTCTTGGGTGATCTACTAACGTTGTCTTGGGTGATCTACTAACGTTGTCTTGGGTGATCTACTAACGTTGTCTTGGGTGATCTACTAACGTTGTCTTGGGTGATCTACTAACGTTGTCTTGGGTGATCTACTAACATTGTCTTGGGTGATCTACTAACGTTGACTTGGGTGATCTACTATCGTTGTATTGGGTGATCTACTAACGTTGTCTTGGGTGATCTACTAACGTTGTCTTAGGTGATCTACTAACGTTGTCTTGGGTGATCTACTAACATTGTCTTGGGTGATCTACTAACGTTGTCTTGGGTGATCTACTAACGTTGTCTTGGGTGTTCTACTAACGTTGTCTTGGGTGATCTAGTAACGTTGTCTTGGGTGATATACTAACGTTGTCTTGGGTGATCTACTAACGTTGTCTTGGGTGATCTACTAACGTTGTCTTGGGTGATCTACTAACGTTGTCTTGGGTGATCTACTAACATTGTCTTGGGTGATCTACTAACGTTGTCTTGGGTGATCTACTAATGTTGTCTTGGGTGATCTACTAACGTTGTCTTGTTTGATCTACTAACGTTGTCTTGGGTGATCTACTAACGTTGTCTTGGGTGATCTACTAACGTTGTCTTGGGTGATCTACTAACGTTGTCTTGGGTGATCTACTAACGTTGTCTTGGGTGATCTACTAACATTGTATTGGGTGATCTACGAACGTTGTCTTGGGTGATCTAACGTTGTCTTGGGTGATCTACTAACGTTGTCTTGGGTGATCTACTAACGTTGTCTTGGGTGATCTACTAACGTTGTCTTGGGTGTTCTACTAACGTTGTCTTGGGTGATCTACTAACATTGTCTTGGGTGATCTACTAACGTTGTCTTGGGTGATCTACTAACGTTGTCTTGGGTGATCTACTAACGTTGTCTTGGGTGATCTACTAACGTTGTCTTTGGTGATCTACTAACGTTGTCTTGTGTGATCTACTAACGTTGTCTTGGGTGATCTACTAACGTTGTCTTGGGTGATCTACTAACGTTGTCCTGGGTGATCTACTAACGTTGTCTTGGGTGATCTACTAACGTTGTCTTGGGTGATCTACTAATGTTATCTTGGGTGATCTACTAACGTTGTCTTGGGTGATCTACTAACGTTGTCTTGGGTGTTCTACTAACGTTGTCTTGGGTGATCTACTAACGTTGTCTTGGGTGATCTACTAACGTTGTCTTGGGTGATCTACTAACGTTGTCTTGGGTGATCTACTAACGTTGTCTTGGGTGATCTACTAACGTTATCTTGGGTGATCTACTAACGTTGTCTTGGGTGATCTACTAACGTTGTCTTGGGTGATCTACTAACGTTGTCTTGGGTGATCTACTAACGTTGTCTTGGGTGATCTACTAACGTTGTCTTGGGTGATCTACTAACGTTGTCTTGGGTGATCTACTAACGTTGTCTTGGGTGATCTACTAACGTTGTCTTGGGTGATCTACTAACGTTGTCTTGGGTGATCTACTAACGTTGTCTTTGGTGATCTACTAACGTTGTCTTGGGTGATCTACTAACGTTGTCTTGGGTGATCTACTAACGTTGTCTTGGGTGATCTACTAACGGTTTCTTGGGTGATCTACTAACGTTGTCTTGGGTGATCTACTAACGTTGTCTTGGGTGATCTACTAACGTTGTCTTGGGTGATCTACTAACGTTGTCTTGGGTGATCTACTAATGTTGTCTTGGGTTCTTTCTTAAAAGTGATTTCGCCATTCATCCACCTTTACCTCTATACCTTTGAAGAGTTTCGAGAATTTAACTACTCTCGGAGCCCGGCAATAGGCCAGGCTCGTCTGGTACTTTCCTGGTCAACCAGGCTGTTGCGGCTGGAGGCCTGCTGCCCCACATATCCATCACAGCCTGGTTCATCTGACACCTGGTGAAGATATGTGTCCAGTTTAATCTTGAAGGCTTCTACACTTGTTCCAGCTGTGTGTTTTACAGACGTTGACTTGGGTATTCTCATGAGGTTCACACGGGTGTTTCCCTGACGTTTACACGGGTGTTTCCCTGACGGTTACACGGGTGTTTCCCTGACGGTTACCTGGGTGTTTCCCTGACGGTTAAACGGGAGTTTCCCTGACGCTTACACGGGTGTTTCCCTGACGGTTACACGGGTGTTTCCCTGACGTTCACGCGGGTGTTTCCCTGACGTTTACACGGGTGTTTCCCTGACGGTTACACGGGTGTTTCCCTGACGCTTACACGGGTGTTTCCCTGACGGTTACATGGGTGTTTCCCTGACGGTCACGCGGGTGTTTCCCTTAAGGTCACATGGGTGCTTCCCTGACGGTCACATGGGTGTTTCCCTGACGTTCACCCGAGTGGTTCCCTGACGGTCACATGGGTGTTTCCCTGACGTTTCCCCGAGTGGTTCCCTGACGGTCACACGGGTGTTTCCCTGACGTTCACCCGAGTGGTTCCCTGACGTTCACACGGGTGTTTCCCTGATTTTCACCAGAGTGGTTTCCTGGCGGTCACACGGGTGTTTCCCTGACGGTAACACGGGTGTTTCCCTGACGTTCACCCAGGTGGTTCCCTGAGGTTCATGCGGGTGTTCTCCTGAAATTCATGCGGGTATTCTTCTGAAGTTCATGTGGGTGTTCTGAAGTTCATGCGGTTGTTCTACTGAAGTTCATGGGGGTGTTCTCCTGAAGTTCATGCGGGTGTTCTGAAGTTCATGTGGGTGTTCTCCTGAAGTTCATGCAGGTGTTCTACTGAAGTTCATGGGAGTGTTCTCCTGAAGTTCATGCGGGTATTCTACTGAAGTTCATGGGGGTGTTCTACTGAAGTTCATGGGAGTGTTCTCCGGAAGTTCATGCGGGTGTTCTACTGAAGTTCATTGGGGTGGTCTCCTGAAGTTCATGCGGGTGTTCTACTGAAGTTCATGGGGGTGTTCTACTTAAGTTCATGGGGGTGTTCTGAAGTTCATGGGGGTGTTCTTCTGAAGTTCATGGGGGTGTTCTACTGAAGTTCAAGGGGGTGATCTCCTGAAGATCATGTGGGTGTTCTCCTGAAGTTCATGTTCTCCTGACTAACTTGGGTTCTAAGTCGTTGTCAAGGAATCGCCTCCTCCATCTCCTCCTCCTTCTCCTCCTCCTGTTCATCCTCTTCTTTTATCTTCATTTCCTACTCTTCCTTCTCCTCCTCGTCGTATTTCTCCTCCTAATCATCCTCTTCCTCCTCCCCACTTATTATTCATCTTCTCTTTCTCTCTTCATGTCTGAGAACATTGTCTGACAGACTGACACTACGACTTCACTGTAAAATTGGCTAAGTGTAGTTTTAGACAAGCCAAGATTACATATCTCGGTGTTTGTATAGGTGAGGGTGAGGCTGCTTCCATTCATTCAAAGGTTGTGCCATTTCGGCATTGCCAGTGCCGCTAGATAGGAAGAGAGTCCAAAGTTTTGTTGGCATGGCCAGGTATTACCACAGGTTCTGCCATAGTTTTTTTCAGCTTGCTGCTTCTCTTACTGAGATCACTAGTAATGAAGTTTTAAGTCTAAAGGACGAATGAATGTGACTTGTCGTTTACTAGGTGTTGAAGCACTTGCTCCTGTCTTCAGATACGAACTATTATTCAGTGTTTGTTGTCCAGAGGTCGTCAACCACTGCCATAATACATCCTATATGTTATTTTTCCTCTAAACTCAAATGTCACCAGAAAAACTACACCATGATTGTGAAAGAGGCATTAGCTTTGGTCTGGGGGCTAGGGCATTTTGACGTATATTTAAGCACTTCTCACTTCAAAATTACTGTATTATCAGACCTCAACCCTCTTACCTTCATTAATACTATGAAAGCAAAATATACTAGGATGAGATAGGCTATCCGTATGCAGGTTAATGCTCCCTATCTGGGGAGTATCCCGAGACCTAAGTCTCCCATGGGAGGAGGTACAACTACCCCCTCATCTATACAACGACCACTGATACCATTAATACGTATCAGTGGTCGTTGTAATGTTATAGCAGACGCTCTCTCGCGTCCTCTATTGCAATTGAGAAGTTAAAATTAGCATAGATGACGGGGTAGTTGTACCTCCTCCCATGGGAGACTTAGGTCTCGGGATACTCCCCAGATAGGGAGCCAAGGCCGGGTCACCACTACTTGGAAAAGACCCGGGCCGGGAGAATACCGGCGAATAAGAAAAAAAAAAGCATAATTGTTGCGTCCAAGTATTTGTTTGTTTCTTACTACTTTCATTAAATTCAGTAGAGAAACTTAATGAACCCATTTGAGTATGTACCTTATTCGTGTTTAATAAATCATTTTTAAATATCAACAGCGGTGGTGTCTTATGTGCTGGTGAGTTACTGATGGAGACAGTTGACTGTTGAGCTGACTGTGTGAATGACAGCTGCGTTATCTGCTGGCTAAACTCCGCTGCCACATCTCTCAGGCCTCTCCAAAAGTCTATTCCACTACCACTAGAGTGGAATGACAGATGCCTTCCATTAGAAACCAAAGATGGCTATGCTTGTGCAGTCACCACCATTGTTCTGAGCCCTGTGGAGTCATGCCCATCAAGAAATATGCCTACCCCTGTGCCACCTATGATACACTAGTATGCCGTGCCACACCTCTGAACTGACACACACATTGGATAAAGTCTGCGTATTCGTTGTGCATGACACATGACACACATAATAATCATATCAAAAGTGACATGAGTAACGGACACCTGGTGCGACCGTTTGTCTTGTGGGTGGGGTGCAGTGTCCTTAGAAAAGGAGGCATCACCATACTCCACTTCCGTTATTACCATCACTATCCTCAAGTTCCACCATCCTCCACTTCCACAATCACTACCCTCCATCCTCCAGTTCCACCAACATCACCATCCTTCAGTTTCAAGATCACTATCCTACACTTCCACCATCACCATTTTCACTTCGACCATCATCACCTTCACCATCCTACAGCTGAGTGTTATCTGTCATAACCTACTTTATACTATATATCAGTTTTTCACAATACCTATATGATCACTATCACAACAAGCCACAGCATCACCATCACCAAACCTCCATCACTATCACAACCACCATTATCATCACATTTATCACTATCCCTTCCTCTATGACCCCCACCATCCCATGACCCCTCCATCCCATGACCCCCAACACTCCATTACCCTACCATCCCATGACCCCACCATCTCATGACCCCCACCATCCCATGACCCACACCATCCCATGACCCACACCATCCCATGACCTACACCATTCCATGACTTCCACCATCCCATGTCCCCACCATCCCATGACCCCCAGCATCCCATGATCCACACCATCCCATGACCTACACCATCCCATGACCCCCACCATCCCATGACCCCCACCATCCCATGACCTTCACCATCCCATGACCCCCACCATCCCATGACCCCACCATCCCATGACCTACACCATCCCATGACCCCCACCATCCCATGACCCCACCATCCCATGACCTACACCATCCCATGACCCCAACATCCCATGACCTACACCATCCCATGACCCCCACCATCCCATGACCCCACCATCCCATGACCTACACCATCCCATGACCCCACCATCCCATGACCTACACTATCCCATGACCTACACCATCCCATGACCCCACCATCCCATGACCTACACCATCCCATGACCCCACCATCCCATGACCCCACCATCCCATGACCTACACCATCCCATGACCCCCACCTCCATGTTTATCGCCTATACTACTACAAGCACCATTACAGAACTATCGCCTCTAAATCCACTAATACTTTCCTCATCTTCTTCAGTATGACAAATATCACTATTGCCATCGACATCTCCTTTACCATCAGCATCACCACAACCACCACCACCACCATCACCATCACCATCACCACCACCACCACCACCACCACCACCACCACCACCACCACCACAACCACCACCACCACCATCACCATCACCATCATCACCACCACCACCACCACCACCACTAAGGAGCTCCGTTCAATACCCTCCTCCAACTTCTTCCCATCTCTGTTAGCATTATGGTGCTCCCAATCCTTTTAATATCCTCCTGGAGCCATTAGCAACACCCTTCCCGTCTGCTAGACAAAGAAAGAAGAGTTTCTAAATGAGGCTTCTCCTTTGCAGTAGTCTGGAAGCCTATTGCAAGATTCCTGCTTCTCAAAATTATTTGTGAAAACATCGTTAACATCGCCTTTGACTATCACGTTAAATTTAATTAACGCTTTCGTTCTAGACTATCCAGTGTTATCTTTCTTGAAGACTTGCATTCACAAATTTCCTCGTAGCATTCCAGAACCATTTTTGGGAGTCCAGAGCCTTACAAGTAATAGGCTGAATTAGGTAGCTTTCAGTCAAACTTGGTTCTTTTTGGTCAACTGAGTACTGTGATTACATTTTATCTGAGTCTTACCAGAACTGTTGAATATATTGATAAATAGATGAATGGTTCAGAGAACCGACATGTTATCAACATGTCGGTTCTCTGAACCATTCATCTATTTATCAACATGTCGGTTCTCTGAACCATTCATCTACAAACCTGTTGAATATATTACTGAAATATATATCAGAACCTCTCAAGAAACTTCCAGAGAACTGATAAAGCAACACTCACTACATTACTTGTATTCCCATAATACTGGATGTAAATATTTTAATCTTTTCTTTCAACTGCAAAAAAAAAAAAAAAAAAAAAATTCTGCATTCCAGCTGAGGTTTTCCGTCAAGACACAAAAGATCGTCAACAATCTCTTGGGCTCCAAGAGACTGTTGACGACCGGGTGTCGGGTGATCCGATTTGATATCTGTGTGACATATCAAAGTGAAATGACTCGAATATTTTTTAACAAGGTAAATTTAAGTCTACATATGAAACGTCGCAAAAACTTCGTGTTTCGGAAAAAACTATAATTTTTCAAAACCCTCCTTTCTCAAATGGGTATTTCAGATGAACACTTTCCTCGGCAGGCAAAAACCATTAATGACCAGGAGGATTCATGTGAATCATTTGCAGAATATGCTGCTGTTATAGACTAACTGTCCTAAGAATATAATGAAAGATTCATGACATGACACTGAGATTAACATTTCAGCTTCACGTAGTGGATGTCTCTAAGGCTCCTAAAGAACTACACATGAAATTGACCGAGCTCTCAGAAAATAACATTTTAAAATCCTTGTTTGATGCTAAGAAAGATCACGTTGAAATACGGAAAAATGCAATACAATACCCACATTTACGGCAACATGCACAATGAATACTTTCTTGTTTCTCATCCACTTACTGTTGCGAATCCACATTCACTTAGCCAGCGCAGATCAAGAAGCCCTTAAGGTATCAAATGACAGATACGCTGCTATTATTACGCACGTGGAGAATCAACTGAAACTGCAGACCTCAGTCTTTCAACCAGATATCCAAATTCTTTCCCATGAAAAGCATTCACAGCAGTCATTTAAAGGTTAGCTAACTATAATTTAAAAAATATATATATTTTTTCAAGTTATTTTATAACCTTTTTACAAAATAACCGACATTTTGCAGTATTTATAATCAAAATATCTTGAATACGACCATATTAGATTACAGTTAACTTTAAGGCGGTCTGCCAACATAAAAAGGTTCCCCTTCCTTGACCTAGAGTCTTTCAATACTGGAATAGGCTACACGGGTCGCGCAACAACCGAAATATTATAGGAGGAATATTTATGAGGGGGAATTTCCAATTTTGGCCAACTCTTTATTTTTCAACCAATTTTTTTTATTTTTGGTGTACATTTAGAGGTTCATATGTAGAAGAATGTGACAAAGTTTCAGTATGATTGGCCAACAAACAACAGAGAAAAAAATATTTAATGACTTTTCATATATGGCAGCAAGGTATGACAAAATGGCACTTCGAGTGGCACTTCCGACAATCCCAACCGTTAGAATACATCTGACACTAATTTGGAGGGGACATGTTTTATCTAATATGTCTTATTATCATGGAAAAAAAAATACTTTTGATAGACTTTTTGGCATTCACCAAAATATCTGCCTTTTACCTCCCACAAAATCAAAAATATTTGATATATTCCAAAAAAAGAAGCATCACATTTTCAAACACTTTGTTTTATATTGTCAGTGAAAATCATTTCAATACAATAATTAATAATGGTGTACATTAGCGAAATATGTGAAAAAGTTACTTCCGAGATATAGGCCTAGAACGCCGGCAGGCCTACCGTCTCAAAAAAAAATTTTTTTGCGCGGAAATCGCGTTTTTTTCGGTGTATTTCTTAGTAAACTGATGTTCTAGTGCAGTTATCCTCTTCAAAATACCGTTTTCTATCACTCACATACCAAACAATAGAACAAGGAGACGAGGAGTAACACATTTATATCGAAATATTGCTGGTGGACTCTCGCTATATTATGGCCTATTTTATTCAGTCTAGAGTATATAACATGTTTGTTTGTTATTTATAGTGTTTATTATATCATATTAGATCAATTCTGATAGACAAATAAGCCGTATACTTGATATATAAGCTGATATAAACGTAATAATGAAGTGATTTCACCTGGCACCATCTGGAGGGGGAGTACTGCCGAGTGTTCTCAGATGGCTCCCGATTGGCTGGCACTCTACTGATAAGCTCCACCTACTCTTATATGATGCCAAATAATCAATTATTATATTAGAAAGAATAATGCAAAGAAAAAGCAATAAAAAACAAGGAAAAAATTCCAAAAAATACATGGGTTGAGAACAGACGCGCTACCTACATCGCCGTTACCATACCTGATATAAATGACTATAATTTCTTGTAGAAACGTCTTAGAACATTGATTCTTGTACCATTGTGTTGCCAAAGAGTTAAGCTATTTTTCGGTATATATAAATCAATTTCCATAATTTTTCGATTTTTGGTTGAGAGTTGGCCAAAATTGGAAATTCCCCCCTTAATTCCGTTGATGTCATACAGCGCCTGGGAAATGGGAGGCAATCGATCCAAAGGGATGACAGATTATATTTCTTGGAACACCGTCCCCTCAACCACATAAAGGAAATCCTCATGGTTAAGGGATGAATAGTGGCATAAAAAAGTTGCCTGTGATGTCGTGGGTAGTACAGAAAACCCGGCCAAGACTCGTGTGTTGTACAGAGTCTGGCCAAGACTCGTGTGTTGTACAGAGTCTGACCAAGACTCGTGTGTTGTACAGAGAGTCTGACCAAGACTCGTGTGTTGTACAGAGAGTCTGACCAAGACTCGTGTGTTGTACAGAGAGTCTGGCCAAGCCTCGTGTGTTGTACAGAGAGTCTGACCAAGACTCGTGTGTTGTACAGAGAGTCTGGCCAAGACTCGTGTGTTGTACAGAGAGTCTGGCCAAGACTCGTGTGTTGTACAGAGTCTGGCCAAGACTCGTGTGTTGTACAGAGAGTCTGACCAAGACTCGTGTGTTGTACAGAGAGTCTGACCAAGACTCGTGTGTTGTACAGAGAGTCTGACCAAGACTCGTGTGTTGTACAGAGAGTCTGGCCAAGACTCGTGTGTTGTACAGAGAGTCTTGCCAAGACTCGTGTGTTGTACAGAGAATCTGGCCAAGACTCGTGTGTTGTACAGAGAGTCTGGCCAAGATTCGTGTGTTGTACAGAGATTCTGGCCAACACTCGTGTGTTGTACAGACAGTCTGGCCAAGATTCGTGGGCTGTACAGTGTCTGGGTTACTGGTGGTTGGAGCAATAATCCTTGTTTATCATAGTGTCTAACTCTTCCTTTCCAGTACCATAGGAAGGTAGCCAATGAAAGTCCTTAAAGTTCAAACTAGGTCCGAACTTCTGACTCGGAAAGTTACTGCTCTTGCGGCTCTCGGGGTAAAGACGTTAAATACGGATCTGACGCAGCGACTCAGAAATAACATTTACGTGTTTATGAAAGACTTTCCAACAGGACTGTAGTTTTAATCCGATTTCGTATGTAAATGCCAGTTTGCCTGCGCACGTTCCAGTTTTAAGCAGAGAAACTTATACCGCCAGACACCAGACCTCCTCACTCTAACCCCTCACCTCTTGATACGACTGCTCCCTCTCTACCCGAACATTTCCAATCTGACGCCCCCACTCTAATACCTTACCCACCACCAGCCCTCCGCCCCCATGTGAGTACCGTACTCGCATCAGCTCCCATCCAAATTTCCCATCTACTGCCACTTCACAACCCTCATCCGTCTAAATCCACATGATCCATACTCACCACATTCACATAATCCACCCTCTTTCTCTACACACAAAATCCACAAACTACTACAAACCTGCCACGCAGGTCAATAATGTTTACTCCCGCGGCCAGATCAGAGGCCAGGATTTCCTTGTTTAACTGATGAGTCAAGCTTAGATGACCCCACTGGCCGCAGGTGTATCATACGTTGGTTGAATAGCTACATCCTGCAAGAATATTTCCAGTTCTCTCTAGGAGAAATTAATCATTGCTTGAGGAATGGAGAAAATCGGGTATTGATCATTATCTTAATCTTGTGGAAGCACTAAGCCCCTGAAATGATACGAAATCGAGTTTGATCAAAGGAGGAAAAAGGCAGCCCTAATTCTTTGGATTATAAGCTATACATGGAATGAAGGTACCGCTTCTGAAAGGCTTTAAAGGTTCATTGTTCTCGAATTGTGATTTTGGGACGCCTTACTGCAATTCTACCTTTCCACCTGTGACCATCCCCCCTATTAAGTTATTTTAATGAAAGAGATAAATGAAGTAGAAGGTAATCCATTACTGACATCCTTTCACCCACAGTGGGCTTTATCATGTCACAAACTATTCTGATAATTAAGAAACACATGTAACAGATAGGTATCTTTTTTCGAAACGTTTCGTCTACACAGTAGGCTTCATCAGTCGAGTACATAAGAATAGCAGAAGCAGTCTTCAAGGATGATGGACTGATTACATAGTTTTTACATATCTACTGCTTCTGCTAACTCTTCTATATGTGATGAATGGTTTAGAAAACCGAGAAGTTGAAGAATTGAGACACTTATGCAACACATGGGAATCTTTACTGAAGTAACGTTTCGCCACACAGTGGCTTCATCAGTCCAATACAAAGTAGAAATGGGTAAGGAGAGGAGAAGTTTGAGGTAATCAGTCCCTCAACCTGGAATCGATGTGTTCAGTCTATCACTCTTGTAGGAAATACAGAACAGGGCCAGAGAGGTAGCTTATATACTGCAGTCAGATGAGGTGAAGCAGGAGGAGGCGGGATCACGAAGGGACCTGCCACTAGTGTAAGTAGGTCGTCGTCCAAAGGTTGGGCAAGCGTTGAAGTCTTTGTACCAAGATCTGATGAAGCCACTGTGTGGCGAAACGTTTCTACAATAAAGATTCCCATGTGTTGCATAAGTGTCTCAATTCTTTAACTCTTCTGTACTTGACTGAAGAATACTATTGTAGGCGAAACTTTTCGGAATAAAGATACTTAACTGTTGCATATGTCTTGCTTATCAACACGTCGGTACTGTTTACCTGGAGAGATAATGTATATTTATATAGAGAGAGAGCAGAGTGACATGAAGAGTCAAGTGATCTGTGTCGAATCTTACTTCTCGAGTAGACTAATGACACACTGGAAAAATATATGGCTGAGAAGTGGTTGAATATGAGAAGGACCTACCTAACCCTTTCAGGGTCCGTCCCGTAGATCTACGGCTTTACGTTCAGGGTCCAAACCGTAGATCTACGCCATGAGCTCAGCTCACTCTGATAAAATGTGAGTGGTACATTTGGGCCTAGATATGAGAGAATACATCTATGTGGTATGTGTGCACCACATAAAACAGATCCTGCAGCACACTGTGTATAATGAGAGAAAAAAAATTAAATCATGATTTTTCGATTAAAACAGCAACTTTGCAGTGTTTTTTCGTATGTTTTTTATAGTTGTATTTGCGATTTCTTGATTTCATTTGATAGAATGGAAGACATATTACAGAAATAGAGATGATTTTGATTGTTTTAGCATTGGAATTGGCTTGAAACTGAGCTCAAAGTAGCGGAAATGTTAAATTTTTGCCGATATTCAAGAGTAAACAAACGACCTCACACGTCTAATACACGTCAGCTGGTGGGTCTAATATACATTCACAAATATGGTGATGATATTTATACAATTATTACAGTATTGCATAACAGTAAATCTTCTATTTTTTGGTGTGAATAAAAATTCATTATGTGAATAAAAAATCAAAATGGAATTTATTTGTAAAGCCTCAAAACATAACTAATGAACAGAGGAAATGTTAGTTTAGTGCCAGGAATACCTACATTGTTCATTCTGGACCCTATTTTGAAATTGGAATATTTTGAACTTTGTGTTAAATTGGCCAAATTAACAATTTCCGATCACTTTATTTTGTAGTTGAAACAGTTGACTTGGCGATTTCTTGTGCTCAATCGATAGAATAGAAGTAATACTAGTGAAATAGCTAAGAATTTGGTTGATTGGAATAATGTAATTGGCCTAAAATGGGAGTCAAAGTCGGCAAAATCGCCGATTCGTAAATATCGCTGACACATCAAAATTCGCGAGAGCATAATTTCGTCAATTTTCAACCAAATTTCGTACTTTTTGTTTTATTACCTTCACAAAAAGATTCTCTACGATTTCATAAGAAAAAATAACAAATTTTTTTTTTGAAAATTCTTGGACACTGGTGCGTGACTCCAGATTTGGGCCTTGGACCCTGAAAGGGCTAATAAGGGCTAGGATGAGGGACTATTACTTCAAATTCATTCTTATCTTCTATCTTTCTCTGCATTGGCCTGAAGAAGATTCTTCGTGGAGCAACGTCTCCCACAAGAGGTTCAGTTATGTTGTAGAATCCGCTGTTCTGTTTATGGATATAAATTCGTTAGAAAGCATTCAACAAAAAATGTCAGACTTAATCCATTGCATAATAAATCTTTACGAAGAGACTGAAATCTGTTATATTACATTCTCTTGTAAGACATGACTGAATTGTGTAAGTGGAAGATGGGTAGTAGACATGTGATAAATAGTTCAGAAAATCCACAAGTTGAAGATTGAGACACTAATGCAACATATGGGAATTTTTATTGAGGAAACGTTCCGCCACACAGTGGCTTCATCAATCTAATACAAAGAAGAACAGTGTATAGAGAGGAGAAATTTAAGGTAATCAGTCCTTCAGCCTGGAAGCTGTGTGATCAGTCCATCAGTCTTAAAGAAAGTACAGCATATGTTTAGAAAAATGTACTATATACTGCAGTCAGGGGAGTCAAAGCAGGAGGAGTCACAGGGAATCATCCACCAGTGTAAGTAGGTTCTAGTTCAAAGGTTGGACAAGTTCCTCTCAGATATGGTCAGGACTCAGCACCATTCACTACCCACGTCCCACGAGGACCTACGAGGTTTACAAAAAGCAGGAAACAGGACAATAAAAAATTTAATAGCCAACCCTAAGCTACAACTATCCACAGTTAACATGTAATGTGACATAATAGATTATGTTGTCCTAGTGAATAATAACATACTAAACAATGAAATCATATATTGGCCTTCTAATTAATGAAATATTCGAATATGCTCAATTGTCAACTTAACTATCGTACGTCCAGAAAGGTTCTAGAAGAATCTCTTCATACATTTCTAAATACTGTCTTCATATATCCTCAGTATCAGTTATTATGACTGTTTCATAGTTAATCATGAGTCTTCCTATTATTTCAATTATTCTTTATGACCTAATAACCAGACTTCATGAATTTTCCGATTATTCCTCATCTCCTAACCATTTGACCCGGTTGGGTTGTAATCCCTAGAACTAGCTGCGATTACCATGAATTATAGTTCTAGGCCTTTCATGTTGCAATCAACACATCATCAGGAGCTTGTAATGTTGCAGAAATGAGCAGAAAGTCAAGGGAACGACACTGTCCAGAATAATGAAAATTGGGGCCAACGGGCATATAACTTTCAGATGTCAGAGGATGAAGGTAGTATATTAAACACAAGTAGAAGTGAGCTCGGTCCTTAAGGATTATGTGTAATGTCGTACTGAACATGACATCAGTAACATGTCACTTATCACAAAAAAATTGTCAGACTTCGTTTCTATATAAAAGAATTTAAATTTTAATTTTGGCAATTGTTTCGGGATTCTAACTAACATAATATTCACTCTCACCAAATATACTTAACAGGGAATTGGTAATTCATTGATTTCAAAAGAAAATGTTTCATATTAATGTATTGATGTGGGTCAGGAAATATATTTGAAAATGGACTAGAACCAACAGGGAAGCTCTGCGCCTGCACTGATGGGCGGGAGAGGTCGAGACGGGGCATGAGGAGTGGGAGTGTTTTGAATGGAGTTAAGAGGCTGGGAAAACATGGGACCAGGAAATTGGCATTCACGGCGGCCTAAGGATTAATATAGGTCTCACTTCATAATAGGAAGTGTCGTAACTGTTCCTGGTGAAGAGTGAGGGAACGTGATTTATGGGACCACTGTAATAAAGTGGTAAAATTAGTGAATAATGGTAGGACCGGTGGTGACTGGTGCGATGCCATGGAGTGTGTCCAGGGGGAAATACCAGTGATTTAATCATCACTCATCGGTCTCAGATCTTAATGGAGTGACCTCTAATGTGTATAATAATTATGAGGCATTATTGTAATGTAATCGCTGATAATGACACTAAGTCAAGAGAATGTGTGAAGTGAAATAAGTCGCCTTACTCCGAATGAACACGTGTATACCTCGTGGTTCCTGTCCCAAGGATAGTGAAGATTTTATGGAGTCCCAACTTCTAAACCTGGACAAACCAACGGATACCTCGTCCTGCTGGAATAAGAACCATGTCGGTGTAGCAGGACATCGAAATGAGATGGTGAATGGAGGAAATAAGGAGCATCAATCATCCACAGTTAATTAACCTTTCTAGTTATAGCAGACTGATACTGGCCAGTTAGGTATGTTGTAATTGGATAGGTTATGGGTGATCCAGCTATATCAAGTGACCACCAGAGAATATCTGGTAAGTGGTGGGATTATGTACAAGTGTTTTTCCTTGATGGATGTGTCCATGTGTAACCTACCCCCCCCTTCATTCAGTTAAACTAATATAATCTATACAGCCCACAATTAATTAGTAGCGCCGTACTTGTGTGTGCTATCCAATTCATACTGGTCCCGGATAGATATGGATAAGATTGTGAGGTCGAAGGGACCATCTGCAGGGACCAGGGGTGGTTAAGTTTTCTCACATGTCTACACGGGGTGACTACGGTAAACAATATAGCTGTTGTCTCCCAATGAGATTACTTGTATGCATATAAT
The DNA here is from genome assembly GCF_026875155.1 of Cherax quadricarinatus. NCBI lineage: Eukaryota > Metazoa > Arthropoda > Malacostraca > Decapoda > Parastacidae > Cherax > Cherax quadricarinatus. The sequence continues at coordinate 77,479,956 of NC_069407.1, forward strand.
GTTGAGGCACATAAAGGTAACCCCTTATAAAATTTTCCACATATATCATTGTTATCCAACCAGGAAGTGGGAAGAAATTTAAGAAAATGAATCAAGGGCCGACTCGCCTAAACGAGAGAAGGACGAACCTAGATCACACAGACCCAAAACAATGGCGGATTCGATTTAATCTTTTGTGTACCTATAAACAATGAGGCCAGTTCCACCTAGCTCTTGAACAGATGCAGGTCTAACAAAGAGAGAGAGCAGATAAAAGGTAGGTGAGCTTCAGTTTATCCGTGACATTTAATACAGTCCAGGGTATTATGTACAGTAAGTAAGTTTATTTAAATATACATTTTATAAATTAAAGATTCGCCGGTATTCTCCCGGCCCGGGCCTTTTTCAAGTGGTGGCCCGGCCTTGGCTCCCTCTTTAGGGAGTGTCTGAGACCTAAGTCTCCCATGGGAGGAGGCACAAGTACCCCCTCATCTTAGGGACCAACTGTCCCCAGGCCGAGCTTCTCGTAGGGAGAAGCTAGGCCTCTTTGGTCTATCATCCCTGCCCCAGGGGGGGCTAATGGGAATGACAGTCTTGTGAGCTGTAAGCTCGGGCTCAGGCACCTACCCTACCCTAGAAGAGCTAGGCATGGTGTCCATGTTAAATATACACAATTGCAGTTATTTAGATTATCATACATATATGTGTAGAGAACCTAGGATAACCCAAAAAAAAAAAAAGTCAGAGTGACTCATTTCCATTGGAGGCCTTTTAATACCTAACAATAATAATACTATAAAGGAAATAATATTGTATTATTATTCTATAAAGGAGATAATATCTTTTCATACTATGTAGGAGATATACCAGGAATAAGGTAAAATTATTCATTAGGCACTTTTTGGCACTCTTCTTGAACTGGTTCATGCTATGACTGGCTTTGACATGTGCAGGCAGTCTGTTCCATTCCTTTATTGCTGTACAATAAAAGGTGTTTGAAGCCTGGCCAATGACTGTGGGTACTACAAAGTTGTGCTCTCTCCCCCTAGTACTATGATTGCTGCGGTTCCCAACCTTGACAAAATTGACAGCAAGATATTCTGGACACTGTTTGTGAGCAATTTTATAAATTTAATTAAACTTCGGTTGTTTTACTCTGTCTTCAACATTCAGCATATCCAATTGTTGTAATTCATCCTGGCCGGTATGTTCTCTTGGACCTAGCATGGATCTTACCATTTTATTCTGGGTGATTGGCAGTCTATCTTTCAGTATTTTTTGTCAAGGCAGAGTACCATGAAGAGCAAGCGTATTCTATATGATACTGTATAAGGGCTAGACATAGATAGGGTCCTGCGAGCCTCAGTAGGTAAACACTGTGGTAGATAAGATACATAGGCAAATTTAGGCAACTTTATTCCGAAACGTTTCGCCTACACAGTAGGCTTCTTCAGTCGAGTAGGCAGGAGCAGTAGAGATGTGAAGACGATGTAAACAGTCCGTCACCCTTGAAGTCGTAGATTTGAGGTTGTCAGTCCCTCAGCCTGGAGAAGTTCTGTTCCAAGGTCTGGAACTAACTGAAGATCAAGCAACAGTGTTGAGACTTAACACAGCAACAAGTGTTAGCTCACTTTTGTGATACAGATATTAACACAGCAACAAGTGTTAGCTCAGTTTTGTGATACAGATATTAACATATCAACAAGTGTTAGCTCAGTTTTGTGATATAGATATTAACACAGCAACAAGTGTTAGCTCAGTTTTGTGATACAGATATTAACACAGCAACAAGTGTTAGCTCAGTTTTGTGATATAGATATTAACACAACAACAAGTGTTAGGTCAGTTTTGTGATATAGATATTAACACAGCAACAAGTGTTAGGTCAGTTTTGTGATATAGATATTAGCACAGCAACAAGTGTTAGCTCAGTATTGTGATACAGATATTATCACAGCAACAAGTGTTAGCTCAGTTTTGTGATACAGATATTAACACAGCAACAAGTGTTAGCTCAGTTTTGTGATACAGATATTAACATATCAACAAGTGTTAGCTCAGTTTTGTGATATAGATATTAACACAGCAACAAGTGTTAGCTCAGTTTTGTGATACAGATATTAACACAGCAACAAGTGTTAGCTCAGTTTTGTGATATAGATATTAACACAGCAACAAGTGTTAGGTCAGTTTTGTGATATAGATATTAACACAACAATAAGTGTTAGCTCAGTTTTGTGATATAGATATTAACACAGCAACAAGTGTTAGCTCAGTTTTGTGATATAGTTATTAACACAGCAACAAGTGTTAGCTCAGTTTTGTGATATAGATATTAACACAACAACAAGTGTTAGCTCAGTTTTGTGATATACATATTAACACAGCAACAAGTGTTAGCTCAGTTTTGGGATACAGATATTAACACAGCAACAAGTGTTAGCTCAGTTTTCTGATACAGATATTAACACAGCAACAAGTGTTAGCTCAGTTTTGTGATACAGATATTAACACAGCAACAAGTGTTAGCTCAGTTTTGTGATACAGATCTTAACACAGCAACAAGTGTTAGCTCAGTTTTGTGATATAGATCTTAACACAGCAACAAGTGTTAGCTTAGTTTTGTGATACAGATATTAACACACCAACAAGTGTTAGCTCAGTTTTGTGATGTAGATAATAACACAGCAACAAGTGTTAGCTCAGTTTTGTGATATAGATATTAACACAGCAACAAGTGTTAGCTCAGTTTTTTTATATAGATATTAACACAGCAACAAGTGTTAGCTCAGTTTTGTGATATAGATATTAACACAGCATCAAGTGTTAGTTCAGTTTTGTGATATAGATATTAACACAGCAACAAGTGTTAGCTCAGTTTTGTGATATAGATATTAACACAGCAACAAGTGTTAGCTCAGTTTTGTGATATAGATATTAACACAGCAACAAGTGTTAGCTCAGTTTTGTGATATAGATATTAACACAGCAACAAATGTTAGCTCAGTTTTGTGATATAGATATTAACACAGCAACAAGTGTTAGCTCAGTTTTTTTATATAGATAATAACTCAGCAACAAGTGTTAGGTCAGTTTTGTGATATAGATATTAACACAGCAACAAGTGTTAGTTCAGTTTTGTGATATAGATATTAACACAGCAACAAGTGTTAGATCAGTTTTGTGATATAGATATTAACACAGCGACAAGTGTTAGCTCAGTTTTGTGATATAGGTATTAACACAGCAACAAGTGTTAGCTCAGTTTTGTGATATAGATATTAACACAGCAACAAGTGTTAGCTCAGTTTTGTGATATAGATATTAACACAGCAACAAGTGTTAGCTCAGTTTTGTGATATAGATATTAACACAGCAACAAGTGTTAGCTCAGTTTTGTGATATAGATATTAACACAGCAACAAGTGTTAGCTCAGTTTTGTGATATAGATATTAACACAGCAACAAGTGTTAGCTCAGTTTTGTGATATAGATATTAACACAGCAACAAGTGTTAGCTCAGTTTTGTGATATAGATATTAACACAGCAACAAGTGTTAGCTCAGTTTTGTGATATATATATTAACACAGCAACAAGTGTTAGCTCAGTTTTGTGATATAGATATTAACACAGAAACAAGTGTTAGCTCAGTTTTGTGATATAGATATTAACACAGCAACAAGTGTTAGCTCAGTTTTTTGATATAGATATTAACACAGCAACAAGTGTTAGCTCAGTTTTGTGATATAGATATTAACACAGCAACAAGTGTTATCTCAGTTTTGTGATATATATATTAACGCAGCAACAAGTGTTAGTTCAGTTTTGTGATATAGATATTAACACAGCAGCAAGTGTTAGCTCAGTTTTGTAATATAGATATTAACACAGCCACAAGTGTTAGCTCAGTTTTGTGATATAGAAATTAACACAGCAACAAGTGTTAGCTCAGTTTTGTGATATACATATTAACACAGCAACAAGTGTTAGCTCAGTTTTGTGATATAGATATTAACACAGCAACAAGTGTGAGCTCAGTTTTTTTATATAGATATTAACACAGCAACAAGTGTTAGGTCAGTTTTGTGATGTATATATTAACACAGCAACAAGTGTTAGTTCAGTTTTATGATATAGATATTAACACAGCAACAAGTGTTAGATCAGTTTTGTGATATAGATATTAACACAGCAACAAGTGTTAGCTCAGTTTTGTGATATAGGTATTAACACAGCAACAAGTGTTAGCTCAGTTTTGTGATATAGATATTAACACAGCAACATGTGTTAGCTCAGTTTTGTGATATAGATATTAACATAGCAACAAGTGTTAGCTCAGTTTTGTGATATAGATATTAACACAGCAACAAGTGTTAGCTCAGTTTTGTGATATAGATATTAACACAGCAACAAGTGTTAGCTCAGTTTTGTGATATAGATATTTTCACAGCAACAAGTGTTAGCTCAGTTTTGCGATATAGATATTAACACAGCAACAAGTGTTAGCTCTTTTTGTGATATAGATATTAACACAGCAACAAGTGTTAGCTCAGTTTTGTGATATAGTTATTAACACAGCAACAAGTGTTAGCTCAGTTTTGTGATATAGATATTAACACAGCAACAACTACATTGATCTCTGTAACAACAACAACATATTGTTATTGTTGTCAAGTGTAATCCAAACAATCATCTTGGATGATTGTCAAGTGTAATCCAAACAATCATCTTGGATGATTGTCATGTGTAATCCAAACAATCATCTTGGATGATTGTCAAGTGTAATCCAAACAATCATCCTGGATGATTGTCATGTGTAATCCAAACAATCATCTTGGATAATTGTCATGTGTAATCCAAACAATCATCTTGGATGATTGTCATGTGTAATCCAATCAATCATTTTGGATGATTGTCATGTGTAATCCAAACAATCACCCTGGACGATTGTCAAGTGTAATCCAAACAATCATCCTGGACAAATGTCAAGTGTAATCCAAACAATCATCCTGAATGATTGTCAAGTGTAATCCAAACAATCATCCTGGATGATTGTCATGTGTAATCCAAACAATCATCCTCGATGATTGTCAAGTGTAACCCAAATAATCATCCTGGGTGATTGTCAAATGTAATCCAATCATCCTGGATGACTGTCAAGTGTAATCCAAACAATCATCCTTGATGACTGTCAAGTGTAACCCAAATAATCATCCTTGATGACTGTCAAGTGTAACCCAAATAATCATCCTGGATGATTGTCAAATGTAATCCAATCATTCTTGATGACTGTCAAGTGTAATCCAAACAATCATCCTGGATGATTGTCAAGTGTAATCCAAACAATCATCCTTGATGACTGTCAAGTGTAACCCAAACAATCATTCTGGATGATTGTCAAGTGTAATCCAAACAATCATCCTGGATGATTGTCAAGTGTAATCCAAACAATCATCCTGGATGACTGTCAAGTGTAATCCAAGGAATCATCCTGGATGACTGTCAAGTGTAATCCAAGGAATCATCCTGGATGACTGTCAAGTGTAATCCAATCAATCATCCTGAATGGCTGTCAAGTCTAATCCAAGGAATCATCCTGGATGACTGTCAAGTGTAATCCAAGGAATCGTCCTGGATGACTGTCAAGTGTAATCCAATCATCCTGAATGGCTGTCAAATGTAATCCAAGGAATCATCCTGGATGACTGTCAAGTGTAATCCAATCAATCATCCTGAATGGCTGTCAAGTGTAATCCAAGGAATCATCCTGGATGACTGTCAAGAGTAATCCAAACAATCATCCTGAATGACTGTCAAGCATAATCCAATCAATCATCCTGATTCACTGTCAAGTGTAGTCCAAACAATCATCCTAAATGACTGTCAAGTGTAATCCATTTAATCATCCTAAATGACTATCAAGTGTAATTCAAACAGACATCCTGGTTGACTGTCAAGTTCTGGATTGACTCCAAACTTAATAAACCAGACTTGAAATATATCTATGTACTTCACGATCATCATGACAACGACATATAAATCCCAGGTTATAACCTATTCAGATGGGAGAGACTAAACAGGGAACAAGTGGGGGAGGGGGGTTGGCTTGTACGTTACAGAGTCGTTCATTTGCTCAGAACTACTAAACACTTCAAATTATATAGTTGAAGTTTTGGCAGCAAAGACTGAAAACCAAAACCTTGTCATTGTGGTAGTGTACAAGACTCCAGATACAATTTCCCAGCAATTCCAGGAGCAGCTTGTGAAAATTGACCACTGTCTGGAAAATCTCCCAACTCCTGCTCCAAACATCTCACTACTAGGAGATTTCAACTTGAGGCACCTAAAATGGAGGAGTATAGCAAACAATGTTTTAGCAGAGATCACCCCAGGAGACAGTTCAGATGAAAATTCACACACACACGAACTATTAAGTCTCTGCACCAAACTCACCTTAAACCAGCAAATATTAAAGCCTACCATCGAAGACACTGCGAGACTCCAAGCGGACATCAACCAAATCTTCGAATGGGCGACTTAAAACAATATGAAGTTCAACGAGGAGAAATTTCAACTACTCAGATATGGGAAACTTAAAGAAATTAAAAATGTATCAGGGTATACAACAAATTTTAACCATACAATAGAGTGGAAAAGTAATGTGAAGGACCTGGGAGTGATATGTCAGAGGATATCACCTTCAAAGACCACAACAATGTATCTACCTCATCCGCTAGGAAAATGATAAGATGGATAATGAGAACCTTCAAAACTAGGGACGCCAAGCCCATGATTCTCTTCAAATTGCTTTTGCTCTCTAGGCTGGAATACTGCTGTACACTAACCACCCCCTTCAAGGTTGGTGACACTGCAGACCTGGAGTGCACAAAGAACTTTCACGGCACACATAAGTGCGATAAGGCACCTAAACTACTGGAAACGGTTGAAGGTCCTTGATCTGTATTCCCTGAAATGCAGGCGAGAGAGATAAATGATAACATACACTTGGAAGGTCCTGGAGGGATTGGTGCCAAACCTGTACACAAAAATCACTCCCTATGAAAGCAAAAGACTCGGCAGGAATTACAACGTTCCCCCGATGAAAAGCAGGGGTGCCAAGGGTACACTGAGAGACAACACTAAGTGTCCAGGGCCCAAGACTGTTCAATTGCCTCCCAGCAAACATAAGGGATATTACCAATAGACCTTTGGCTGCCTTCAGGAAGGCACTGGACAGGCACCTAAAATCAGGATGCTGGTGGGACAGATAGGAAGGGTGCTGATGGGAGAGATGGGAAGGTTGCTGGTGGGAGGGATGAGAAGCTAGCTGGTGGGAGGGATGGGCAGGTTGCTGGTGGGAGGGATGGGAAGGTTGCTGGTGGGAGGGATGGGAAGGGTGCTGGTGGGAGGGATGGGAAGGCTGCTGGTGGGAGAGATGGGAAGGGTGCCAGTGGGAGGGATGGGAAAGTTGCTGGTGGGAGGGATGGGAAGGTGCTGTTGGGAGGGATGGGAAGGTTGCTGGTGGAGGGATAGCAAGGATGCTGGTGGGAGGGATGGGAAGGGTGCTGGTGGGAGGGATGGGATGGCTGCTGGTGGGAGGGATTGGAAGGCTGCTGGTGGGAGGGATGAGAAGGGTGCCGGTGGGAGGGATGGGAAGGTTGCTGGTGGGAGGGATGGGAAGGATGCTGGTGGGAGGGATGGGAAGGGTGCTGCTGGGAGGGATGGGAAAGGTGCTGCTGGGAGGGATGGGAAGGGTGCTGGTGGGAGGGATGGGAAGCGACCTGGTGGTAGGGATGGGAAGGGTGTTGGTGGTAGGGATGGGAAGCGAGCTGATGGGAGGGATGGGAAGCAACCTGGTGGGAGGGATGGGAAGCGAGCAAGTGGGAGGGATGGTGAGTGAGCAGGTGGGAGGGTTGGGAAGCGAGGTGGTGGGAGGGACGGTGAGCAAGCTGGTGGGAGGGATGGTGAGCGAGCTGGTGGGAGGGATGGTGAGCAAGCTAGTTGGAGAGATGGTGAGCAAGCTGGTGGGAGGGATGGTGAGCGAGCTGGTGGGAGGGATGGTGAGCGAGCTGGTGAGAGGGATGGCGAGCGAGCTGGTGGGAGGGATGGTGAGCGAGCTGGTGGGAGGGATGGTGAGCGAGCTGGTGGGAGGGATGGTGAGCGAGCTGGTGGGAGAGATGGTGAGCCAGCTGGTGGGAGGGATGGTGACCGAGCTGGTGGGAGGGATGGTGAGCGAGCTGGTGGGAGGGATGGTGAGCGAGCTGGTGGGAGGGATGGTGAGCGAGCTGGTGGGAGGGATGGTGAGCGAGCTGGTGGGAGGGATGGTGAACGAGCTGGTGGGAGGAATGGTGAGCGAGCTGGTGGGAGGGATGGAAAGCGAGCTGGTGGGAGGGATGGTGAGCGAGCTGGTGGGAGGAATGGGAAGCGAGCTGGTGGGAGGGATGGGAAGCGAGTGGTGGGAGGAATGGGAAGCGAACAGGTGAGAGGGATGGGAAGCGAGCAGGTGGGAAGGATTGGGAGCGAGCTGGTGGGAGGGAAGGGAAAGGAGCAGTTGGGATGGATGCGAATGTAGCAGGTGGGAGGGATGGGAAGGGAACAAGTGGGAGGGATGGGAAGGGAGCAAGTGGAAGGGATGGGAAGGGAGCAGGTGGGAGGGATGGGAAGGGAGCAGGTGGGAGGGATGGGAAGGGAGCAGGTGGGAGGGATGGAATTTAGCAGGTGGGAGGGATGGGAAGGGAGCAAGTGGGAGGGATGGGAAGGGAGCAGGTGGGAGGGATGGGAATTTAGCAGGTGGGAGGGATGGGAATTTAGCAGGTGGGAGGGATGGGAAGGGAGCAGGTGGGAGGGATGGGAAGGGAGCAGGTGGGAGGGATGGGAAGGGAGCAGGAGGAGGGATGGGAAGGGAGCAAGTGGGAGGGATGGGAAGGATACAGGTGGGAGGGATGGGAATTTAGCAGGTGGGAGGGATGGGAATTTAGCAGGTAGGAGGGATGGGAAGGGAGCAAGTGGGAGGGATGGGAAGGGAGCAGGTGGGAGGGATGGGAAGGGAGCAGGTGGGAGGGTATGAGAATTTAGCAGGTGGGAGGGATGGGAAGGGAGCAGGAGGGAGGGATGGGAAGGGAGCAGGTGGGAGGGATGGGAAGGGATAGCAGGTGGGAGGGATGGGAAGGGAACAGGAGGGAGGGATGGGAAGGTAGCAGGTGGGAGGGATGGGAAGGGAACACTTCCTTTACTGTCATGTTAGAGATCATAAGTAAGTTAGTAAGTAAGTAAGTAAGTTTATTCAGGTATACACAAATACAGTTACATAGAATTATCATACATAGCAGCATATGTGTAGAGAACCTAGGATAACCCAAAAAAGTCAGACAGAGGCCTGGTCACAGACCGGGCCGCGGGGGCGTTGACCCCCGAAACTCTCTCCAGGTAAACTCCAGGTAACTTATTTCCATTGGGGTCATCTTATTAACTGGTATTCTGCCAACACTCTCTACACTTACAGTGCACCTTGACCTGGTGTCGTCAGCTCTCGCTTCATACATTAATAGTCTGGGTTCGTTTCCCAGAGAGGATAGAAACAATGGTAGTGTTTGTTTATACTGCTTGTCTATGTTCCCCATCAATAAAATGGTTGCCTGGGTGCTAGTAGACTGGTGTGGGTCGCATCCTGGGACAAAAGCTGACCTAATTTTTCAGAAATGTTCTGCATAACAAGCGGCTTTCTAAATATTAGTATGTCATTGATGTTATGTAGGACTGTATACCTTGTACATGTACTTGTAGAAATATTATTATCTTGTAGTGTTGACAGACACCGTCTTGCTGAACCATCACTTATATATAACTTTCCTAATATAAATCTTAGTCCTGTCTTGTCTCAGTATATGTCTTCCTTCCTCATTATATTGTCAAATGTTCCATAGTTCACAATACTGGTAACTTGACCTCTTCTCTATTTCTTTCTCTCCTTACCTATTCTCCATTTCTATATTTTCTTTGCTTTTCCTCGCTTCTGCCTGGATGTGTTCCTTCCTATAATTTTTAGTCCCACCTTCTTGGTCCAATATCTCTCTTCCAGTGTTATTGTTCATAAACCACCTCTACTTCTACTACTACTACTACTACTACTACTACTACTACTACTACTACTACTACTACTATTACTACTACTACTACTACTACTACTACAACTACTACTACCACTACTACTACTACCACTACTTCACTTCACTACCTTCACTATGATTACTGTTACTTCCACTACTTGCATTACATCTTTCACTACTATCTCCATTTCCTTCTTTTATTTTTCTACCACTTTTTCTGTTATGGCTGCCGTCCTCTTCAGTATATCCTGGCTGCCTTAACTTGTGTCATGGCTGCCGTCCTCTCCAGTAAATCCTGGCTGCCTTAACTTGTGTCATGGCTGCCGTCCTCTCCAGTAAATCCTGGCTGCCTTAACTTGTGCCATGGCTGCCGTCCTCTCCAGTATATCCTGGCTGCCTTAACTTATGTCATGGCTGCCGTCCTCTCCAGTAAATCCTGGCTGCCTTAACTTGCCCTTGCTGCCTTAACTTGTGTCATGGCTGCCGTCTTCTCCAGTATATCCTGGCTGCCTTAACTTGGTATGTTAGTGTCAAGCAGAAACGTAGTGTTAACTTTCAGTGTCACATGTGTGTCTTATTTATGTATTGTTAGAGTCACCCTATTGTGACTTTCTATTTTTTTTACATTTAATATGTTAACTTCTGCAGACAAGTCGTCAAACCCAACTGACCTCAGCTGTACTACTGTCACTACTGTCTCAGCTGTACTACTGTTGCTACTCTCTCAGCTGTACTACTGTCACTAGTCTCTCAGCTGTACTACTGTCACTACTCTCTCAGCTGTACTACTGTCACTACTGTCTCAGCTGTACTACTGTCACTAGTCTCTCAGCTGTACTACTGTCACTAGTCTCTCAGCTGTACTACTGTCACTAGTCTCTCAGCTGTACTACTGTCACTACTCTCTCAGCTGTACTACTGTCACTACTCTCTCAGCTGTACTACTGTCATTAGTCTCTCAGCTGTACTACTGTCACTACTCTCTCAGATGTACTACCAATTTGTCAGTGTCAGATACCAAAGTGTGAAAACCCAGGTTTTCACACCTACATAAATGCACCTCCTTTACTATCATCTCTGTTTTTTTTCTGACGCCTGGGAACCTTTTCGGGGGCCTGGGGAACTTTCTGAGGGCCTTGGGACCTTTTCAGGTGCCTTGGCAACTTTTTGGGGGCCTGAGGACCTTTTTGTGGGCCTTGGGGCCTTTTTGTTGGCCTTGGGACCTTTTCAGGAGCCTGGGGACTTTTTTGGAAACCTGGAGACATTTTCAAAGGCCCTGGGGACCTTTTTGGGGGCCTGGGGACGTTTTTGGGGCCTAAGGACCTTTTCTTGGGCCTGTGGACGTTTTTTTGGGCCTAGGGACTTTTTTTGGGGGCCTGATAACCATTTCTGAGTCCTGGGGACCTTTTTGGTGGCATGGAGACCTTTTTGTTGGCCTAGGAACCTTTTAGGGTCTCTTGAGACCTTTTAAGGGGATTGGGGACCTTTTCGGGGCCATGCGACCTTTTTGGGCCCTGGGGACCTTTTCGAGTGCCTGAGCATCTTTTCGGGGGCATTGATACCTTTCTGGGGCCTTGGGACCTTTTCAGAGGCCTGGGGACCTTTTCATGGCCCTTTGGACCTTTTTAAGGGCCTGGGGACCTTTTTAGAGTCCTGAGAACCTTTTGGGGGTCTGGTGCCCTTGTTGGTTGCCTCGGGATGTTTTTAGGAATCTGGGGACCATTTCTGGAGCCTGGGGACCTTTTCTTGGGCCTTGGGACCTTTTCAAGGGTCTGGGGACCTTTTTGGGGCCTGGGTACATCTTTCGGGCCTGGGGACCTTTTTGGGGCCCTGGGGAATTTTTCGGGGGCCTGGGGACCTTTTCGGGGGTCTGGCAACGTTCTCGGGTGCCTGGGGACCTTTCTGGGGGACTGGGGACCTTTTTGGTATCCTGGTGAACTTTTGGGGGCCTGGGGACCTTTTCTGGGGCCTGGGGACCTTTTCTGGGGCCTGGGGACCTTTTTGGGAGCCTAAGGACTTTTTGGGGGATTTGGGGACTTTTTCAGGGGCCTGGGGACCTTTTAGGGAGCCTGGGAACCTTTTCAGGGGACTGGGGACCTTTTTGGGGGCTGGGGATCTTTTTGGTGGTCTGAGAAGCTATTTGGGGGTGTGAGGACGTTTTTGGATGTTATGGAACTTTTAAAGGTCCTGGGGACCTTTTCGGGGTCCTTGGGAACTTTTTGGCTCCCTGAGGATACTTTTGGGGTCCTGGGGACCTTTTCAGAGGCCTGAAAATCTTTCGGGGGCCTGGGGAACTTTTCGGGGCCTGGGGACCTTCTCGGAGGCCTGGGGACCTTTTTGGGGGCCTGGGGACCTTTTCAGGGGCCTGGGGACCTTTTGGGGGTCTGTGGATCTTTTTGGTGGCCTGAGGACCTATTTGGGGGCGTGAGGACGTTTTTGGAGTCCTTGGGACTTTTTCGGAGGATTGGGGACCTTTTTAGGGCCCCTGAGAGTTTTTCAGGAGTCTGGGGAACTTTTTGGGAGCCTGGGGACCATTTTAGTGCCCTAAGGACCTTTTTGGGGGCCTCGGGAAATTTTCATGTGCCTGGGGACCTTTTTGAGGGCTTGGGACCTTTTTGAAGCCATGTGGACCTTTTTGGGGTCATGGGGAAATTTCTTTGGGCCTGGGGACCTTTTTATGGCACAGGGGACTTTTTTGGGGACCTGAGGACCTTTTCTGGGGCAAGAAGACCTTTTCTGGGGCTTTGGGATGTTTTCAGGTGCCTTGGCAACTTTTTGGGGGCCTGACGAGGTTTTTGTGGGCCTTCAGACCTTTTTGTGGGCCTTGGGACTTTCTCAAGGGCCTGGAGACATTTTTATGGCCCAGAGAACCTTTTTGGGTGTCCAGGGGCCTTCCTGAGAGCCTTGAGACATTTTCTAGGTCTCGGGACCTTTTCTAGCGCCTGGGGACCTTTTTGGGGGTGTGGGGAACTTCTTGTGAGCCTGGGGACCTGTTCTGGGGCCTGAGGACCTTTTTGGTGGCCTGGGGACCTTTCTCGGGCCTGAGGACCTTTTCGGGGGCATGAGGATTTTCTTGGGGGCATGGGGACCTTTACAGGTGCCTGGGGAACTTTTCAGGTGCCTGGGGACTTTTTTGGAGGCCTGGGGACTTTTGTGGGAGCTGGGGACCTTTTTAGGGGCCTGGGGACCTTTTTGAGGCCTGGAGACTTATTCTGATGCCTGGGAACCTTTTTGGGGGCCTGGGTACATCTTTCAGGCCTAGGGACCTTTTAGGGGCCCTGGGGACTTTTTCAGGGGCCTGGGGAACTTTTAGGGGGCCTGGCGACGTTCTCGGGTGCCTGGGGACCTTTCTGGGGGCCTGGGGACCTTTTTGGGGGCCTGTGAACGTTTTCTGGGGCCTGGTGACCTTTTCTGGGGGCTGGGGACCTTTTTAGGGGCCTAGGGACCTTTCTGGGTCCCTTGGGATCTTCTCTCGGGCCTGGGGACCATCTCAGGGGCCTGCAGACCTTTTTGGGGCCCTGCTGATCTTTTCGAATCCCTGTCGACCTTTTTGGGGCCATTGGGACATTTTCAGGGACCTGGCAACTTTTTTGGGTTAATGAGAACACTTTTTGGGGGATTTGGGGACCTTTTTGGGGTCCTGGGGACCTTTTCTGGGGCCTGGAGACCTTTTTGAGGGCCTGGGGATTTTTTGGGGGCCTTAGGACCTTTATGGGGATTTGGTGACTTTTTCAAGGGCCTGGGGAACTTTTTGGGGGCCTGGGAACCTTTTCGGTATCCTGTTGACCTTTTCAGTGGCATGGAGAACTTTTTGAAGGCCTGGGAACCTTTTTGGGGGCCTGGGGGCCTTTTCTAGGGCCTGGGGACATTTTCATGGGGCTGGGGACCTTTTTGGGGTCCTTGGGGCCTTTTCTGGGGCCTATGGATGTTTTTGTGGCCCTGGGGATATTTTTGGGGGCCTTGGTACCTGTTTGGGGCTCTGAGAAAAATTTGGGGGCCTGGGGACCTTTTTTGGGGCTTTGGGAACTTTTCGGGAGCAGGGAGACATTTTTCAGGCCTGGGGACCTTTTTGGGGGCCTGGGGACCTTTTCTTTGGCCTTAGGACGTTCTCGGGTGCCCGGGGACGATTCTGGGAGTCTGGGGACCTTTTTGTTTGCCTGGGGATGTTTTTTGCATACCTAGGGACCTTTTCTGGAGCCTGGGGACATTTTCTTGGGCCTTGGGACCTTTTCTAAAGCCTGGGGACCTTTTTGGGGTCCTTGGGGCCTTTTCTGGGGCCTATGGACGTTTTTGTGGCCTGGGGATCTTTTTGGGGGCCTTGGTACCTGTTTGGGGCTCTGAGAAAAATTTGGGGGCCTGGGGACCTTTTTTGGGGCTTTGGGAACTTTTCGGGAGCAGGGAGACATTTTTCGGGCCTGGGGACCATTTTGGGGGCCTGGGGACCTTTTCAGGGGCTTGGGGACCTTTTCATTGACCTTAGGACGTTCTCGGGTGCCCGGGGACGATTCTGGGAGTCTGGGGACCTTTTTGGTTGCCTGAGGATGATTTTGCAGACCTAGGGACCTTTTCTGGAGCCTAGGGACCTCTTCTAAAGCCTAGGGAACTTTTTGGGGGCCTGGGGACGTTTTTGTAGGCCTAAGGCCCTTTTCTTGGGCCTCTGGACCTTTTTTTCGGCCTAGGGACTTTTTTGGGGGCCTGATAACCTTTTCTGAGTCGTGGCGACCTTTTTGGAGGCCTGGAGACCTTTTTGTTGGCCTAGGGACCTTTTAGGGTCATTTGGGAACTTTTAGGGGGATTGGGAACCTTTTTGGGGCCAGGGGACCTTTTTGGGCCATGGGGACCTTTTCGAGGGCCTGGGGACCTTTTCGAGTGCCTGAGGATCTTTTTGGGGTCATTGTTACCTTTCTGAGGCCTAGGGACCTTTTCAGAGGCCTGGGGACCTTTTTAGGGGCCTGGGGACCTTTTTAGGGGCCTGGGGACCTTTTCAGAGCCCTGAGGACCTTTTGGGGGCCTGGGGACCTTTTTGGGGGCCTGGGGACCTTTTGTGGGAGCTGGGGACCTTTTTAGGGGCCTGGGGACCTTTTTTGAGGCCTGGAGACTTTTTCTGATGCCTGGGAAACTTTTTGGGGGCCTGGGTACATCTTTTAGGCCTTGGGACCTTTTAGGGGCTCTGGGCACTTTTTCGGGGGCCTGGGGAACTTTTAGGGGGCCTGGCGACGTTCTCGGGTGCCTGGGGACCTTTCTGGGGGCTTGGGGACCTTTTTGGTAGCCTGGTGACCTTTTTGGGGGCCTGTGAACGTTTTCTGGGGCCTGGTGACCTTTTCTGGGGCCTGGGGACCTTTTTAGGGGCCTAGGGACCTTTCTGGGTCCCTTGGGATCTTCTCTCGGGCCTGGGGATCTTCTCAAGGGCCTGCAGACCTTTTTGGGGCCCTGCTGATCTTTTCGAATCACTGTTGACCTTTTTGGGGCCATGGGGACCTTTTCAGGGACCTAGCAACTTTTTTGGGGCCATGAGAACATTTTTTGGGCACTGGGGACCTTTTTGGGGTCCTGGGGACCTTTTCTGGGGCCTGGAGACCTTTTCGGGGGCCTGGGGACCTTTTTGGGGGCCTTAGGACCTTTTTGGGGATTCGGTGACTTTTTCAAGGGCCTGGGGAACTTTTTGGGGGCCTGGGAACCTTTTCGGTATCCTGTTGACCTTTTCAGTGGCATGGAGAACTTTTTGAAGGCCTGGGAACCTTTTTGGGGGCCTGTGGTCCTTTTCTAGGGCCTGGGGACATTTTCATGGGGCTGGGGACCTTTTAGGGGTCCTTGGGGCCTTTTCTGGGGCCTATGGATGTTTTTGTGGCCCTGGGGATCTTTTTGGGGGCCTTGGTACCTGTTTGGGGCTCTGAGAAAAATTTGGGGGCCTGGGGACCTTTTTTGGGGCTTTGGGAACTTTTCGGGAGCAGGGAGACATTTTTCAGGCCTGGGGACCTTTTTGGGGGCCTGGGGACCTTTTCTTTGGCCTTAGGACGTTCTCGGGTGCCCGGGGACGATTCTGGGAGTCTGGGGACCTTTTTGTTTGCCTGGGGATGTTTTTGCAGACCTAGGGACCTTTTCTGGAGCCTGGGGACATTTTCTTGGGCCTTGGGACCTTTTCTAAAGCCTGGGGACCTTTATGGGGTCCTTGGGGCCTTTTCTGGGGCCTATGGACGTTTTTGTGGCCTGGGGATCTTTTTGGGGGCCTTGGTACCTGTTTGGGGCTCTGAGAAAAATTTGGGGGCCTGGGGACCTTTTTTGGGGCTTTGGGAACTTTTCGGGAGCAGGGAGACATTTATCGGGCCTGGGGACCTTTTTGGGGGCCTGGGGACCATTTCAGGGGCTTGGGGACCTTTTCATTGGCCTTAGGACGTTCTCGGGTGCCCGGGGACGATTCTGGGAGTCTGGGGACCTTTTTGGTTGCCTGAGGATGATTTTGCAGACCTAGGGACCTTTTCTGGAGCCTAGGGACCTTTTCTTGGGCCTCTGGACCTTTTTTTGGGCCTAGGGACTTTTTTGGGGGCCTAATAACCTTTTCTGAGTCGTGGCGACCTTTTTGGAGGCCTGGAGACCTTTTTGTTGGCCTAGGGACCTTTTAGGGTCATTTGGGACCTTTTAGGGGGATTGGGAACTTTTTTGGGGCCAGGGGACCTTTTTGGGCCATGGGGACCTTTTCGAGGGCCTGGGGACCTTTTCGAGTGCCTGAGGATCTTTTCGGGGGCATTGTTACCTTTCTGAGGCCTAGGGACCTTTTCCAGGGCCTGGGGACCTTTTCTGGGGCCTGGGGACCTTTTTGGTAGCCTGGTGACCTTTTTGGGGGCCTGTGAACCTTTTCTGGTGCAGGGAACCTTTTCTGGGGCCTGGGAACCTTTTTGGGGGCTTAGGGACCTTTCTGGGTCCCTTGAGATCTTCTCTGGGGCCTGGGGACCTTCTCGGGGGCCTCTCGACTTTTTTGGGGCCCTGGGAACTTTTTTCGGGCCAAGAGAAAATTTTTGGGGCACTGGGGACCTTTTTGGGGTCCTGGGGACCTTTTCAGGGGCCTGGGAACTCTTTTGAGGGCCTGGGGACCTTTTGGGGGCCTTAGGACCTTTTAGGGGATTCGGGGACCTTTTCAAGGGCCTGGGGGAACTTTTGGGGGCCTAGGAATCTTTTCGGTAGCCTGGGGAAATTTTCAGGGACCTGGAGAACTTTTTGAGGGCCTGGGAACCTTTTTGGGGGCCTGGGGGCCTTTTCTGGGGCCTATGGACGTTTTTGTGGCCCTGGGGATCTTTTCAAGGGCCTTGAGATCTGTTGGGGCTCTGAAAAAAATTTTGGGGGGCCTGGGGACCTTTTTTGGGGTTTTGGGAACTTTTCGGGGGTGAGGAGACATTTTTGGGCCTGGGAACCTTTTTAGGGGCCTGGGGACCTTTTCAAGAGCTTGGGGACCTTTTCGTTGGCCTTAGGACGTTCTCGGGTGCCTAGGGACGTTTCTGGGGATTTGGTGACCTTGTTGGTTGCCTCGGGATGTTTTTAGGGACCTGGGGACAATTTCCGGAGCCTGGGGACCTTTTCTTGGGCCTTGGGACCTTTTCTACGGCCTGGGGACCTTTTTGGGGGCCTGGGTACATCTCTCGGGCCTGGGGACCTTTATGGTATCCTGGTGACCTTTTGGGGGCCAAGGGACCTTTTCTGGGGCCCGGGGACCTTTTCTGGGGCCTGACAACCTTTTTAAGAATCTAAGGACTTTTTTGGGGATTTGGGGACTTTTTCAAAGGCCTGGAGACCTTTTCAGGGACCTGGGGACCTTTTAGGTTGCCTGGGGACCTTTTCAGGGGCCTGGGGACCTTTTTGGGGGCCTGGGGATCTTTTCGGTGGTCTGAGGAGCTATTTGGGGGTGTGAGGACGTTTTTGGACGTTATCGATCTTTTAAAGGCTCTGGGGACCTTTTCGGGGTCCTTGGGAACCTTTTGGCTCCCTGAGGATATTTTTGGGGCCCTGGGGACCTTTTCAGAGGCCTGAAAACCTTTTCGGGGGCGTGGGGAACTTTTCGGGGCCTGGGGACCTTCTCGGAGGCCTGGGGATTTTTTGGGGGGCCTGGGGACCTTTTCAGGAGCCTGGGGACCTTTTTGGGGCCCGGGGATCTTTTTGGTGGCCTGAGGACCTATTTGGGGGCGTGAGGACGTTTTTGGAGTCCTTGGGACTTTTCGGAGGCCTGGGGACCTTTTTAGGGCCCCGGGGATTTTTTCGAGGGCCTGGGGACCTTTTCGAGAGCCTGATCATATTTTCGGGAGGTTTCTTGTCTTTCTGGGGCCTTGGGACCTTTTCGGAGGCCTGGGGACCTTTTTAGGGCCCCGGGGATTTTTTCAGGAGTCTGGGGAAGAACCTTTTTGGGAGCCGGGGTGGACCTTTTGGGAGGCCCTTTTTAGTAGGATCTTTTTGGGGGCCTTGGGAAATTTTCATGTGCCTGGGGACCTTTTTGAGGGCTTGGGACCTTTTCGAAGCCATGTGGACCTTTTTGGGGTCCTGGGGAAATTTCTTTGGGCCTGGGGACCTTTTTAGGGCCCAGGGGACTTCTTTGGAGACCTGAGGACCTTTTCTGGGGCAAGAAGACCTTTTCTGGGGCTTTGGGATGTTTTGAGGTACCTTGGCAACTTTTTTGAGGCCTGACGACCTTTTTGTTTGCCTTTAGACCTTTTTGTGAGCCTTGGGACCTTTTCAAGGGCCTGGGGACATTTTTATGGCCATGAGAACCTTTTTGGGTGTCTGGGGGCGTTCCTGAGAGCCTTGAGACATTTTCTAGGTCTGGGGACCTTTTCTATGGCCTGGGGACCTTTTTGGGGGTGTAGGGACCTTCTTGTGAGCCTGGAGACCTGTTCTGGGGCCTGGGGACCTTTTTCTTGGCCTGGGGACATTTCTCGGGCCTGAGGACCTCTTCGGGGGCATGGGGACCTTCTCGGAGGCCTGGGGACCTTTATAGGTGCCTGGGGACCTTTTCAGGCGCATGGGGACCTTTTTATGGGTCTCGGGATTTTGTGGGAGCTGGGGACCATTTTATGGGCCTCGGGAGCTTTTTTGAGGCCTGGAGACTTTTTCTGATGCCTGGGAACCTTTTTGGGGGCCTGGGTACATCTTTCAGGCCTAAGGACCTTTTTGGGGCCCTGGGGGCTTTTTCGGGTGCCTGGGGAACTTTTCGGGGGCCTGGCGACGTTCTCGGGTACCTGGGGACCGTTTTGGTAGCCTGGTGACCTTTTGGGGGGCTTGTGAACCTTTTCTGGGGCCTGTGGACCTTTTCTTGGGCCTGGGGAACTTTTTGGCGGCCTAGGGAGCTTTCTGGGTCCCTTGGGATCTTCTCTCAGGCCTGGGGACCTTCTCGGGCGCCTGCAGACCTTTTCGGGGCCCTGCTAATCTTTTTGAATCCCTGTTGACCTTTTTGGGGTCATGGGGACCTTTTCAGGGACCTGGCAACTTTTTGGGGGCAAAGAGAACATTTTTAGGGCACTGGGGACCTTTTCGAGGTCCTGGGGACCTTTTCGGGGGCCTCAGGACCTTTTCAGGGGCCTGGGGACCTTTTTGGAGGCCTTAGGACCTTTTTGGGGATTCGGTGACTTTTTCAAGGGCCTGGGGAACTTTTTGGGGGCCTGGGGACTTTTTTGGGGACCTGAGGACCTTTTCAGGGGCAACAAGACCTTTTCTGGGGCTTTAGGATGTTTTCAGGTGCCTTGGCAACTTTTTGGGGGCCTGACGAACTTTTTGTGGGCCTTCGGACCTTTTTGTGGGCCTTGGGACCTTTTTGAGGGCCTGGGGACATTTTTATGGCCCTGAGAACCTTTTTGGGTGTTTGGGGACCTTCCTGAGAGCCTTGAGACATTTTCTAGATCTGGGGACCTTTTCTAGGGCCTGTGGGCCTTTTTGGGGGCATTGGGACCTTCTTGTGAGCCTGGGGACCTGTTCTGGGGCCTGGGGACCTTTTGGGGGGCATAGGGACCTTCTCGGAGGCCTGGGGACCTTTACAGGTCCCTGGGGACCTTTTCAGGTGCCTGGAGACCTTTTTGGGGGCCTGGGGACTTTTGTAATAGCTGGGGACCTTTTTATGGGCCTGGGGACATTTTTTGAGGCCTGGAGACTTTTTCTGATGCCTAGGAACCTTTTTGGGGGCATGGAGAACTTTCTGAGGGCCTTGTGACCTTTTCAGGTGCCTTGGCAACTTTTTGGGGCCTGAGGACCTCTTTGTGGGCCTTGGGACCTTTCTGTGGGCCTTGGGACCTTTTCAGGAGCCTGGGGTATTTTTGGAAACCTGGGGACATTTTCAAGGCCCTGGGGACATATTTGGGGGCCTGGGGATGTTTTTAGGGGCCTAAGGAGCTTTTTTTGGGCCTAGTGACTTTTTCGGGGACCTGATAAGCTTTTCTGAGTCCTGGCGACCTTTTTGGAGGCCTTTAGTCCTTTTTGTTGGCCTAGGGACCTTTTAGGGTCCCTTGGGAATTTTTAGGTGGATTGGGGACTTTTCGGGGCCAGGGTACCTTTTTGGGCATTAGGGACCTTTTAGAGGGCCTGCGGACCTTTTCGAGTGCCTGAGGATCTTTTCAGGGGCATTGTTACCTTTCTGGGGCCTGGGGACCTTTTTAGAGCCCTAGGACCTTTTTGGGGGCTTCGGGAAATTTTTGTGTGCCTGGGGACCTTTTCGAGGCATTGGAACCTTTTTGAAGCCCTGTGGACCTTTTTGGGGTCCTGGGGAAATTTCTTTGGGCCTGGGGACCTTTTGAGGGCATAGGGGACTTTTTGGGGGACCTGAGGACCTTTTCTGGGACAAGAAGACCTCTTCTGCAGCTTTGGGAAATTCCCGGGGGCCTAGGGACCTTTTCAGTGGCCTCAGGAACTTTTCGAGGGCCTGGGGACGTTTTCAGGTGCCTTAGCAACTTTTTGGGGGCCTGAGGACCTTTTTGTTGGCCTTTAGACCTTTTTGTGGGCCATGGGACCTTTTCAGGGGCCTGGGGACATTTTTATGGCCCTGAGAACCTTTTGGGTGTCTGGGGACCTTTCTGAGAGCCTTGAGACATTTTCTAGGTCTTCTGACCTTTTCTACAGCCTGGGGACCTTTTTGGGGGCATAGGGACCTTATGAGCCTGGGGACCTGTTCTGGGGCCTGGGGACCTTTTATCGGGCCTGAGGACCTTCTCGGGGGCCTGGGGACGTTCCTGGGGGTCTGGGGACCTTTACAGGTGCCTGGGGACCTTTTTGGAGCCTATAGATCTTTTTGGGGCCCTGGGGACCTTCTCGTAGGATTGGGGACCTTTTTGGGTGCCTGAAGACCTTCTTGGGGCCTTGGGACCTTTTTGGGGGCCTGGGAACCTTTTTGGAGGCCTGGGTACCTTTTTAGGGCCCTATGGACCTTTTTGTGGGCCTCAGGACCTTTTAGGGGCCCTGGGGACTTTTCGGAACCTTCAGGACATTTTTTGGGTGCTGGGGACCTTTTCTTTGGCCTTAGGACGTTCTCGGGTGCCCGGGGACGATTCTGGGAGTCTGGGGACCTTTTTGTTTCCCTGGGGATGTTTTTGCAGACCTAGGGACCTTTTCTGGAGCCTGGGGACATTTTCTTGGGCCTTGGGACCTTTTCTCATGCCTGGGGACCTTTTTGGGGTCCTTGGGGCCTTTTCTGGGGCCTATGGACGTTTTTGTGGCCTGGGGATCTTTTTGGGGGCCTTGGTACCTGTTTGGGGCTCTGAGAAAAATTTGGGGGCCTGGGGACCTTTTTTGGGGCTTTGGGAACTTTTCGGGAGCAGGGAGACATTTTTCGGGCCTGGGGACCTTTTTGGGGGCCTGGGGACCATTTCAGGGGCTTGGGGACCTTTTTGGTAGCCTGGTGACCTTTTTGGGGGCCTGTGAACCTTTTCTGGTGCAGGGAACCTTTTCTGGGGCCTGGGAACCTTTTTGGGGGCTTAGGGACCTTTCTGGGTCCCTTGAGATCTTCTCTGGGGCCTGGGGACCTTCTCGGGGGCCTCTCGACTTTTTTGGGGCCCTGGGAACTTTTTTCGGGCCAAGAGAAAATTTTGGGGGCACTGGGGACCTTTTTGGGGTCCTGATGACCTTTTCAGGGGCCTGGGAACTCTTTTGAGGGCCTGGGGACCTTTTTGGGGGCCTTAGGACCTTTTAGGGGATTCGGGGACCTTTTCAAGGGCCTGGGGAACTTTTTGGGGGCCTAGGAATCTTTTCGGTAGCCTGGGGAAATTTTCAGGGACCTGGAGAACTTTTTGAGGGCCTGGGAACCTTTTTGGGGGCCTGGGGGCCTTTTCTGGGGCCTATGGACGTTTTTGTGGCCCTGGGGATCTTTTCAAGGGCCTTGAGATCTGTTGGGGCTCTGAGAAAAATTTGGGGGCCTGGGGACCTTTTTTGGGGCTTTGGGAACTTTTCGGGGGTGAGGAGACATTTTTTGGGCCTGGGGACCTTTTTAGGGGCCTGGGGACCTTTTCAAGAGCTTGGGGACCTTTTCGTTGGCCTTAGGACGTTCTCGGGTGCCTAGGGACGTTTCTGGGGATCTGGTGACCTTGTTGGTTGCCTCGGGATGTTTTTAGGGACCTGGGGACAATTTCCGGAGCCTGGGGACCTTTTCTTGGGCCTTGGGACCTTTTCTAGGGCCTGGGGACCTTTTTGGGGGCCTGGGTACATCTCTCGGGCCTGGGGACCTTTATGGTATCCTGGTGACCTTTTGGGGGCCAGGGGACCTTTTCTGGGGCCTGGGACCTTTTCTGGGGCCTGACAACCTTTTTAAGAGCCTAAGGACTTTTTTGGGGATTTGGGGACTTTTTCAAAGGCCTGGAGACCTTTTCAGGGACCTGGGGACCTTTTAGGTTGCCTGGGGACCTTTTCAGGGGCCTGGGGACCTTTTTGGGGGCCTGGGGATCTTTTCGGTGGTCTGAGGAGCTATTTGGGGGTGTGAGGACGTTTTTGGACGTTATCGATCTTTTAAAGGCTCTGGGGACCTTTTCGGGGTCCTTGGGAACCTTTTGGCTCCCTGAGGATATTTTTGGGGCCCGGGGATTTTCAACCCCC
>NC_069407.1:77503588-77651088 GCF_026875155.1 Cherax quadricarinatus
TTCTTCTTACCCTTGACATCCAAGATATAATCTACCTTATGCAGACCTTCACTACTTTATACGGTCCGCGCCAGTAATTAGCAATTTGTTGGATTTGTCAGGTAGGAGAACTAAAACTTCATCACCAACATTAAACGTACGCTTGGAGCTTTTATGGTCAAAATAGGTCTTGTACGTTTCCATAGACATCTCTAGGTTTTTACTGACCAAATCGGCGGTTTCTTCCAACCTTTCCCTTAGATCTAAAAGAAACTGATAGCTGTTTTGAACCTCAGGTTTGATATCTTTGGACCAAAGTTCATTCAAAATAGATAGTGGACCACGAGCTTGTCTCCCATAAAGCAATTCAAAAGGGGAATAACCAAGGGAATCACTTGGAATCTCGCGCATTGCGAAAAGAGCACATGGTAAAAATCTATGCCAGTCCGTTGGTTTAAGAATACATAGTTTTTTTAGTATTGACTTTAGGATGGCATGTTGTCGCTCCACTCTTCCGTTACACATCGGATGGTAAGGTGTAGTGAAAAGAGGTTTAACACCCACAAGTTGATAAACGTGTTCCATTAATTCTGAAGTGAATTGAGCCCCTTTATCCGACAGAATTTCACGAGGTATACCTACACGTGAAAAAATAGAAAATAAGGCTTCTGCGACTTCTATGGACGTAATGGATTTTAAGGGTACCGCCTCTGGGAAGCTGGACGCGTAGTCAATCATAGTTAAAATATATTTATGACCTCCTGATGAGCGAGGTGTGATAGGACCAACTATATCTACTGCAACCCTTGCAAAAGGGACTGAGAAAATTGGCATCTTTACCATAGGAACTCTCCTAGTTCTACCCTTCTGCGTGGAAAGTTGACATACGTGACATGATCTGCAGTACTTATAGATGTCAGAGGACATGCTAGGCCAGAAATATAGGTCCTTGATTTTATTATAGGTCTTCCTATGTGAAAAATGGCCAGAGACTGGCAAGTCATGAGAAATCTTTAAAATGGTTTCACGGCAATCCTGCGGAATGACTAACAGGCTTCGACCAACGTCATTGGGTTTGTCCGCAGACACTATAGTCTTGTACAAAAGATCGTGTTTGAACTCAAACTTGTAAGAAAATTTCTTTCTCTGGGTCACCTTGCCATTTAAAGCTAACTTCCGAGATTCCTCTAAGGAAGGACAAGTCTTTTGAAGACCCTCTAAATCTATATGAGACAGCTCGATTGGCTTTCCTTTGGAAAGAACTAATGGGTGGATAGGTTTTACCTTAGACTGAGCTCTGGTAACGACGTTAATCGAGTCTAGTTGTTGTATAGATTGTGCCACACGTAGTTTTCCACTGGCGTCTGCGTTGTCCAGTTCAAGTGACTGACTTACTAAAGGTGTTACCGGAGTTTTGTAACCATCAGCTCTCTGATTTAGGTTATCCAACTGAATCTCATCTGGAACTATCTGTGAAGAAACAGAGATATTAGGTTCCAACCCTTCCTTGGAAACTCCAAATTCCAAACAGTCCTTCTCAGATGGGAAAGCAGCCCCTTGTATGTTCCCAACCAAAACAGAACACGAGGTTATCGGGGCAACTACGGCATCTACCCATCCTGAGAACCATTTGCACCTAACAAAACATCTGACTGTTGGAAAAGAATCGCTTCTTCCTAAATAGTCAGTTAACTTAGTGGACTTATAACGTGAAGAATCTAGGTTAGGGAAAAGCTTACTCGAGATAACAATACAGGAACATCCTGTGTCTCTAAGAATGGTTGACACATTCATACCATTGACTGTACCTTCACTAAAAGGTGCGTTTATGTTTGATTCAGTGAAACATTTACCGACATTTTCACCTTTTTTCTAGGACAGTCGGGCCTTCTATGACCCCACTCATTACAGTGAAACATTTTACTGTGAAAAGGCCGTGGAATTCTTAGGTACGGAGGGTTTGGATCCTCAGATTGCTTAGGCACAACAGGCTTATATCTGCTACGCTCTTTAGGGTAGTTATTATGACCATACATAGTTTAAGAAGAGTATGACAAAGCTCTAGGAACAGAGAGAGAGAGGATCCAGTAGCGATCAGTGAGAGGAGGGGGCCAGGAGCTGAGTCTCGACTCCCTGCAACCCACATTAGTAGTACAATTAGGTGAGTACACACACACACAAACACACACACACTTCACACACACAAATATACACATACGCACACAGACACACGACACAACAACACACCCACACACACACACACACACACACCACACACACACACACCCACACACATACACACTCCGCACACACACCTACACACACACACACACACACACACACACACACACACACACACACACACACACACACACACACACATACACACACACACTCGGGGCCAGGAGCTAGTCTCGACCCCAGATATCCACAACTACCTGGAGTTTTACCTGAGGAGAGTTCCAGGGGCAAACGCCACCCGCGGCTCGGTCTGTGACCAGGCTCCTGGAGGATCAAGCCTGAACAACAGCGTTGCTGCTGGCTGAACGCAAACCAGCGTACGAGCCACAGCCCGGCTGGTCAGGAACTGAACTTTAGGTGCTTGTCCAGTGGCCAGCTTGAAGACTGCAGGGGACTGTTTGGTATTCCCCCTTATGTATGCTGGGAGCGAGTTGAACAGTCTCGGGCCCCTGACACTATTGTATGGTCCCTTAACGTGCTAGTGAAAAAACCCCTGCTTTCATTGGGGGATGGTGGCATCGTCTCCAAGTCTTTTGCTTTTTCGTAGTGAGTGATTTATCGTGTGCAAGTTCCAGGTACTAGTCCCTCTAGGATTTTTCCCAGGTGTATATAATCATGTATCTCTCCCGCCTGCGTTCCAGGGAATACAAGGTTTATGAACCTCAAGCGCTCACCAGTAATTGGGTGTTTTATCTCCGTTATCGCTAAGGTGAGTACAAACACACACACCCACACACACACGCACACTTACACACACAACCACACCATACCCAACACACAGCACACACACAACACACACACACGACACACCATGCACACACACAACACACACACACACACACACAATCACACACACACACACACACACACGAGCTCCAAGTGGAGAAGAGTTAGCAGGAATAGGCTGAGAAAAACCAAACTACAAAAGTGGGAACTACTCAGGCAATGAGGACTTCCTTCAAACATTCAGTGGGAGAGGGAACAGACAGGAAAACCAGTACAGAGAAAAGAAGGACATGTAGCAACAAATGCAAGGAGGCGAGAGAGGTTTGTTTCCCAAGGGAAACAGAAATAATGGGAAGA
This sequence comes from Cherax quadricarinatus, assembly GCF_026875155.1. Taxonomy (NCBI): domain Eukaryota; kingdom Metazoa; phylum Arthropoda; class Malacostraca; order Decapoda; family Parastacidae; genus Cherax; species Cherax quadricarinatus. Next base: position 77,506,892 of record NC_069407.1, read on the forward strand.
ACAGAACGAGTCCTTGGTTCACCCAAAGGTGTAGGAGGCAATACTAGGTGTACTAAAGAATGGAAAAGGTACAGATGACAGAGAACTCCAGGAAAATAAAGAAATCAGCCGAAGAGCCAGAAACTAATATTCACAGATAGAAGGGAGGGCTCAGAGACAATATGAAAATGACATAGAATCAAAAGTAAAGACTGACCCGAAGCTGTTGTACAGCCACATTCAGGAGGAAAACAACAGTCAAGGACCAGTAAATCAACTGAGGAAAGGTGATGGGGAATTCACAAGAAACGACCAGAGGTATGTTCAGGAGCTCAACACAAGATTTAAAGAGGTATTACAGTGGTAAACCATAGACTCCAGGAAATCCGAACAGGGGAACAGGGGGGCACCACCAGCAAAGTGCTGGATGAAGGTACATATAACAAGGAGAGGTGAAGAATTGCTATGCGAACTTGACACCTCAAAGGCGGTGGGGAACAGACAACATCTCTCCATGGTCCTAAAGAGGAGCAGAGATATTGTGTGAGCCATTAACAAAGATCTTCAACACATCATTTGAAACTGGGCAACTCCCTGAGGTTAGGAAAATGGCAAATGTAGTCCAATTTTTAAAAAAAGGGAGACAGACATGAGGCACTAAACTACAGACCTGTATCACTAACGTGTATAGTAATCCAAGGTCATGGAGAAGATCTCAGGAGAGAGTGGTGGGGCACCTGAAGAAACAAGTGTATAATTGCAACCACACGATTTCAGGGAATGAAAACACCTGTGTCAACAAAACCGCTAAGAGTTTTTATGACAAGTGACAGATAGTAAGACAAGAGAGAGAGGGGTGGATCGACTGCATATGTTTTGGACTAGCAAGAAGGCCTTCGACACAAGTACCTCACAAGAGGTTAAACTGCAAAAGCTAGAGGATCAGGCACACAATAACAGGAAAGGGCACTGCAATAGATCAGAGAATACTGAACAGGGAGGCAACAACGAGTCATGGTACGCGACGAGGTGTCAGAGTGGGCGCCTATTACAAGCGGGGTTCACAGGGTCAGTCCTAGGACCTGTGCGGTTTCTTGTATATGTGAACGACATAACGGAAGGGATATACTCAAAGTGTCCCCTTGTTTTGCAGATGATGCGAAGTTTAATGAGAAGAATCAAAATCGATGAGATTCAGGCAGGACGACAAAGAGACCTGGACGGCTACATGCCTGGTCCAGCAATCTGGCTCCTTGAATTTAACTCCTGCAAATGCAAAGTCATGAAGATTAGGGAAAGGGGCAAAGAAGACCGAGACACAATCTAGTTTAGATGGGCCAAATACGCAAACCTCACTCAAGGAGAAAGAACTGGGTGCGTAATTACACCGAGCATATCTCCTGAGGCGCACATCAATCAGATTAACTGCTGCATGCATACGGGCCCTGGCAAACCTACGATAGCGTTCCGATACCTCAGTAAGGATTCGTTTAAGACTCGTATACCATTTACTCAGAGCCCATACTGTAGTATGCAGCCCCAGTTTGGAATCCACACCTAGTCAAGCAGTCAAAAAATTAGAGAAAGTGCAAAGGTTTGCAACAAACTAGTCCCAGAGCTACGTGGGATTGTCCTACGAGAAAGGTTTAGGGAATCGGCCCTGATCGAACACAGAGGACAGAGGTCAGGGAGACCTGATAACGACATGTAAATACGCGCGAATAGACAAGTGGACACAGACGGGATGTTCCAGAGAAGGACACAGACACAAGAGTCACAATTGAAGTTTGAAGACTCAGATAAATCAAAGGGATGTAGGAAGTATTTCTTCATCATAAGTAGTCGGCCGTGGTAATATGCCCTAGAAAGTGACGTAGGGAGGCGGGAGAACCATACATAGTTTTTTAAGGCGAGGTATATAGAGCTTCAAGAGCAGTGAGAGAGAGGACCTAGTAGCATCACGAAGAGCGGAGCCCAGGAGCTGTGACTCGGCCCCTCAACCACAAATAGGTGAGTAACACTCACACACACACATACACAATACACACACCACTCGGTGCCAGGAGCTGATCTCGACCCCTGAAAAACCACAACCAAGGTGAGTACACACACACACCCACTCATTCACACACAGCTGACCCTTGAAATTTGACTCGCGTTCCCAAGTCCCCCTCTCTCCCTCTCACCCTCTTTCCCTCCTCCCCTCTCTCCCTCACTCCCCTCTCTTCCCTCTCTCCCTCTCACCTCCCCCACGAGTCCTTTTCCCTCACAGCCGCTGCTTAGCCTTCACTCCCCTCCCTCTTTCTTCCTCTCCCCCCTCCCTCGCATTTCTCTCTCCCATAGCCTTTTCCCTCACCCTCCACTCGACTGTATCTTCCCTCTATCCGTCTCTTCTTTCTCTCTCCCTTCCCTCTCTGCCCTTTTTCTCTCCCCCCCCTCTCGTTCTCGCTCTCTCTCTCCCTAGTCTTATCCCTCACCCCCATCATCCCTCCTCTCCTCTCCCTCTTTCTACCCCTTTCACTCTCCCCCTCTTACTCTCTCCCTCTTAGCCTGTCCCTCCCCCCCCCACACACACACCCTGAAAACACATAAACTTCTCTCTTCTGTGGTAAAATACATATGCCTCTTTCTGTGTTAATAAAAAAAATACGTGGCCCTAGAGTGCGTACAACCAGAGACTGGTGGGACGAACGAGGGATGAAAGATTAGTTAGGCTCCGAAAAAGGGAAAAGAGTGGGAAGGAAGAATAGAAGAGCTTGGCAAGATAATGGAGAGTGGATTGCTGACTAGTGCAGGAGAGGGAGCTACAGGTCTTAGGGCAGCTGAAAGCTAGGATACAAGTGCTTAGAAGAGAAACTGAAAACCCTAAAACAATTAGGGAGACCAAGACAAATCAGAGATACCAATGACAATTCAATGCGACATCAGGAAATTTATATCAGGCACAGATAAGGGGATGGTAAGAAACAAAGGAGATATGCCATATACGCTAAGGCCCTATCAGACCCACGTGGGGCCAGGGAAAAAGAACGAGGAACATACTAAGATCAAAATGACAGGTCTGAAGACAATGAGGTATGTATATGCAGAGACTCCTAACAGCCAGAACTGCAGTAGCAAGAATAGCTGATCATGAAAGACAGTTTCACTTGAGAAAGAAGTTTCAGATAGACAGGGAATGAAGGCAAGAACATTTTCAATGGAGGAAATAAAACACCTCCAGAGATTGCAAATGGAGACTCAGTTGGGAGAGGAAAGGGGTGAGGTCAGTTTTTGTCTACGGCTCCAAGAAAGCCAAGGGGACAACTTCTAAGAAATAAAACAGGAGGAGGAAAAAATGATTTGAAAGCATCACGTAAACAATAGGTGAAGGGCGAATGACCCATGTGACAAATTTTTTCGAAAATTGGGTGGTTTGCGAGTGAAGAAAAAGATATGGCCTCAAAAAGTATTTTCAAGGAAGAATAGTTTGAACCAGGATTCTGCAAGAGAAAGCACGACTGAGGGACAACAGGGGTACCAAGAGTAACCTCGATTGTGACAGAAGCACAAGGAAGAAGGACTACAATGAAAGAGAGGGTACAGAGAAGCAAGGTGGAACGAAGAGGCAATGAATGATGACCAATGAGCAGGACCCAGACACAGAGGAAGGGCAAACACACCCCGCAGAAATCTCCCACCGAAAGACTCCAACCGCGACAATCCCAACACAACTGACAACCTAATCCACAACCCACTTACTGTTCCCTCGCCACCAACCCCGAAATCACAACCCTCACCCCAACAGGTGTCCTTATGGGCATTCTGACCCCACCCCCATTATCACAATCCCCACCTACACCAAGATCCCCATAGCCCCCACCATGGCACTCGCTCCCCCAACCCCAATAACCTTGCAGCATCACAGTGATAGAAAAAGAAGCTGAAAGTTTGGAACACAAACGTGGACGGAATAACGAATAAAACATGAGGAGTGGTACAAAGAATCAGTGAGAAATCCCCAAACATCATAGCAGTCACAGAAACCAAAACTTGGCTGAGACAAAATAACAGACACAATCTTCCCATCGGGATTTTAGATCCGAGGAAAGATAGAAGGATAGGAGGAGGAGGGTTGCACTGCTCATAAAAAAACCGATGGGGAATTGGGAAATGAAACGCATGGACGAGATTTGAAGAAAGAGGCTACATAGTAGGTACAATTCAGTCCCTGAGACATAAAGTATTCATTGGAGTGATGTAAAACCCACCACAGAACTGCAGAGCCAAGAGAGGAGTACGAGAAAACAACAGGGCGATGGTGGTCACAATGGCTGAGGTGGCATAAGAGCCTTCATTCGAGCAGAGCAAAGTTACTGGTAATTGGCGATTTCAATGACAGGGAGATCGACTGGAAAACCGGAGCCCACATGGGTCCCGAACGTGGAGAGCCCAAGATGATCGATGTTGGTACTGGAAAACCTCATCATCAACATGTCAGGGACACTACCAGAGAGAGAGGGGAGGATGAGCAGCAAGACTGCTTCTTGTGTTACCATGAGGCAGTTTTCAGACATGAGGACCATCACTTAAAGAGGCCCATTGGAGCTAGCGAGTCACGTGGGTTCTGAGTTTTGATTATATAGTAGAGTTTACAAGTGGAGAAGGGTAACAGAGAATTGAATGGGAAAGCCAAATTATAAAATGGGGGACTACACAGGTATGAGGAACTTCTGCAGGAGTTCGGTGGACCAGGGAACTGGTAGGAAAATCAGTAAATGAGATGATAAATATGTAGCAACAAAGTGCCAGGAGGCAGAGGAAAGGTTTGTTCCCAAGGGAAAACAAAATAAATAGGAAGACCAAAGCGAGTCCTTGGTTTTGCCCTAAGGTGTAGGAGGCAAAAAATAAGTGCATCCAGAGAATGGAAAAGGTACAGGAGGCATAGACCCAGGAAAACAAGGAGATTATAGAAGAGCCAGAAATTAGTATGCACAGATAAGAGAGACCCCATCGACTGACGAAAAACGACATGCATCGAAAGTCACTTCTGACCCGAAACTGCTGTATAGCCACTTTAGGAGGAAATACAACATCAAAGACCAGGTGATAAGGCTGAGGAAAGAAGTGGAAAACTCACAAAATGATCAAGAGGTATGTGAGGAGCTCAACATGAGATTTAAGGAAGTATTACAATGGAGACAGGAAGGCCTCTGGGGGGACAGACCAGATGGGGACACCAGCTAGAATATACCAACACGAGTATTGGTCGATACAAACATATAGATGAGGAGGAGATTAAAGAATTGCTAAAGGACATCGATACCTTCAAAGGAAATGGACTGGACAACATCTCCCGTGGGTCCTAAGAGAGGGAGCAGACATGCTGTGCGTGCCACTTACCACAATCTTCACCTATAAACTGGCACTACCTGAGGTATGGAAAACAGGCCCAAATGTAGTTATGGAGAAGATTAATCAGGATGGAGAGTGTGGAGCACCTGGAACCAGAACAAGAGTATAAACGCCAACTAGCACTATTCTTGGAAGGCAAATCCTGTGGTCACATACCTCTGGAGTTTAATGATAAAGTAACAGAAAAGTTAAAGACACTAGAGAGAGGGGTGGGTCTTGATTTGCATCTTCTTGGAACTTGCAAGAAGCCTTTTACACAGTTTTCCTTACAAGAGATTAGTGCAGAAGCTAGACATCAGGCGCATATAACCAGGAAGGGCACTGGCAATGGATCAGAGAATACCTGATAGGGAGGCAAACAACGAGTCATGTATGTAATGATGTATTCACAGATGGCCCTGTATGAGCGGGGTCCCACAGGAGTTCGTCCAGGACCAGGCTATTTTTGGTATATGTGAACGACATGATGGAAGGGTTAGAGACTCAGAAGTTCCCTGTTCGCAGATATGTAAGTTAATTAAGGAGAATTAAATGAGATGAGACTTGGGCAGGACTTCAAAGAGACCGGGACAGACTGGACACCTGGTCTCAGCAACTGCTTTATCCGAAATTTAATCCCGCCAAATGCAAAGACATGAAAGATAGTGGAAGACACGAAAAGACCACAGAGTATAGGCTAGGTGGCCTAAGGACTGCACACCCACTCAAGGAGAAAGATCTGGGGTGAGTATAAAACCCGAGCATGTCTCATGGAGCACACATCCAACCAGATAACTGCTGAGCAGCATATGGACGCCTGGCAAACTAGAACAGCGTTCCGATTCCTTAGTAAGGAAATCGTTAAAAGACACTGTACACGAGAGACCGCCAGGCCCGTACTGAGTATGCAGCACACTGTTTGAACCCACACTTGATAATGCACGTCAAGAAAACTTGAGAAAGTCCAAAGGTTTGCGACAAGGTTAGTTTCAGAGCTAAGGGAATGTTTCTATGAAGAAAGGTTAAGGGAACATCAACCTGACGACACTGGAGTATCAATGAGGGTAAGGTGAGACATGTTAAAGACATATAAAATACTGTCGCGAATAGACAAGGTGACAAAGACAGGATGTTCAAGGGAGGGGACACAGAAACAAGAGGTCACAATTGAAAGGTTGAAGACACAGATGAGTCAGAGAGGATATTAGAAGTATTTCTCTTCATAGAGTTTTCAGGCAGTGGAATAGCCTAGAAAGTGACGTAGTGGAGGCAGGAACCATAACGTAGTTTTAAGACGAGGTGTGATAAAGCTCATGGAGTGGGGAGAGAGAGGGCTCAGTAGCAACCGTGGAAGAGGCAGGGCCAGGCCGCCAAGACTCAGAACCCCTGCAACCATCAAAATGGTGAGTAACAAATAGGTGAGTACACACACACACACAGCACACACACACACACATACACACACACACACACAACACCACACACACACAAACACACTCACACACACACACACACACATCACATACACACACACACACACACACACACACAACACACACACACACACACACACACAGTTTGCAATCCGTGGATGCTAGCTATACTAACTAGGATAAAAAAATGCGAATCACAAAAGGCATGACGAGAAGAAAGAGGAACTGAAAAATATTGATCTGAGAAGGAAACATGGGCAGGAAAGCTGTAGTGTGTGACAGAACAAGAGTGGGAAAAGATTCGTTGTAAAAGTCTGGCAAAACAGTGAAAGAGAGGGAGTCTGCAAAGAGCAGGAAATGGGAGAGTCAACTGCAGCGCTGAGGCAAAGTGCAGAGCCTATAGGAGAACTAAAGCTGAAACAGAAATGGAGCCGAGGAAGGGAAAAGGAACAAAGATGGAACAGAAACATCAACAGCCAGCGAGGTCACTAAACGAGGGAAAGGCACTAAGAAGTCCATTGTATGGTGTGCTCTCAGGCCACTGGGATGTGCAGGAGATAAAGTGAAACAGCAGAGAGATCAAAACAAATCCCGAAATATGTGGAGGGGGGGAACAGAACAAGATAGAGGGGGTCATTGATTACACCCAGGATAATTAAAGATGATAAAAGACCCCCAGAATGGGGGGGAAGAAACAGAGATTAAAAATACCTCACATGGACAAGAAAGAAGGTCAAGTCCAGGCGACAAATTTCAGAGACTTTGTAGAATTCAAGAAAAAATCACCCAACAAATTTGTCATTCACGAAAGAAATATTGTGGAAGAAGATGATGCAGCAGAAACCCAGGATTAAAGGACTGGGAAGATACCGCACGGATACTCGACGGGGGGGGGGGTACGGGGGGGGGGGGTATAAGAAAGCACGGAGTAACTAAAGAGAGGGGCACAAAAGATGTCAGAGACAGAAAGGAGAACAGGGTATGCTTTGACAACTTCGAACTCAGCCCGGGACAACCACCTACACAACCCACGACAACCCTCCAACTCATCCCTAGAACCTTTACCAACAAACACATAATAATTCAAAACAAACACATTCCCAACACCCACAGTCCCCATTCGCCTGCAGAAATATCCTCACAGCAGCTTTTTCGCAAAAATCCCTCCACTGCTTGTTTATATCCTGAACATTCAACAACACCCCCACCCCCGTCATCCACAGTGAAGAACAGGGAATCCAAAGAACCTTCCTAACCAGAATACAGCATTGAAAAATGAAGTTGGAATGTATTAACACCAATGCAGAAGGAATAATAAATAAAAGTGATGAGTGACATAACGAATCGTGGAGTCATCCCTCAAACAATTATAGCACTCACTGAGACAAAGCTGTAATATATAAATAAATAAAATATATATATATATATATAATATATAATATTATAATAAATATATATATATAATATATATATATATATATATATATATATAATAATAATATATATATATACTAGGGAATTTGCAAAACAGGCGAAATATTCGCAAACAACTGATCTCTGGAACAATGTATGCATGCCTTTACCATCCATACACACACTGGCCAGTGTACTCACCTAGTTGAGTTTTGCAGGAGTCGAGTCTAAGCAACCTGGCCCCGGCCTCTTCACTGGTCGCTACTAGGTCACTCTCTCTCCCTGAAACCGTGGAGCTTATCATAACCTCTGCTAAAGCCTATGTATGTAGTGTGTGTGTGTTGTGTGTGTGTGTGTACTCACCTAGTTTTTACAGCCAGTTGCTGGGCCACACATCCAGCCTGTCCAGGTCTCTTTGTAACTTGTCTGTGTGGCAATCTGATTTATTCATCCTCATTAACTTCTCATCATCTGCAACAGGTACACTTCTTTTCTGAGTCTATCCCTTTCGTCATGTTTACATATACCAAGAAAGCACTGTCCCAGACTTACCCCCTGTGGACCCCCGCTCGTCACCGGCGCCCACTGTGATACCTCATCACGGGCCATGACTGACTGCTGCCTTCCAGTTAGGTATTTCTCTGATCCAATTGCAGTACCCTTCCTGTTATATGTGTCTGTACTTCCTACTTCTGTACTTAATCTCCTTGTGAGGAACTGTGCGAAGGCTTTCCTTGCAGTCCAAGAAAATGCAGTTAACCCACCCTCCTCTCATTTCTTACTTCAGTTACCTTGTCATAAAATTCCATGAGGTTGTGACACAGGATTTGCCTTTCCAAGAATCCGTGCTGGCTGTCGTTGATAATCTTTGTTCCGTTTCCCAGGTGCTCCACCACTCTCCTCCTATAATCTTTAAAAGACTTTGCATACCAACAATCACGTCAGTGACACTGGTCTATAATTTAGTGCTTATTTCTGTCTCCTTTCTTAAAGATGGGAACTTACTAGCCTTCTTCCATACTTCAGGTAGTTGCCCAGTTTCAAGGGAAATGTTGAAGATTTTTGGTTAGTGGCACATGTAGTGTCCCTGCTTCCCTCTCTAAGGACCCATTGAGAGAGATGTCCGGTCCCTCCACCGCTTTGAGGTATCAGGTCTCTTAGGAGCTTCTCCCACCGCCTCCCAGTTGTGTGTAATTCATCTAACACTGTGGTAGTATCTCTGCTGCGAATTTTGATGCAACACCACTGTTTGTATTGGTAGCTTCCGTTGTGCTCCTTCTTCTAGTCTCGTGGGTCCAGCCGTAAATGCACATCTTGAAATCTGATGTTGAGGCTCCTCACAGACATTCTTGGGTCATTTCTTGTGGCAGCTCCCCACCTTCTTTTCCTCATCCTGATTGCCATGTCCTTGACTGTTGTCTTCCTTCCTGATGTGGCTGTGTATTAGAGTAGTTTCGGGTCAGACTTGACGTTCGATGCTATAGTCATTGTTCCGGGAACACTGCCGCTAGGCGCCTGCCTCCTTATGTGCGCATACATCCATCATCTTGGCTCTCCATGTTTCGGGAATCTCCCATGTGGTTCCAGGTTTTTTCCCAATCAGTCCCTCCCTGTAATTGAAGTCGCCCATTACCAGTAAAACTTCGCTCTACTCGAGTGAAGCCCTTCTTGCCACCTCAGCTTAGTGTGTTCACCATGCTCTGTTTGGCACTCATCATGTTCCTCTCTAGCCTCCTGCAGTTTTCTGTGTGTGGGTTATACATAGCTGCAATGCTTACCTTGTGTTTTCCCACTGACTGAATGTACCTACTATGTAAACGGCGCGTATCTCCAATCTCGTCCATTCCTTCCATTTCTTGATAAGCCCACTGTTTTTTTTATTAGTCAGTGCAACCCCTCCTCCCCCACTTGATCCTTCTATCCTTCTCAGGATCTGATATCCAGGTGGGAAGATTGCATCTGTTATTAATCCAAGTGAGTTTGTGTCCATAACCGCACCGATGACTGGGGACATCTCCTGATTCTTTCATCCACTCCCACATTTATCGCTATTCCTCCGCGTTCGTATACCAAACCTTTCAACTACTTTTCAATAACTGTGGGTCTGGGGAGAGAGGGGGCTAGGGGAGCAGGTGCCCTGGCAGGGGCCTAAGGGGGTTTCTGTGGGGGTGGGGTCTGTGTGAAGGGGATTGGGGGAAAGGGCCTATGGGGAGTTACAGTGCGGTGGGCTGTTGGTGAGAGGGGATGGAAAAGAGGGTAAAAAAGAAAAGGGGGGGGGGGGGGGGGGGGGGGGGGGGGGGGGGGGGGGGGGGGGGGGGGGGGGGGGGGGGGGGGGGGGGGAGCAGTGTGTGGGTTGCTGTAGATGACTGTGTGTGTGTTGTGTACTCACTTAATTGTAACTCACCTAATTGGTGGTTGCAGGGGTCAGAGACTCACTCCTGGCCCAGCCTCTTCACTGATTGCACTAGGTCCACTTCCCTCTCTGGTTCCTGCCTCCACTACTTCACTTCCAGGCTTATTCCTCTTCCTGACACGACTCCTATACTGAAGAAATACTTCCTAACGCCCTGGGGGGTGACTCGTTCCTGACTTCCTTGTTTCTGTGTCCCCTCTCTGGAACTTCCTATCTCTGACCCACCTTGTCTATTCCCCAGCAGTATCTTTATGGTCGTTATCATGATCCTTTCTTTCTCCAGTGTCGTCAGTCCCGTTCCCTCAACCTATCCTCGTAACGACATCTTCCCCTGACCTGGGACTACCTTGTTGCAAACCTTTGTACTTTCTCTAATTTCTTAATGATGCATTAACAGCAACTTTTTTATAGGACAAAGTGTAGAAATAAGGTAGTGTATGGGGGAGATGGGAAGGGGATTTAAAGTGAGGTTTAGAATTTCACTTTACGGATTTCAACGGGAGTTGAAAGGCAGGTAAGTGGGGGATGAAATGGGCTGGTTTCCTAAGTATGGGCGGTAGCATATGAGTTTGATGAATTGTTATATGAGGTATGGCTGGGGTGCAATTTTAATACATTATTTGTTCCCCCTCGAAAGTGTTCAAGTACAATACCATTATATTGGAATTATCGACTTATAAACCCCCTAACAATGATTTTTTTTATGTGTATGAGTGTTATATATTATGCACGTGTTTTGTATGTGTGGTGTGATATTTGTGTATGTATGTGTATGTTGTATGTATGTATGTATATAGGTATGTGTAATGTGTATGTATGTGTTATATATATTATATGGTATATGTACATATATATATAGTATATGTATGTATATGTATGTATTGTATGTATGTTTACACTTTCTTGTATATACCATTAATGGTTTTTCTCATGAAACATTTTCAATGATATATAATACATATTTTCTATTTGAGCATTTATGATTTGATACAATGTGTAAATGTCAAAATGGCTTTTTTATGTTCCAGTTTAATTTACAATTGTATTTTTGTAAGCCCACAATTGATTTGGTGCCAATAGAAGTATGTAGTTTAAGAGTTTAACGAACCCTTGAAGTTGTAAAATTGGATGAAGTTATTCATGGTTGAGTGACGTAATATAAAAACTGACGTTGTAAGTGATTAGTATCAATTAGACAACATACTTATATACTATTTATATGTATTACATGTATGTACATTGAAGTCTGATTTAAAGGTGAAGAGTGGGGTTTTCCTTTTTTGTTTTTTTTTTTTCTTTATGGTAATACAAGGTTGTATCAAGTACACCAACAAATATGGTTAGGGGAATGTGGTAAAACATTTCGTGTGATAGACATTTATAATACAGATATGAAATCTAGGCTTAGGTTAGGTAAATTATGATAATTGTGGAATGTTCCATTTGATTCAAACTGCTCTTTATTATACTTGTATTTTATTATTCTAGTGTGAAATTAAGAGCAAGGATGATTAATTTGAGGAAGAAGTAATATAGGTTTGCAATGTTTTTTGCGAACAGTTAACTATCCACAGAAGCTAGTATTGGACATTTTTTAAAGCTTCGGTATCTGATTTATATAGTTAAGGTAATAGTGGTCATTTTGTTATATTTGTAATGTTATTTCGTTAATTTTCAATAACTAATGTAACGGTTTTTTTCGTTATTTGTTCATATATTGGTCATCTTAGGTTTTATATCCTTTTGTCTATTGTCTATTGTTGGCTTTTTTAAATAAAATATAAAAAAAAATTGCCCTCGTCTGCTTCACCTGACGTTACCTATATAAGCGCCCCCCCCAGGATTCTTTCTTCTGCTTCAGAATCTCCACGCTTATGTGCGTTTCGCAACCTACTCCTAGGTTGAGGGACTGATTACCTCATCTTCTGTACATAGTTTCTACTTCTTCAGTTTATGTCTAGAAAATTGTATTGATAAAGCCACTGGATGGCGAAACGTCTACAATAAAGATACCCAGATGTTGCACATGTGTCTTACTCTCATCTTGTCGGGATTATATACCATTCGTACACAAACTTTCCAGACACTGCAAACATCTGGATCTTAATTCTGAGGACTTACATAACCTTCACGACTACGATAACTACTATACAACTAACCCCATCTCTTGGGAAGGCTACTTTCCACTGGGGAATCCGCCTACCAGTGAATTGCCCTCGTCTGCTTCACCTGACGTTACTATATAAGCGCCTCCAGGATTCTTTCTTCTGCTTCAGAATCTCCACGACTAATGTGCGTTCGCACTACTCCTAGGTTGAGGGGACTGATTAACCTCATCTTCCTGTAAATAGTTCTACTGTCTCAAGTATGTCCTAAGAATTTGTATTGATAAAGCCACTGGATGGCGAAACGTCAACAATAAAGATACCCAGATGTTTGCACATGTGGTCCTTATCTCATCCTGTCGGTACTATATACCATTCGTACACTGCTTGTTTGTTGTTCTCTCGTTCGCCATTGTTATTTTTGTTTTAATTGTAGTTGTCAATGTATTACTGTCTATGTTTCTGCTGTCATTGTTTTCTTGCTATTGGTTTTTTTTAATTAGTCTGTGTTGTTTTGTGTTTGGTGGTCCTCTGTTCTGTTGTTTTGGTTTTTTGTCTAGATTCCTGATTTTATTTTGTCTCTTCCCGTTTATCTTTCCTGAGTTGCTGTTCTTGTTGCCTGCTGTTAATGTTGATTTTATATTGTTATTGTAGCGTTCGCATGTCGTTTGTTTATGTAGTTTTAATTGTTTATTTATTCACAATGAAGTTCTAAACTTCGAGGGAATCTGGGTTTGACCAAAGACATCATTTGTAATCTATTGTTTAGTGTGACTCCTTTCACAGTGGCATCGTGTTGTAAAACACACACTACCTAATGGGGAGCATTCGTAGCAGGAAGATAAAATTGGCAGTCGCCCTTAGAGTCTCTTGTTTACGTAGAAAGCAAATTCAGTTCTCTTAGGTGGCTTATGGGGGCATCTCTGGGTGGTAAGAATACATTAGACTGACATTGGCTCAGTGAGGTGTAAACAAGTGATCCTTGAATCCAAGTAACTTTCGAGTCACGAAACACAGAGACGTAACCCATAATTAAATAGGAAACATGGTTTTAAACGACATTTATTCCTAGGTTTTTGGTACGATATGAAAGCAGATACTTCATGAAGGAAAGAGACAAGAAGATAAAACTTGGTATGAGAAATAAAGCTGAATCAGGAGACTAGGATGGGCAAGAATCAGAGAGAAGGTGATACAAAATACAGTGTAAGAGATGGAAAAGGAAACTATAGGTTAAAGATGATAGCAAGGACTATATAGGAATGACACATTACGATATATCTCTAAGTTCATGACAAGGTAATCTGGATGTTCTGGGAATTGCATCTATGTACCTGACTTTCATAGAGACGATCAGAACACTCTCCCTCAACTCTCTCTCCGATTTACATCAATAATAGTATTATTTATCAATATTGGGTATGTGGAAGATATTCCGAGAACAGCTTAACAGCCTCGGTATCAACATAAAAGTGTTTTGTAATCTGTGCTTTTGTATAAATTCACTGTTATCTTCAATATAGCTTTTCCTTTCTTTCCCTCTCTTTCACTCTTCCTTCACACCTCACATGAATGCATGCATCACGCACGCACCGCAACACACACACACACACACATCACACACACACACACACACACACACACACACACACACACACACACACACACACACACACACACACACACATGTGGTCCAGCAACTGGCTTCTCCGAATTCAATCCAGCCTAAATTCAAAGCGTGAAAGATTGGGGCAGGGGCAAAGAGAAGACCGCAGACAGAGTATAGGCTAGGTGACAAAGACAACAGACCCTCACTCAGGTAGAAATGACCTTGGGTGACCAATAACACCGAGCACATACCCGGAGGCACACATCAACCAATAACCGCTGCAGCTACGGGCGCCCTGGCAAACCTGAGAATAGCGTTTCCGATACCTTAAGAAGAAATCGTTCAAGACACTGTACACTGTGTATGTTAGGCCCATACTGGAGTATGCAGCACCAGTCTGGAACCCACACCTGGTTCAAGCACGTCTAGAAGTTAGAGAAATACAAAGTTTGCAAAAGGCTAGTCCAGAGCTCAAGGGAATGTCCGTACGAGGAAAGGTTAAGGGAAATCGGACTGACGACACTGGAGACCGAGGGTCCAGGGGAGACATGATAACGACATACAAGATACTGAGATACTGCGGGGAATAGACAAGGTGGACAGGAGATAGGATGTTCAGAGAGGGGTCACAGGGACAAGGGGTCACAACAGGAAGCTGAAGACTCATAACGAGTCACGGGACGTTAGGAAGTATTTCTTCAGTCATAGAGTTGTCATCAAGTGAATAGCCTAGCAAGTGAAGTAGTGGAGGCAAACCATACATAGTTTAAGAAGAGTATGACAAAGCTCTAGGAACAGAGAGAGAGAGGATCCAGTAGCGATCAGTGAGAGGAGGGGGCCAGGAGCTGAGTCTCGACTCCCTGCAACCCACATTAGTAGTACAATTAGGTGAGTACACACACACACAAACACACACACACTTCACACACACAAATATACACATACGCACACAGACACACGACACAACAACACACCCACACACACACACACACACACACCACACACACACACACCCACACACATACACACTCCGCACACACACCTACACACACACACACACACACACACACACACACACACACACACACACACACACACACACACACACATACACACACACACTCGGGGCCAGGAGCTAGTCTCGACCCCAGATATCCACAACTACCTGGAGTTTTACCTGAGGAGAGTTCCAGGGGCAAACGCCACCCGCGGCTCGGTCTGTGACCAGGCTCCTGGAGGATCAAGCCTGAACAACAGCGTTGCTGCTGGCTGAACGCAAACCAGCGTACGAGCCACAGCCCGGCTGGTCAGGAACTGAACTTTAGGTGCTTGTCCAGTGGCCAGCTTGAAGACTGCAGGGGACTGTTTGGTATTCCCCCTTATGTATGCTGGGAGCGAGTTGAACAGTCTCGGGCCCCTGACACTATTGTATGGTCCCTTAACGTGCTAGTGAAAAAACCCCTGCTTTCATTGGGGGATGGTGGCATCGTCTCCAAGTCTTTTGCTTTTTCGTAGTGAGTGATTTATCGTGTGCAAGTTCCAGGTACTAGTCCCTCTAGGATTTTTCCCAGGTGTATATAATCATGTATCTCTCCCGCCTGCGTTCCAGGGAATACAAGGTTTATGAACCTCAAGCGCTCACCAGTAATTGGGTGTTTTATCTCCGTTATCGCTAAGGTGAGTACAAACACACACACCCACACACACACGCACACTTACACACACAACCACACCATACCCAACACACAGCACACACACAACACACACACACGACACACCATGCACACACACAACACACACACACACACACACAATCACACACACACACACACACACACGAGCTCCAAGTGGAGAAGAGTTAGCAGGAATAGGCTGAGAAAAACCAAACTACAAAAGTGGGAACTACTCAGGCAATGAGGACTTCCTTCAAACATTCAGTGGGAGAGGGAACAGACAGGAAAACCAGTACAGAGAAAAGAAGGACATGTAGCAACAAATGCAAGGAGGCGAGAGAGGTTTGTTTCCCAAGGGAAACAGAAATAATGGGAAGAACAGAACGAGTCCTTGGTTCACCCAAAGGTGTAGGAGGCAATACTAGGTGTACTAAAGAATGGAAAAGGTACAGATGACAGAGAACTCCAGGAAAATAAAGAAATCAGCCGAAGAGCCAGAAACTAATATTCACAGATAGAAGGGAGGGCTCAGAGACAATATGAAAATGACATAGAATCAAAAGTAAAGACTGACCCGAAGCTGTTGTACAGCCACATTCAGGAGGAAAACAACAGTCAAGGACCAGTAAATCAACTGAGGAAAGGTGATGGGGAATTCACAAGAAACGACCAGAGGTATGTTCAGGAGCTCAACACAAGATTTAAAGAGGTATTACAGTGGTAAACCATAGACTCCAGGAAATCCGAACAGGGGAACAGGGGGGCACCACCAGCAAAGTGCTGGATGAAGGTACATATAACAAGGAGAGGTGAAGAATTGCTATGCGAACTTGACACCTCAAAGGCGGTGGGGAACAGACAACATCTCTCCATGGTCCTAAAGAGGAGCAGAGATATTGTGTGAGCCATTAACAAAGATCTTCAACACATCATTTGAAACTGGGCAACTCCCTGAGGTTAGGAAAATGGCAAATGTAGTCCAATTTTTAAAAAAAGGGAGACAGACATGAGGCACTAAACTACAGACCTGTATCACTAACGTGTATAGTAATCCAAGGTCATGGAGAAGATCTCAGGAGAGAGTGGTGGGGCACCTGAAGAAACAAGTGTATAATTGCAACCACACGATTTCAGGGAATGAAAACACCTGTGTCAACAAAACCGCTAAGAGTTTTTATGACAAGTGACAGATAGTAAGACAAGAGAGAGAGGGGTGGATCGACTGCATATGTTTTGGACTAGCAAGAAGGCCTTCGACACAAGTACCTCACAAGAGGTTAAACTGCAAAAGCTAGAGGATCAGGCACACAATAACAGGAAAGGGCACTGCAATAGATCAGAGAATACTGAACAGGGAGGCAACAACGAGTCATGGTACGCGACGAGGTGTCAGAGTGGGCGCCTATTACAAGCGGGGTTCACAGGGTCAGTCCTAGGACCTGTGCGGTTTCTTGTATATGTGAACGACATAACGGAAGGGATATACTCAAAGTGTCCCCTTGTTTTGCAGATGATGCGAAGTTTAATGAGAAGAATCAAAATCGATGAGATTCAGGCAGGACGACAAAGAGACCTGGACGGCTACATGCCTGGTCCAGCAATCTGGCTCCTTGAATTTAACTCCTGCAAATGCAAAGTCATGAAGATTAGGGAAAGGGGCAAAGAAGACCGAGACACAATCTAGTTTAGATGGGCCAAATACGCAAACCTCACTCAAGGAGAAAGAACTGGGTGCGTAATTACACCGAGCATATCTCCTGAGGCGCACATCAATCAGATTAACTGCTGCATGCATACGGGCCCTGGCAAACCTACGATAGCGTTCCGATACCTCAGTAAGGATTCGTTTAAGACTCGTATACCATTTACTCAGAGCCCATACTGTAGTATGCAGCCCCAGTTTGGAATCCACACCTAGTCAAGCAGTCAAAAAATTAGAGAAAGTGCAAAGGTTTGCAACAAACTAGTCCCAGAGCTACGTGGGATTGTCCTACGAGAAAGGTTTAGGGAATCGGCCCTGATCGAACACAGAGGACAGAGGTCAGGGAGACCTGATAACGACATGTAAATACGCGCGAATAGACAAGTGGACACAGACGGGATGTTCCAGAGAAGGACACAGACACAAGAGTCACAATTGAAGTTTGAAGACTCAGATAAATCAAAGGGATGTAGGAAGTATTTCTTCATCATAAGTAGTCGGCCGTGGTAATATGCCCTAGAAAGTGACGTAGGGAGGCGGGAGAACCATACATAGTTTTTTAAGGCGAGGTATATAGAGCTTCAAGAGCAGTGAGAGAGAGGACCTAGTAGCATCACGAAGAGCGGAGCCCAGGAGCTGTGACTCGGCCCCTCAACCACAAATAGGTGAGTAACACTCACACACACACATACACAATACACACACCACTCGGTGCCAGGAGCTGATCTCGACCCCTGAAAAACCACAACCAAGGTGAGTACACACACACACCCACTCATTCACACACAGCTGACCCTTGAAATTTGACTCGCGTTCCCAAGTCCCCCTCTCTCCCTCTCACCCTCTTTCCCTCCTCCCCTCTCTCCCTCACTCCCCTCTCTTCCCTCTCTCCCTCTCACCTCCCCCACGAGTCCTTTTCCCTCACAGCCGCTGCTTAGCCTTCACTCCCCTCCCTCTTTCTTCCTCTCCCCCCTCCCTCGCATTTCTCTCTCCCATAGCCTTTTCCCTCACCCTCCACTCGACTGTATCTTCCCTCTATCCGTCTCTTCTTTCTCTCTCCCTTCCCTCTCTGCCCTTTTTCTCTCCCCCCCCTCTCGTTCTCGCTCTCTCTCTCCCTAGTCTTATCCCTCACCCCCATCATCCCTCCTCTCCTCTCCCTCTTTCTACCCCTTTCACTCTCCCCCTCTTACTCTCTCCCTCTTAGCCTGTCCCTCCCCCCCCCACACACACACCCTGAAAACACATAAACTTCTCTCTTCTGTGGTAAAATACATATGCCTCTTTCTGTGTTAATAAAAAAAATACGTGGCCCTAGAGTGCGTACAACCAGAGACTGGTGGGACGAACGAGGGATGAAAGATTAGTTAGGCTCCGAAAAAGGGAAAAGAGTGGGAAGGAAGAATAGAAGAGCTTGGCAAGATAATGGAGAGTGGATTGCTGACTAGTGCAGGAGAGGGAGCTACAGGTCTTAGGGCAGCTGAAAGCTAGGATACAAGTGCTTAGAAGAGAAACTGAAAACCCTAAAACAATTAGGGAGACCAAGACAAATCAGAGATACCAATGACAATTCAATGCGACATCAGGAAATTTATATCAGGCACAGATAAGGGGATGGTAAGAAACAAAGGAGATATGCCATATACGCTAAGGCCCTATCAGACCCACGTGGGGCCAGGGAAAAAGAACGAGGAACATACTAAGATCAAAATGACAGGTCTGAAGACAATGAGGTATGTATATGCAGAGACTCCTAACAGCCAGAACTGCAGTAGCAAGAATAGCTGATCATGAAAGACAGTTTCACTTGAGAAAGAAGTTTCAGATAGACAGGGAATGAAGGCAAGAACATTTTCAATGGAGGAAATAAAACACCTCCAGAGATTGCAAATGGAGACTCAGTTGGGAGAGGAAAGGGGTGAGGTCAGTTTTTGTCTACGGCTCCAAGAAAGCCAAGGGGACAACTTCTAAGAAATAAAACAGGAGGAGGAAAAAATGATTTGAAAGCATCACGTAAACAATAGGTGAAGGGCGAATGACCCATGTGACAAATTTTTTCGAAAATTGGGTGGTTTGCGAGTGAAGAAAAAGATATGGCCTCAAAAAGTATTTTCAAGGAAGAATAGTTTGAACCAGGATTCTGCAAGAGAAAGCACGACTGAGGGACAACAGGGGTACCAAGAGTAACCTCGATTGTGACAGAAGCACAAGGAAGAAGGACTACAATGAAAGAGAGGGTACAGAGAAGCAAGGTGGAACGAAGAGGCAATGAATGATGACCAATGAGCAGGACCCAGACACAGAGGAAGGGCAAACACACCCCGCAGAAATCTCCCACCGAAAGACTCCAACCGCGACAATCCCAACACAACTGACAACCTAATCCACAACCCACTTACTGTTCCCTCGCCACCAACCCCGAAATCACAACCCTCACCCCAACAGGTGTCCTTATGGGCATTCTGACCCCACCCCCATTATCACAATCCCCACCTACACCAAGATCCCCATAGCCCCCACCATGGCACTCGCTCCCCCAACCCCAATAACCTTGCAGCATCACAGTGATAGAAAAAGAAGCTGAAAGTTTGGAACACAAACGTGGACGGAATAACGAATAAAACATGAGGAGTGGTACAAAGAATCAGTGAGAAATCCCCAAACATCATAGCAGTCACAGAAACCAAAACTTGGCTGAGACAAAATAACAGACACAATCTTCCCATCGGGATTTTAGATCCGAGGAAAGATAGAAGGATAGGAGGAGGAGGGTTGCACTGCTCATAAAAAAACCGATGGGGAATTGGGAAATGAAACGCATGGACGAGATTTGAAGAAAGAGGCTACATAGTAGGTACAATTCAGTCCCTGAGACATAAAGTATTCATTGGAGTGATGTAAAACCCACCACAGAACTGCAGAGCCAAGAGAGGAGTACGAGAAAACAACAGGGCGATGGTGGTCACAATGGCTGAGGTGGCATAAGAGCCTTCATTCGAGCAGAGCAAAGTTACTGGTAATTGGCGATTTCAATGACAGGGAGATCGACTGGAAAACCGGAGCCCACATGGGTCCCGAACGTGGAGAGCCCAAGATGATCGATGTTGGTACTGGAAAACCTCATCATCAACATGTCAGGGACACTACCAGAGAGAGAGGGGAGGATGAGCAGCAAGACTGCTTCTTGTGTTACCATGAGGCAGTTTTCAGACATGAGGACCATCACTTAAAGAGGCCCATTGGAGCTAGCGAGTCACGTGGGTTCTGAGTTTTGATTATATAGTAGAGTTTACAAGTGGAGAAGGGTAACAGAGAATTGAATGGGAAAGCCAAATTATAAAATGGGGGACTACACAGGTATGAGGAACTTCTGCAGGAGTTCGGTGGACCAGGGAACTGGTAGGAAAATCAGTAAATGAGATGATAAATATGTAGCAACAAAGTGCCAGGAGGCAGAGGAAAGGTTTGTTCCCAAGGGAAAACAAAATAAATAGGAAGACCAAAGCGAGTCCTTGGTTTTGCCCTAAGGTGTAGGAGGCAAAAAATAAGTGCATCCAGAGAATGGAAAAGGTACAGGAGGCATAGACCCAGGAAAACAAGGAGATTATAGAAGAGCCAGAAATTAGTATGCACAGATAAGAGAGACCCCATCGACTGACGAAAAACGACATGCATCGAAAGTCACTTCTGACCCGAAACTGCTGTATAGCCACTTTAGGAGGAAATACAACATCAAAGACCAGGTGATAAGGCTGAGGAAAGAAGTGGAAAACTCACAAAATGATCAAGAGGTATGTGAGGAGCTCAACATGAGATTTAAGGAAGTATTACAATGGAGACAGGAAGGCCTCTGGGGGGACAGACCAGATGGGGACACCAGCTAGAATATACCAACACGAGTATTGGTCGATACAAACATATAGATGAGGAGGAGATTAAAGAATTGCTAAAGGACATCGATACCTTCAAAGGAAATGGACTGGACAACATCTCCCGTGGGTCCTAAGAGAGGGAGCAGACATGCTGTGCGTGCCACTTACCACAATCTTCACCTATAAACTGGCACTACCTGAGGTATGGAAAACAGGCCCAAATGTAGTTATGGAGAAGATTAATCAGGATGGAGAGTGTGGAGCACCTGGAACCAGAACAAGAGTATAAACGCCAACTAGCACTATTCTTGGAAGGCAAATCCTGTGGTCACATACCTCTGGAGTTTAATGATAAAGTAACAGAAAAGTTAAAGACACTAGAGAGAGGGGTGGGTCTTGATTTGCATCTTCTTGGAACTTGCAAGAAGCCTTTTACACAGTTTTCCTTACAAGAGATTAGTGCAGAAGCTAGACATCAGGCGCATATAACCAGGAAGGGCACTGGCAATGGATCAGAGAATACCTGATAGGGAGGCAAACAACGAGTCATGTATGTAATGATGTATTCACAGATGGCCCTGTATGAGCGGGGTCCCACAGGAGTTCGTCCAGGACCAGGCTATTTTTGGTATATGTGAACGACATGATGGAAGGGTTAGAGACTCAGAAGTTCCCTGTTCGCAGATATGTAAGTTAATTAAGGAGAATTAAATGAGATGAGACTTGGGCAGGACTTCAAAGAGACCGGGACAGACTGGACACCTGGTCTCAGCAACTGCTTTATCCGAAATTTAATCCCGCCAAATGCAAAGACATGAAAGATAGTGGAAGACACGAAAAGACCACAGAGTATAGGCTAGGTGGCCTAAGGACTGCACACCCACTCAAGGAGAAAGATCTGGGGTGAGTATAAAACCCGAGCATGTCTCATGGAGCACACATCCAACCAGATAACTGCTGAGCAGCATATGGACGCCTGGCAAACTAGAACAGCGTTCCGATTCCTTAGTAAGGAAATCGTTAAAAGACACTGTACACGAGAGACCGCCAGGCCCGTACTGAGTATGCAGCACACTGTTTGAACCCACACTTGATAATGCACGTCAAGAAAACTTGAGAAAGTCCAAAGGTTTGCGACAAGGTTAGTTTCAGAGCTAAGGGAATGTTTCTATGAAGAAAGGTTAAGGGAACATCAACCTGACGACACTGGAGTATCAATGAGGGTAAGGTGAGACATGTTAAAGACATATAAAATACTGTCGCGAATAGACAAGGTGACAAAGACAGGATGTTCAAGGGAGGGGACACAGAAACAAGAGGTCACAATTGAAAGGTTGAAGACACAGATGAGTCAGAGAGGATATTAGAAGTATTTCTCTTCATAGAGTTTTCAGGCAGTGGAATAGCCTAGAAAGTGACGTAGTGGAGGCAGGAACCATAACGTAGTTTTAAGACGAGGTGTGATAAAGCTCATGGAGTGGGGAGAGAGAGGGCTCAGTAGCAACCGTGGAAGAGGCAGGGCCAGGCCGCCAAGACTCAGAACCCCTGCAACCATCAAAATGGTGAGTAACAAATAGGTGAGTACACACACACACACAGCACACACACACACACATACACACACACACACACAACACCACACACACACAAACACACTCACACACACACACACACACATCACATACACACACACACACACACACACACACAACACACACACACACACACACACACAGTTTGCAATCCGTGGATGCTAGCTATACTAACTAGGATAAAAAAATGCGAATCACAAAAGGCATGACGAGAAGAAAGAGGAACTGAAAAATATTGATCTGAGAAGGAAACATGGGCAGGAAAGCTGTAGTGTGTGACAGAACAAGAGTGGGAAAAGATTCGTTGTAAAAGTCTGGCAAAACAGTGAAAGAGAGGGAGTCTGCAAAGAGCAGGAAATGGGAGAGTCAACTGCAGCGCTGAGGCAAAGTGCAGAGCCTATAGGAGAACTAAAGCTGAAACAGAAATGGAGCCGAGGAAGGGAAAAGGAACAAAGATGGAACAGAAACATCAACAGCCAGCGAGGTCACTAAACGAGGGAAAGGCACTAAGAAGTCCATTGTATGGTGTGCTCTCAGGCCACTGGGATGTGCAGGAGATAAAGTGAAACAGCAGAGAGATCAAAACAAATCCCGAAATATGTGGAGGGGGGGAACAGAACAAGATAGAGGGGGTCATTGATTACACCCAGGATAATTAAAGATGATAAAAGACCCCCAGAATGGGGGGGAAGAAACAGAGATTAAAAATACCTCACATGGACAAGAAAGAAGGTCAAGTCCAGGCGACAAATTTCAGAGACTTTGTAGAATTCAAGAAAAAATCACCCAACAAATTTGTCATTCACGAAAGAAATATTGTGGAAGAAGATGATGCAGCAGAAACCCAGGATTAAAGGACTGGGAAGATACCGCACGGATACTCGACGGGGGGGGGGGTACGGGGGGGGGGGGTATAAGAAAGCACGGAGTAACTAAAGAGAGGGGCACAAAAGATGTCAGAGACAGAAAGGAGAACAGGGTATGCTTTGACAACTTCGAACTCAGCCCGGGACAACCACCTACACAACCCACGACAACCCTCCAACTCATCCCTAGAACCTTTACCAACAAACACATAATAATTCAAAACAAACACATTCCCAACACCCACAGTCCCCATTCGCCTGCAGAAATATCCTCACAGCAGCTTTTTCGCAAAAATCCCTCCACTGCTTGTTTATATCCTGAACATTCAACAACACCCCCACCCCCGTCATCCACAGTGAAGAACAGGGAATCCAAAGAACCTTCCTAACCAGAATACAGCATTGAAAAATGAAGTTGGAATGTATTAACACCAATGCAGAAGGAATAATAAATAAAAGTGATGAGTGACATAACGAATCGTGGAGTCATCCCTCAAACAATTATAGCACTCACTGAGACAAAGCTGTAATATATAAATAAATAAAATATATATATATATATATAATATATAATATTATAATAAATATATATATATAATATATATATATATATATATATATATATAATAATAATATATATATATACTAGGGAATTTGCAAAACAGGCGAAATATTCGCAAACAACTGATCTCTGGAACAATGTATGCATGCCTTTACCATCCATACACACACTGGCCAGTGTACTCACCTAGTTGAGTTTTGCAGGAGTCGAGTCTAAGCAACCTGGCCCCGGCCTCTTCACTGGTCGCTACTAGGTCACTCTCTCTCCCTGAAACCGTGGAGCTTATCATAACCTCTGCTAAAGCCTATGTATGTAGTGTGTGTGTGTTGTGTGTGTGTGTGTACTCACCTAGTTTTTACAGCCAGTTGCTGGGCCACACATCCAGCCTGTCCAGGTCTCTTTGTAACTTGTCTGTGTGGCAATCTGATTTATTCATCCTCATTAACTTCTCATCATCTGCAACAGGTACACTTCTTTTCTGAGTCTATCCCTTTCGTCATGTTTACATATACCAAGAAAGCACTGTCCCAGACTTACCCCCTGTGGACCCCCGCTCGTCACCGGCGCCCACTGTGATACCTCATCACGGGCCATGACTGACTGCTGCCTTCCAGTTAGGTATTTCTCTGATCCAATTGCAGTACCCTTCCTGTTATATGTGTCTGTACTTCCTACTTCTGTACTTAATCTCCTTGTGAGGAACTGTGCGAAGGCTTTCCTTGCAGTCCAAGAAAATGCAGTTAACCCACCCTCCTCTCATTTCTTACTTCAGTTACCTTGTCATAAAATTCCATGAGGTTGTGACACAGGATTTGCCTTTCCAAGAATCCGTGCTGGCTGTCGTTGATAATCTTTGTTCCGTTTCCCAGGTGCTCCACCACTCTCCTCCTATAATCTTTAAAAGACTTTGCATACCAACAATCACGTCAGTGACACTGGTCTATAATTTAGTGCTTATTTCTGTCTCCTTTCTTAAAGATGGGAACTTACTAGCCTTCTTCCATACTTCAGGTAGTTGCCCAGTTTCAAGGGAAATGTTGAAGATTTTTGGTTAGTGGCACATGTAGTGTCCCTGCTTCCCTCTCTAAGGACCCATTGAGAGAGATGTCCGGTCCCTCCACCGCTTTGAGGTATCAGGTCTCTTAGGAGCTTCTCCCACCGCCTCCCAGTTGTGTGTAATTCATCTAACACTGTGGTAGTATCTCTGCTGCGAATTTTGATGCAACACCACTGTTTGTATTGGTAGCTTCCGTTGTGCTCCTTCTTCTAGTCTCGTGGGTCCAGCCGTAAATGCACATCTTGAAATCTGATGTTGAGGCTCCTCACAGACATTCTTGGGTCATTTCTTGTGGCAGCTCCCCACCTTCTTTTCCTCATCCTGATTGCCATGTCCTTGACTGTTGTCTTCCTTCCTGATGTGGCTGTGTATTAGAGTAGTTTCGGGTCAGACTTGACGTTCGATGCTATAGTCATTGTTCCGGGAACACTGCCGCTAGGCGCCTGCCTCCTTATGTGCGCATACATCCATCATCTTGGCTCTCCATGTTTCGGGAATCTCCCATGTGGTTCCAGGTTTTTTCCCAATCAGTCCCTCCCTGTAATTGAAGTCGCCCATTACCAGTAAAACTTCGCTCTACTCGAGTGAAGCCCTTCTTGCCACCTCAGCTTAGTGTGTTCACCATGCTCTGTTTGGCACTCATCATGTTCCTCTCTAGCCTCCTGCAGTTTTCTGTGTGTGGGTTATACATAGCTGCAATGCTTACCTTGTGTTTTCCCACTGACTGAATGTACCTACTATGTAAACGGCGCGTATCTCCAATCTCGTCCATTCCTTCCATTTCTTGATAAGCCCACTGTTTTTTTTATTAGTCAGTGCAACCCCTCCTCCCCCACTTGATCCTTCTATCCTTCTCAGGATCTGATATCCAGGTGGGAAGATTGCATCTGTTATTAATCCAAGTGAGTTTGTGTCCATAACCGCACCGATGACTGGGGACATCTCCTGATTCTTTCATCCACTCCCACATTTATCGCTATTCCTCCGCGTTCGTATACCAAACCTTTCAACTACTTTTCAATAACTGTGGGTCTGGGGAGAGAGGGGGCTAGGGGAGCAGGTGCCCTGGCAGGGGCCTAAGGGGGTTTCTGTGGGGGTGGGGTCTGTGTGAAGGGGATTGGGGGAAAGGGCCTATGGGGAGTTACAGTGCGGTGGGCTGTTGGTGAGAGGGGATGGAAAAGAGGGTAAAAAAGAAAAGGGGGGGGGGGGGGGGGGGGGGGGGGGGGGGGGGGGGGGGGGGGGGGGGGGGGGGGGGGGGGGGGGGGGGGAGCAGTGTGTGGGTTGCTGTAGATGACTGTGTGTGTGTTGTGTACTCACTTAATTGTAACTCACCTAATTGGTGGTTGCAGGGGTCAGAGACTCACTCCTGGCCCAGCCTCTTCACTGATTGCACTAGGTCCACTTCCCTCTCTGGTTCCTGCCTCCACTACTTCACTTCCAGGCTTATTCCTCTTCCTGACACGACTCCTATACTGAAGAAATACTTCCTAACGCCCTGGGGGGTGACTCGTTCCTGACTTCCTTGTTTCTGTGTCCCCTCTCTGGAACTTCCTATCTCTGACCCACCTTGTCTATTCCCCAGCAGTATCTTTATGGTCGTTATCATGATCCTTTCTTTCTCCAGTGTCGTCAGTCCCGTTCCCTCAACCTATCCTCGTAACGACATCTTCCCCTGACCTGGGACTACCTTGTTGCAAACCTTTGTACTTTCTCTAATTTCTCCCCAATTTAAAATGTTTGGTTCTGGTGCTCTTTTAAAAGCCCCTAAATCTTAAAATTAGTCTTG
This sequence comes from Cherax quadricarinatus, assembly GCF_026875155.1. Classification (NCBI taxonomy): domain Eukaryota; kingdom Metazoa; phylum Arthropoda; class Malacostraca; order Decapoda; family Parastacidae; genus Cherax; species Cherax quadricarinatus. The sequence continues at coordinate 77,534,324 of NC_069407.1, forward strand.
TACGTGTTTGACAGGCAGAAACTCCCCTGAAATGTCCCTAGGGAGTTCATGTAGGGTAATGTTGGCTTGTTGTCATTTGCGTGTTTGTTTGTTTTTATCTCTGTTTTATTGTACAATCTTCAAAATTTTCCAGTGTTTGATTTTTGGTAATATGTAACCTTTTTAAGAGGTTTTTTAAAAATAAAGAAATCCCACGAATGTATGTGTTGTGTGAGTGTATTATCACTGTAATAAGGGTGTGTTGTGTGTGATGTAATAATCCCAAATTTAAACATAACGGTGTGGGTGTGTAGTGGTATTCCACGTACTGAATGGTGTCGTTTTTGGGCTGGGTTTAAGTGCGATTCTAGTGCAGAAATCTTTTGTGTGTATCTTTTTAATATTTTTCTGTCTTGTATCGCACGTTTTAAATAAAAAAAAAAAAAAAGATTGGGGGGCGATATAAATAGTGTAGAAAGGGAAGCGTTATGGAAGATTAGAGAGGGCAGGGTTTGGAGGGGAAAATTATACATGGGCCAAATTAATGAAAAAGATGCATCTTGCGGGTGCAGGTAAAGGGAAGTTAGGAGAACAATTCAATGAGCAGGGGTCAACGCAAGGTTGTCCCCTTTAAAACAAATATTTTTTGCGGGGTTTACGGGATCCTTTATAGGGGAATTAGGCAATTGGCAGCAAAGGGGGGTTGGGTGACGAAAGGGGTGGGGGGGGGCATTGTTGGATATTTTAAAGACACAACGATTTTAGTAAGGGTAACAGGGATTTGCCTCGGGTAAAGTTAGTAAATTTTTTTGAAAAGGCTTCGGATGTAAATTTAAAAAGGAGAAAACAAAGTATATGGATCTTGGAGATAGGTTAAGTGAGGAATGTGAATTTAAAAGGGGAAAAAGGTGGCCCAAATTTACTGATATGTGGGATCGTTTATGTAAGTGAAATAAGTTAGACAACAAATAAATTCATGCGTATTGAGATGGTGTACTAAAGGCCTCAGGGGTTTTTACGAGCTGCACACTTAACTTTCATCAAAGAGTAATTAAACGAAAGTCCCCATTATTATAAAATTTGGCATGTGCAGCAAAAATATCCCATACTTCGAGTGAGATACAAAGGTTACAAAACGCGTTTTTAGATTCATTTGGGGTACTGGAAGCGAATGGTTAGGTAGGCGGTTGTCACACTCCCCCGGGTTTGGCCCTGGAGGGGTGGGTCTTTAAACTGTTGAAAAGAGGGTTATGATGTGTATTTGAAACGTAGTTATAAGGGGGGGGGGGGCAGGGAAGGGGACTTTATAAGAACTAGGAAATGCAAAGGGGGTGGGGGGTAGGGAGTTTTAATAGGTAGGGAATGTTACGGGCCTCAAAACATGAGCGATCCTTTAATATTTAAATTGGGGAAATTTATGGGGGGGGAAGGTAAGGCATGGGGGCAGTGGTAGAAGGGGTTTACCGATGTAGATTGGCGTAATTCTGGGGGGGTTTTTAACAAATTACGTTTTTAAAACCCAAAGTACAGAAGTAATGTATAGATTTTTACATGGGGCTTACCGCGGAATTTGGTTTTATTCCATAAGAGAAAACGGGGGATGGGGTATGCAAGGCTTGTGGTGGATGGGTGTTTTCCATATAGTGTATTTTTTGCGAAAGTATTTAATAATAAGGGTTTGGTTGGGTAAGTAATAAGGTAGTGGGAGGGGGGGGGTTTTGGGGGTTGAGGGTTTTTAAGCTTGAATGGTGGGGGGAAACGTTGGAGAAATGCGGTAGGGTATATTTACAGATTATATTTTTAGTCTTGGGTATGAGAGGGGCGAACGTTGTGAAAGAATTAAAACTTAACAGCAACTTTTTATAGGACAAATGAGAAATAAGGAGGTTTGGGGGGGAGGGAAGGGGTTTAATGAGGGGTTTTAAGGGAATTTTACTTTACGGGATTTCGGGGGTTTTTAAGGGGGTAAGGGGGTAAATGGGCTGGGTTTTTTAGAATGGGCGGTAGCATGATGAGTTTGATGAATGTTATATGAGGTATGGCTGGGGTGCAATTTTAACATTATTTGTTTCCGAGTTGCTCAAGTAACAATACGTTATATTTTGGATTTATCGACTTATTACTATGTATGTGTATGTGTGTATATATAGGCATGTGTTGTATGTGTGTGTGTATTTGTGTATGTATGTGTTTGAGTGTATTAATGTATGTATATATGTATGTTGTAGGTGTATGTTTGTGTATATATATATATGTAATATGTATATATAGATGTATATGTATGGTATATGTATGTATTGTATGTATGTGTACTTTCTTGTATATACCATTATGGGTTTTTCTCATGAAACATTTTCAATGATAATTTATAATAAATTATTTTCTTATGAGCATTTTATGATTTTGATACAATGTGTAAATGTCCAAAATGGCTTTCTTATAGTTCCAGTTTAATTTACGAATTTGTATTTTTGTAAGACAATTGATTTGGTGCCAATAGAAGTATGTAGTTTAAGAGTTTTACGAACCTTGAAGTTGTAAGAATTGGATGAAGTTAATCATGGTTGAGTTGACGTAATTTATAATGACGTTGTAAGTGATTAGTTCCAATGAGAACATCATACTTATATATTATTTATATGTATGTACATGTAATGTACATTGAAGTCTGATTTTAAAAGGTGAAGGAGTGGGTTTTCCTTTATGTTTTTTTTTCTCTTTATGGTAATACAAGGTTTGTATTAGTACACAACAATATGGTTCAGGGGAATGTGGTAAATTTTCATGTTGATTAGTCATTTATAATACAGATGAAATACTAGGCTTAGGTTACGGGTATATTTATGATTATTTGTGGGAATTGTTCTTTGATTAAACTGCTTCTTTATTATATTGTATTTTATTATCTAGTGTGACATTTAAGATCAAGGATGATTTAATTTGAGGGAAGAGTTAATTAGGTTTGCATGTTTTTGCGAAAGTAACTTATCCACATGTTTTTAGCTAGTATAGGAACAATTTTAAGGCTTCGGTATCTGATTTTATATGTAGGTAATGTGGTCCTTATTTGTTATTTAGTAATGTTATTCGTTAATGTTTCAATATCTAATGGAAAACGGTTTTTTCCAGTTTATTTGTTTCTTAATATTGTCATTTTAGGGTTGTTCCCTATTGTCTATTGGTCTATTGTTGGTTTTTAATTAAAATATAAAAAAAAAATTTGCCCTCGTCTCCTTCACCCTGAAGTTACTATTAAGCGCCAGGATTCTTTATTCTGCTTCAGAATCTCCAGACTTATGTGCTGTTCGCAACCTACTCCTATGGTTGAGGGACTGAGTACCTCATCTTTCTGACACTGTAGTTCTACTGTCTCAAGTTATGTCCTAGAATTTGTATTGATAAAGCACTGGATGGCGAAACGTCATACAATAAAAGATACCCAGATGTTGCACATGTGTTCTTACTATCATCTTGTCGGAATTATATACCATTCGTACACATACTTGTCAGACCACTGCAAACATCATGGAATCTTAATTTCTGAGGGGACATGTACATAACCCTTCACGGACTACGGTAACTACTACATTACAAACTAACCCATCTCTTTGGGAAGGACCTACTTCCACTGGGGAATCCCGCCTCCAGTGATTTTGCCCTCGTCTGTTCACCTGACGTTACTATATTAAGCGCCAGGATTCTTTCTTCTGCTTCAGAAATCTCCACGACTAATGTGCTGTTGGCACCTACTCCTAGGTTGAGGACTGATTACACTCATCTTCTGTTTATTACATAGTCTACTCGTCTTCAAGTTTTGTCCTAGAATTTGTTTTGATAAAGCCCACTGGGATGGCGAAAAGTTACAATAAAGATACCCAGATGTCTGCACATGTGTCTTACTCTATCTTGTCGGTATTATATTACCATTCGTACACTTGCTTGTTTGTGTTTCTTTCGTCGCATTTGTCTATTTTTGTTTTATTGTAGTTGTCATGTATTACTGTCTGTGTTACTGCTGTCATTGTTTCTTTTTCTCCCCCATGACTATTGTTTTCATTAGTCTCCGTTGTTGTTTTGGTGTTTGGTGTCTCTGTTCCTGTTGTTTTGGTTTTGTCTAGATGCCTGTTTTTCCTTGTTTGTCTCTTCAGTTTTTCTTTCTGTAGTTTGCTGTTCTTGTTGCTGCTGTTAATGTTGATTTTATTTGTTAATTGTAGCGTCGGCATGTGTTGTTTATGTAGTTTTTAATTGTTATATATTCACATGGATGTTCTAAACTTCGAAGGGAATCTGGTTTGACCAAAGACATCATTTGTAAGCTATTGTTTAGTGTTGACCCTTTCACAGGGCTATCGTGTGTAAACACACACTACTAATGGGAGGCATTTTCTCGGTACGCAGGAAAGATTATATTGGCAAGTTCGCCTTAGAGTCTCTGTTTACGTAGAAGAAATAGGTTCTCTTAGGTGGCTTATGGGTGGCATCTCTGGGGTGGTAGAATACATTAGACTGACATTGGATCAGTGAGGTTTAAAACAAGTATTCCTTGAATCCAAGTAATTTTCGAGTCACGGAAAACACAGAGGACTTAACTCATATATTAATTAGGAAACATGGTTTTAAACGACAAATTATTCCTAGGTTGTTGGTACGATATGGAAAGCAGATAAACCCTTCATGAAGGAAAGGACAAGAAGATTAAAAAACTTGGTATGGGAAATATAAAGCTGAATTCAGGAGACTAGGATGGGCAGAATCAGAGGAGAGGTGATACAAAATACAGTGTAAGAGGATGGAAAAGGAAAAACTTTAGGTTAAAGGATGTTAGCAAGGGTGACTATATAGGAATTGGACACATTACGATATATCTCTAAGTTCATGACTATGGTAATCTGGTTGTTCTGGGGAAATGCTCTATGTACCAGACTTTAGTAGAGACGATCAGAAACCACTCTCCCTCAAACTCTCTCTCCGATTTCATCAATAATAGTATTATTTATCAATATTGGGTAAGTGGAAGATATTCCGAGAACAGCTTAACCGCCTCGGTATACAACATAAAAGTGTTTTGTAAATCTGTGCTTTTGTATAAATTCACTGTTATCTTTCAATTATAGCTTTTTCCTTCTTACCCTCTCTTTCATTCTTCCTTCACACCCTCACATGAATGCATGCATGCCACGCACGCACGCACACACACACCACACTACACCACCAACCACACCACACACACACAACACACACTACACCACACACACACACAACAACACACACACACACACTACATGTTGTCCAGCAACTGGCTTCTCGTTTCAATCCCAGCCAAAAGCAAAGTCGTGAAGATCTGGGGAGGCAAAGAAGACCGCAAGACAGAGTATAAGGGCTAGCGTGGACAAAGACTACAGACCTCACTCATGGAGAAAGACCTTGGGGTGACCATAACAACGAGCACATACCGGGAGGCACACATCAACCCAAAATAACCGCTGCAGCATACGGCGCTGGCAAAACCTGAGAATAGGCGTTCCGTTACCTTAATAAGGAATCGTTCAAGGAACACTGTTTACACTGTGTATGTTAGGCCCATACTGGAGTATGCAGCACCAGTCTGGAACCCACAACTGGTCATGCACGCAAGAAGTTAGAGAAAGTACAAAGGTTTTGCAAATAAGGCTAGTTCCCAGAGCTCAAGGGAATGTCGTACGAGAAAGGTTAAGGGAAATCGGGACTTGACGGACAATGGAGGACGGAAGGGTCAGGGGATACATGATAACGCCATATAAGATTTACTGCGGGGAATAGACAAGGTGGGGACAGAGATCGGATGTTCCAGAGAGGGGTCACAGGGACATGGGGGTCACAACTGGAAGCTGCAAGACTAATACGAGTCCCACAGGGGACGTTAGGAAAGTATTTCTTCAAGTCATAGAGTTGTCAGCCAAGTGGAATAGCCTAGCAATGTGAAGATAGTGGAGGCAGGAAACAAACCTCATAAGTTTTAAAGAAGAGGTATGACAAAGCTCAGGAAGCAGAGAGAGAGAGGATCCATTAGCGATTCAGTGAAGAGGCGGGGCCAGGAGCTGAGTCTCGACCCCTTGCAACCACCAATTAGGTGAGTACAATTAGGTGAGTACACACACACACACACACACACACACACACCACTATTACACACATACGCACAACACCACCACAACACACCACACACACACCAAACAACACTCACACACACACCACACACACATCAACATTACACATCATACGCACACACAACACACACACACACACACACACACACACACACACACACACACACACCACACACAACACACACACACATTACACACACACACTCGGGCCAGGAGCTGAGTCTCGACCCCAAGAAACCAAACTACCTGGAGTTTAACCCTGGAGAGGAGTTCCAGGGGTCAACGCACCCGCGGCTCGGTCTGGTGACCAGGCCTCCTGGGGATCAGAGCCTGAACAACCAGGCTGTTGCTGCTGGCTGGAACAGCAAAAACCAGCGTACGAGCCACAGCCGGCTGTCAGGACTGACTTTAGGTGCTTGTCACAGTGCCAGCCATGAAGATGCCCAGGGCGTCTGTTGGTAATCCCCTTATGTATTGCTGGGAGGCATTTAACAGTCTCGGGCCCTTGACACTTTTGTATGGTCCATTAACGTGCTAGTGAAAACCCCTGCTTTTCATTGGGGTGGATGGTGCATCGTCTGCCCAGTCTTTTGCTTTCGTAGTGAGTGATTTCGTGTGCAGTTCGGTACTGTCCCTCTAGGATTTACAGGTGGTATATAATTCATGTATCTCTCCCGCCTGCGTTCCAGGGAATACAGGTTAGGAACCTTCAAGCGCTACCAGTAATGAGGTGTTTTATCTCCGTTATGCGCTAGGTGAGTACACACACACACCCACACACACACGCACACTTAACACACACAACACATACACACACACACACACACACACACACACACAAACACACACACCACACACGCACAAACACACGCACACACCACACAATCACACACACACACACACCACACGAGCTCCAAGTGGAGAGAGTAGCAGGGAATAGGCTGATGAAAAACAAAACTACAAAAAAGGGGGAATACTAGGCATGAGGAACTTCTCAAGACTTTCCAGGGGAGGGGAAAAATGACAGAAAAAACCAGTACAAGAAATGATGGACTATGTATCAACAAAATGCAAGGTGGCCGGGAGAGGTTTGTTCCAAGGGAAACAGAAATATTGGGAAGAACAGACGAGTCCTTGGTTCATAACCCAAAGGTGTAGGGAGGCAAAAACTAGGTGTACTAAAGAATGGAAAAGGTACAGAAGAACAGAGAACTCAGGGAATAAAGAAAATCAGCCGAAGAGCCAGAAACTAATATGCACAGTTTAAGAAGGGAGGCATTCAGAGGGACAATAGAAAATTGACATAGCATCAAAAAGTAAAGGACTGACCGAAGCTGTTGTACAGCCACATCCGGGGAAAACTAAAGGTCAAGGGACCAGGTATCAGACTGAGGAGGGTGATGGGGATTCACCAAGAAACGTCCAAGAGGTATGTCAGGAGTCAACACAAGATTTAAAGAGGTATTTACAGTGTAAACCAGTAGGACTCCAGGAAAATCAGAAAGAGGGAGGAACAGGGGGCACACCAGCATGTTGCAGGATGAGGTACATATAACCAAGGAGGTGGTGAAGAAGTTGCATGCGAACTTGACACTCAAAGGCGGTGGGACCAGGACTACATCTCTCCATGGGTCCTTAAAGTGGGAGCAGAGATATTGTGTGAGCCATTAACAAGATCTTCAACACATCATTTGAACTGGGCAATCCCTGAGGATGGAAAATGGCAAATGTAGTCCCAATTTTTAAAAAGGGAGTACAGACATGAGGGCACTAAACTACAGACCTGTATCATCTTACGTGTATAGTATGCAATGGTCATGGAGAAGGATCATATGGAGAGAGTGGTGGGGCACCTGGAAAGAAACAAGTGTATAATTGACAACCAGCACGATTTCAGGGAAGGAAAATCCTGTGTCACAAACCTACTAGAGTTTTATGACAAGGTGACAGAAGTAAGACAAGAGAGAGAGGGGTGGATCGACTGCATATTTTTGGACTGCAAGAAGGCCTTCGACACAGTACCTCACAAGAGGTTACTGCAAAAGCTAGAGGATCAGGCACACATAACAGGAAAGGCACTGCAATAGATCAGAGAATATCTGACAGGGAGGCAACAACGAGTCATGGTACGCGACGAGGTGTCAGAGTGGGCGCCTATGACAAGCGGGGTTCCACAGGGGTCAGTCCTAGGACCTGTGCTGTTCTTGGTATATGTGAACGACATAACGGAAGGGATATACTCAGAAGTGTCCTTGTTTGCAGATGATGCGAAGTTAATGAGAAGAATCAAATCGGATGAGGATCAGGCAGGACTACAAAGAGACCTGGACAGGCTACAAGCCTGGTCCAGCAACTGGCTCCTTGAATTTAACCCTGCCAAATGCAAAGTCATGAAGATTAGGGAAGGGCAAAGAAGACCGCAGACACAATATAGTTTAGATGGCCAAAGACTGCAAACCTCACTCAAGGAGAAAGAACTGGGGGTGAGTATTACACCGAGCATATCTCCTGAGGCGCACATCAATCAGATAACTGCTGCAGCATACGGGCGCCTGGCAAACCTACGGATAGCGTTCCGATACCTCAGTAAGGATTCGTTTAAGACTCTGTATACCATTTACGTCAGGCCCATACTGTAGTATGCAGCACCAGTTTGGAATCCACACCTAGTCAAGCATGTCAAGAAATTAGAGAAAGTGCAAAGGTTTGCAACAAGACTAGTCCCAGAGCTACGGGGATTGTCCTACGAAGAAAGGTTGAGGGAAATCGGCCTGACGACACTGGAGGACAGGAGGGTCAGGGGAGACATGATAACGACATGTAAAATACTGCGCGGAATAGACAAGGTGGACAAAGACGGGATGTTCCAGAGAAGGGACACAGACACAAGAGGTCACAATTGGAAGTTGAAGACTCAGATAAATCAAAGGGATGTTAGGAAGTATTTCTTCAGTCATAGAGTAGTCAGGCCGTGGAATAGCCTAGAAAGTGACGTAGTGGAGGCGGGAACCATACATAGTTTTAAGGCGAGGTATGATAGAGCTCATGGAGCAGGGAGAGAGAGGACCTAGTAGCAATCAGCGAAGAGGCGGAGCCAGGAGCTGTGACTCGGCCCCTGCAACCACAAATAGGTGAGTACACTCACACACACACATACACACACACACACTCGGGGCCAGGAGCTGAGTCTCGACCCCTGAAACCACAACTAGGTGAGTACACACACACACCCACTCATTCACACAGCTGACCCTTGAAATTTGACCGCGTTCCCCAATCCCCCTCTCTCCCTCTCACCCTCTTTCCCTCTCTCCCTCTCTCCCTCTCTCCCCTCTCCCTCTCTCCCTCTCTCTCCCCCACAGTCCTTTTCCCTCACCCGCTGCTTTAGCCTTCACTCCCCCTCCCTCTTTCTTTCTCTCTCCCCCTCCCTCGCATTTCTCTCTCCCATAGCCTTTTCCCTACCCTCCTCTCTCCCTCTATCTCTCTCTTTCTCTCTCCCTCTCTCTGCCCTTTCTCTCCCCCCTCTCGTTTCTCTCTCTCTCTCTCCCCTAGTCTTATCCCTCACCCCCATCATCCCTCCTCTCTCTCCCTCTTTCTACCCTTTCACTCTCCCCCTCTTACTCTCTCCCTCTAGCCTTGTCCCTCCCCCCCCACACACACACCCTGAAAACACATAAACTTCTCTCTGTGGTAAAATACATATGCTTCTTTCTGTGGTAATAAAAAAAATACGTGGCCCTAGAGTGCGTAAAACCAGAGAACTGGTGGACGAACGAGGGATGAAAGATTAGTTAGAGCTCCGAAAAAGGGAAGAAGAGTGGGGAAGGAAGATAGAAGAGCTTGGCAAGATAATGGAGGAGTGGATAGCTGACTAGTGCAGGAGAGGGAGCTACAGGTCTTAGCAGCAGAAGCTAGGATACAGTGCTTAGAAGAGAAACTGAAAACCCTAAAACAGATTAGGGAGACCAATGACAATTCAGAGACCAATGACAATTCAGATGCGACATCAGGAAATTTTATATCAGGCACAGACAAGGGGATGGTAAGAAACAAAGGAGATATGCCATACGCGAAGGCCCTATCAGACCCACGTGGGGCCAGGGAAAAGACGAGGAACATACTAAGATCAAATGACAGGTCTGAAGACAATGAAGGTATGTTATATGCAGAGACTCTAACAGCCAACTGCAGTAGCAAGGAATAGCTGATCATGAAAGACAGTTCACTGAGAATAGAAGTTTCAGATAGGACAGGGAATGAAGGCAAGAACATTTCAATGGAAGGAAATAAAACACCTCAGAGGATGCAAATGGAGACTCAGTGGGAGGAGGAAAGGGTGAGGTCAGTTTTTGTCTACGGGCTCCAAGAAGCCAAGGGGGACAACTTCTAAGAAATAAAACAGGAGGAGGAAAAAATGATTGAAAGCATCACGAAAACAATAGGTGAGGGCGATATGACCCAGGTGACAAATTTTCGGAAAATTGGGTGGTTTGCGAGTGGAAGGATATGGCCTGTCAAAGTAATTTTCAAGGAAGAATTAGTTTGAACCAGGATTCTGCAAGAGAAAGCACGACTGAGGGACAAACAGGGGTACCAGAGAGTATACCTCGATTGTGACAGAACACAAGAAGAAAGGACTACACTGAAAGAGAGGGTACAGAGACGCAAGGAGGAACGAGAGGCAATGATGACAATGAGCAGGACCCAGACACAGGAGGAAGGGCAAACACACCCCGCAGAATCTCCCACCGAAAGACTCCAACCGCGACAATCCCAACACAACTGAGCAACCTAAACTACAACCCACTTACTGTTCCCTCTGCCACCAACCCCGAAATCACAACCCTCACCCCAACAGGTGTCCCTTATGGGCATTCTGACCCCACCCCCATTATCACAATCCCCACCTACACCACAGATCCCCATAGGCCCCCACCATGGCTCTCGCTCCCCCAACCCCAATATTCTTGCAGCATCACAGTGATAGAAAAGAAGCTGAAAGTTTGGAACACAAACGTGGACGGAATAACGAATAAACATGAGGAGTGGAACGAAAGAATCAGTGAGAAATCCCCAGACATCATAGCAGTCACAGAAACAAAACTTGCTGAGACAATAACAGACACAATCTTCCCATCGGGATATTAGATCCTGAGGAAAGATAGAAGGAGTAGAGGAGGAGGAGGGGTTGCACTGCTCATAAAAAACCGATGGGGATTTGAGGAAATGAAAGGCATGGACGAGATTGAAGAAAGAGGCTACATAGTAGGTACAATTCAGTCTGGAGAACATAAAGTATTCATTGGAGTGATGTATAACCCACCACAGAACTGCAGGAGGCCAAGAGAGGAGTACGAAGAAAACAACAGGGCGATGGTGGACACAATGGCTGAGGTGGCATGAAGAGCTCACTCGAGCAGAGCAAAGTTACTGGTAATTGGCGATTTCAATGACAGGGAGATCGACTGGGAAAACCTGGAGCCACATGGGGGTCCCGAAACGTGGAGAGCCAAGATGATCGATGTGGTACTGGAAAACCTCATGCATCAACATGTCAGGGACACTACCAGAGAGAGAGGGGAGGATGAGCAGCAAGACTGCTTCTTGTGTTCACCATGAGCAGTTCAGACATTGAGGACATCACTTAAGAGAGGCCCATTGGAGCTAGCGATCACGTGGTTCTGAGTTTTGATTATATAGTAGAGTTACAAGTGGAGAAGGTAACAGGAATTGAATGGGAAAAGCCAAATTATAAAATGGGGGACTACACAGGTATGAGGAACTTCCTGCAGGAGGTTCGGTGGGACAGGGAACTGGTAGGAAAATCAGTAAATGAGATGATGAAATATGTAGCAACAAAGTGCAAGGAGGCAGAGGAAAGGTTTGTTCCCAAGGAAAACATAAATAATAGGAAGACCAAAGCGAGTCCTTGGTTTGCCCTAAGGTGTAGGGAGGCAAAAAATAAGTGCACCAGAGAATGGAAAAGGTACAGGAGGCATAGGACCCAGGAAAACAAGGAGATTAGTAGAAGAGCCAGAAATGAGTATGCACAGATAAGGAGGGAGACCCAGCGACTGGACGAAAACGACATGGCATCGAAAGTCACTTCTGACCCGAAACTGCTGTATAGCCACATTAGGAGGAAGACAACAGTCAAAGACCAGGTGATAAGGCTGAGGAAAGAAGGTGGAAAACTCACAAGAAATGATCAAGAGGTATGTGAGGAGCTCAACATGAGATTTAAGGAAGTATTTACAATGGAGACAGGAAGGCCTCTGGGGGGACAGACCAGATGGGGACACCAGCAAGGAATATACCAACAAGTATTGGACGACATACATATAGATGAGGAGGAGATGAAGAAATTGCTAAAGGACATCGATACCTCAAAGGAAATGGGACTGGACAACATCTCCCCGTGGGTCCTTAGAGAGGGAGCAGACATGCTGTGCGTGCCACTTACCACAATCTTCAACCTATAAACTGGGCAACTACCTGAGGTATGGAAGACGGCAAATGTAGTTATGGAGAAGATTATCAGGAGGAGAGTGGTGGAGCACCTGGAACAGAACAAGAGTATAAACGCCAACTAGCACGTATTCATGGAAGGCAAATCCTGTGTCACAAACCTTCTGGAGTTTTATGATAAAGTAACAGAAGTAAGACACAAGAGAGAGGGGTGGGTTGATTGCATCTTCTTGGACTGCAAGAAGGCCTTTGACACAGTTCCTTACAAGAGATTAGTGCAGAAGCTAGAGCATCAGGCGCATATAACAGGAAGGGCACTGCAATGGATCAGAGAATACCTGACAGGGAGGCAACAACGAGTCATGGTATGTAATGATGTATCACAGTGGGCACCTGTGATGAGCGGGGTCCCACAGGAGTCGGTCCTAGGACCAGTGCTATTTTTGGTATATGTGAACGACATGATGGAAGGGTTAGACTCAGAAGTGTCCCTGTTCGCAGATGATGTGAAGTTAATGAGGAGAATTAAATGAGATGAGGACTGGGCAGGACTTCAAAGAGACCTGGACAGACTGGACACCTGGTCCAGCAACTGGCTTCTCGAATTTAATCCCGCCAAATGCAAAGACATGAAGATAGTGGAAGGACACGAAAGACCACAGAGTATAGGCTAGGTGGCCAAAGACTGCAAACCTCACTCAAGGAGAAAGATCTTGGGGTGAGTATAAAACCGAGCATGTCTCTGGAAGCACACATCAACCAGATAACTGCTGCAGCATATGGACGCCTGGCAAACCTGAGAACAGCGTTCCGATACCTTAGTAAGGAATCGTTAAAGACACTGTACACAGTGTACGCCAGGCCCGTACTGGAGTATGCAGCACCTGTTTGGAACCCACACTTGATAATGCACGTCAAGAAACTTGAGAAAGTGCAAAGGTTTGCGACAAGGTTAGTTTCAGAGCTAAGGGGAATGTTCTATGAAGAAAGGTTAAGGGAAATCAACCTGACGACACTGGAGTACAAGAGGGTAAGGTGAGACATGATAACGACATATAAAATACTGCGCGGAATAGACAAGGTGGACAAAGACAGGATGTTCAAGGGAGGGGACACAGAAACAAGAGGTCACAATTGAAAGTTGAAGACACAGATGAGTCAGAGAGGATATTAGGAAGTATTTCTTCAGTCATAGAGTTGTCAGGCAGTGGAATAGCCTAGAAAGTGACGTAGTGGAGGCAGGAACCATACGTAGTTTTAAGACGAGGTGTGATAAAGCTCATGGAGTGGGGAGAGAGAGGGCTCAGTAGCAACCGGTGAAGAGGCAGGGCCAGGCGCCAAGACTCGACCCCTGCAACCTCAAATTGGTGAGTACAAATAGGTGAGTACACACACACACACACACACACACACACACATACACACACACACACACACACACACACACACACACACACACACACACACACACACACACACACATACACACACACACACACACACACACACACACACACACACACACACACACAGTTTGCAATCCGTGGATGCTAGCATATTCTAACTAGGATAAAAAAATGGGATCCCAAAAGGCATGACGAAGAGAAAGAGGAACTGAAAAATATTGATCTGAGAAGGAAACATGGGCAGGAAAGCTGTAGTGTGTGACAGAACAAGAGTGGGAAAAGATTCGTTGAAAGTCTGGCAAAACAGTGAAAGAGAGGGAGTCTGCAAAGAGCAAGGAATGGGAGAGTCAAACTGCAGCTGCTGAGGCAAAGGTGCAGAGCCTATAGGAGAAACTAAAGCTGAAACAGGAAATGGAGCCGAGGAAGGAAAGGAACAAGATGGGAACAGGAACATCAACAGCCAGCGAGGTCACTAAACGAGGGAAAGGCACTAAGAAGTCCATTGTTGGTGTGCTCTCAGGCCACTGGGAGGTGCAGGAGATAAAGTGAAACAGCAGAGATGATCAAAACAAATCCCGAAATATGTGGAGGGGGGGAACAGAACAAGATAGAGGGGTCATTGATTACTCATGGATAATTAAAGATGATAAAAGACCACAGAAGGAAGAAACAGAGATTAAAAATATCCTCACAATGACAGAAGAGAAGGTCAAGTCTCAGGCGACAAATTTTCAGAGACTTTGTAGAATTCAAGGAAAAAATCACCCAGACAAATTGTCATTCACGAAAGAAATATTGTGGAAGAAGATGATGCAGCAGAAACCAGGATTAAAGGACTGGGAAGAATACCGCACGGTATATCTCGACTGTGACTGAATAAGAAATGAACGGGAGTAACTAAGAGAGAGAGGGCACAAAGATGTCAGAGACAGAAAGGAGAAACAGGGTATGCTTTGACATACTTCGAAGCTCAGCCTCGGGACAACCACCTAGCACAACCCACACAACCCTCTCAACTCATCCCCTAGTACCTTTTACCAACAAAACATAATAATTCAAAACAAACTACATTCCACACCCACAGTCCCCATTCGCCTGGCAGAAATATCCTCACAGCAGCTTTTCGCAAAATCCCTCCCTGCTTGTTATATCCTGAACATTCAACAACACCCCCCACCCCCGTCAACCACGAGTGAAGAACAGGGATCCAAGAACCTTCTAACCAGAATACAGCATTGAAAATGAAGTTGAATGTATTATACACCAATGCAGATGGAATAATAAATAAAAGTGATGAGTGACATGAACGAATCGTGGAGTCATCCCCAAACATTATAGCACTCACTGAGACAAAGCTGTATATATAAATAAATAAATATATATATATATATATATATATATATATATATATATATATATATATATATATATATATATATATATATATATATATATATATATATATATATATACTAGGAATTTGCAAGAACAGGCGAAATATTCGCAAACACTGATCTCTGGAACAATGTATGCAGTGCTTTACCATCCATACCACACTGGCCAGTGTACTCACCTAGTTGAGTTTGCAGGAGTCGAGTCTAAGCTCCTGGCCCCGCCTCTTCACTGGTCGCTACTAGGTCACTCTCCCTGAACCGTGAGCTTTATCATACCTCTGCTTAAAGCTATGTATGTAGTGTGTGTGTGTGTGTGTGTGTGTGTGTACTCACCTAGTTGTACAGCCAGTTGCTGGACCACACATCCAGCCTGTCCAGGTCTCTTTGTAGACTTGTCTGGTGTGCATCTGATTTAATTCTCCTCATTAACTTCTCATCATCTGCAAACAGGGACACTTCTGAGTCTATCCCTTTCGTCATGTTTACATATACCAAGAATAGCACTGGTCCCAGGACTGACCCCTGTGGGACCCCGCTCGTCACCGGCGCCCACTGTGATACCTCATCACGGGCCATGACTGACTGCTGCCTTCCTGTTAGGTATTCTCTGATCCATTGCAGTACCCTTCCTGTTATATGTGTCTGTACCTCTAGCTTCTGTACTAATCTCTTGTGAGGAACTGTGTCGAAGGCTTTCTTGCAGTCCAAGAAAATGCAGTTAACCCACCCCTCCCTCTCATTTCTTACTTCAGTTACCTTGTCATAAAATTCCAGGAGGTTTGTGACACAGGATTTGCCTTCCATGAATCCGTGCTGGCTGTCGTTTATAATCTTGTTCCGCTCCAGGTGCTCCACCACTCTCCTCCTGATAATCTTTTAAAAGACTTTGCATACTATACACGTCAGTGTCACTGGTCTATAATTTAGTGCTTTATTTCTGTCTCCTTTCTTAAAGATGGGAACTACATTTGCCTTCTTCCATACTTCAGGTAGTTGCCCAGTTTCAAGGGAAGTGTTGAAGATTTTGGTTAGTGGCACATGTAGTGTCCCTGCTCCCTCTCTAAGGACCCATTGAGAGAGATGTCCGGTCCCACCGCCTTTGAGGTATCAAGGTCCCTTAGGAGCTTCTCCACCGCCTCCTCAGTTGTGTGTAATTCATCTAACACTTGTTGGTATATCCCTTTTTGATGCACACCACTGTTTTGTCTTCCCGTTGTCCCTTCTGCCTCCACCGTAAATACATCTTGAAATCTGATGTTGAGCTCCTCACAGACTTCTTGGTCATTTCTTGTGAGCTCCCCACCTTCTTTCCTCAGCCTGATTGCCTGGTCCTTGACTGTTGTCTTCCTCCTGATGTGGCTGTGGAGTAGTTTCGGGTCAGACTTGACTTTCGATGCTATGTCATTTTCGTACTGCCGCTGCGCCTCCCTCCTTATGTGCGCATACATCCATCATCTTGGCTCTCCATGTTTCGGGAACCCCATGTGGTTCCAGGTTTTCCCAATCAGTCTCCCTGTAATTGAAGTCGCCCATGACCAGTAACTTCGCTCTACTCGAGTGAGCCCTTCTTGCCACCTCAGCTAGTGTGTTCACCAATGCTCTGTTGCACTCATCATGTTCCTCTCTAGGCCTCCTGCAGTTCTGTGGTGGGTTATACATAGCTGCAATGACTACCTTGTGTTCCCCTGACTGAATTGTACCTACTATGTAATCCCTTTCTCCAATCTCGTCCATTCCTTCCATTTCTTGATAAGCCCACTGTTTTTTTATTAGCAGTGCAACCCCTCCTCCCCCACTGATCCTTCTATCCTTCCTCAGGATCTGATATCCAGGTGGGAAGATTGCATCTGTTATTATCCCAGTGAGTTTTGTGTCCATAACCGCACCGATGTCTGGGGACATCTCCTTGATTCTTTCATGCCACTCCTCACATTTATTCGCTATTCCATCCGCGTTCGTATACCAAACCTTCAACTACTTTTCAATAACTGTGGTCTGGGGAGAGAGGTGGGTTAGGGGGAGCAGGTGCCCTGGCAGGGGCCTATAGGGGGTTGCTGTGGGGGTGGGGTCTGTGGTGAAGGGGATTGGGGGAAAGGGCCTATGGGGAGTTACAGTGGAGGTGGGGGCTGTGGTGAGGGGGATGGGAATAGAGGGTACAGTGTGTGGGTTGCTGTAGATGACTGTGTGTGTGTGTGTACTCACTTAATTGTACTCACCTAATTGTGGTTGCAGGGGTCGAGACTCAGCTCCTGGCCCCGCCTCTTCACTGATTGCTACTAGGTCCACTCCCTCTCTGGTTCCTGCCTCCACTACTTCACTTGCTAGGCTATTCCACTTCCTGACGACTCTATGACTGAAGAAATACTTCCTAACGTCCCTGTGACTCGTCTGACTCCTTGTTTCTGTGTCCCCTCTCTGGAACTTCCTATCTCTGTCCACCTTGTCTATTCCCCGCAGTATCTTGTATGTCGTTATCATGATCCTTCTGTTCTCCAGTGTCGTCAGTCCGATTTCCCTCAACCTATCCTCGTACGACATTCCCCTGAGCTCTGGGACTAGCCTTGTTGCAAACCTTTGTACTTTCTCTAATTTCTTGACGTGCTTGACCAGGTGTGGGTTCCAGACTGGTGCTGCATACTCCAGTATGGGCCTAACATACACAGAGTACATTGTCTTGTCTCAGGTTTGCCAGGCGCCCATATGCTGCAGCAGTTATTTGGTTGATGTGTGCCTCCGGTGACGTGCTCGGTGTTATGGTCACCCCAAGGTCTTTCTTCCTGAGTGAGGTCTGTAGTCTTTGTCCACCTAGCCTATACTCTGTCTGGGGTCTTCTTTGCCCCTCCCCAATCTTCATGACTTTGCATTTGGCAGGATTGAATTCGAGAAGCCAGTTTCTGGACCACATGTCCAGCCTGTCTAGGTCTCTTTGCAGTCCTGCCTCGTCCTCATCCGATTTAATTCTTCTCATCAACTTCTCATCATCTGCGAATAGGGACACTTCAGTCTATTCCTTCCATCATGTCGTTCGCATATATCAAAAACAGCACTGGTCCTAGAACTGACCCCTGTGGGACCCCGCTCGTCACAGGCGCCCACTGTTATACCTTTTCACGTACCATGTGTATGTGTGTGTGTGTGTGTGTGTACTCACCTAGTTGTACTCACCTAGTTGAGGTTGCAGGGGTCGAGTCCAAGCTCCTGGCCCCGCCTCTTCACTGGTCACTACTAGGTCACTCTCCCTGAACCATGAGCTTTATCGTACCTCTGCTTAAAGCTATATATGGATCCTGCCTCCACTACATCGCTTCCCAAACTATTCCACTTCCTGACTACTCTGTGGCTGAAGAAATACTTCCTAACATCCCTTTGATTCATCTGTGTCGTCAGCTTCCAACTGTGTCCCCGTGTTGCTGTATCCAGTCTCTGGAACATCCTGTCTTTGTCCACCTTGTCAATTCCTCTCAGTATTTTGTTAGTCGTTATCATGTCCCCCCTATCTCTCCTGTCCTCCAGTGTCGTCAGGTTGATTTCCCTTAACCTCTCCTCATAGGACATACCTCTTAACCCTGGGACTAGTCTTGTTGCAAACCTTTGCACTTTCTCTAGTTTCTTTACATGCTTGGCTAGGTGTGTGTTCCAAACTGGTGCCGCATACTCTAATATGGGCCTAACGTACACGGTGTACAGGGTCCTGAACGACTCCTTATTAAGATGTCGGAATGCTGTTCTGAGGTTTGCCAGGCGCCCATATGCTGCGGCAGTTATTTGGTTGATGTGCGCTTCAGGAGATGTGCCTGGTGTTATACTCACCCCAAGATCTTTTTCCTTGAGTGATGTTTGTAGTCTCTGGCCCCTTAGACTGTACTCCGTCTGCGGTCTTCTTTGCCCTTCCCCAATCCTCATGACTTTGCACTTGGTGGGATTGAACTCCAGGAGCCAGTTGCTGGACCAGGTCTGCAGCCTGTCCAGATCCCTTTGTAGTTCTGCCTGGTCTTCGATCGAATGAACTCTTCTCATCAACTTCACGTCATCTGCAAACAGGGACACCTCGGAGTTTATTCCTTCCGTCATGTCGTTCACAAATACCAGAAACAGCACTGGTCCTAGGACTGACCCCTGTGGGACCCCGCTGGTCACAGGTGCCCACTCTGACACCTCGCCACGTACCATTACTCGCTGCTGTCTTCCTGACAAGTATTCCCTGATCCATTGCAGTGCCTTCCCTGTTATCCCTGCTTGGTCCTCCAGTTTTTGCACTAATCTCTTGTGTGGTACTGTGTCATATGTGTGTATATGTGTGAGTGTGTGTGTGTGTGTGTGTGTGTGAGTGTGTGTGTGTGTGTGTGTGTGTGTGTGTGTGTGTGTGTGTGTGTGTGTGTGTGTGTGTGTGTGTGTGTGTGTGTGTGTGTGTGTGTGTGTGTGTGTGCGTGTACTCGTCTATTTGAGATTGCAGGGGACGAGCCACAGCTCCTGGCCCTGCCTCTTCGGTGACCGCTACTAGGGCCATTCTCTCCCAGCTCCATAAGCATTATCGTATCTCTTCTTAAAGCTATGTATGGATCCTGAATTCGCTACATCATACTCCAGATTTTCCAATTTCTTCAAAACTATGAGTTGGGAAATGCTTCTTAACATCCTTGTGACTCATATGAGTTTTCTTCTTCCAATTGTGACCCCTTGTTGCTGTATGCCGTCTCTGAAACATTCTGTTCTTGTCCACCTTGTCAATACCTTTCAGTATTTTATACGTCGTTATCATGTCCTCCGTATCCCTCCTGTCCTCCAGTGTCGTCAGGTTGATTTCCCTTTACTTCTCTTTGTGGGACATAACTCTTAGCTCCTGGACCAGTCTTTTTGCAAACGCTTACTCTTTCTCTAATTTCTTAACGTACTTGTCCAGGTGTATTATTTTATTATAATCAAGAGGGAAACGCTAAACCCGGAGGATTATACAGCACCTGGGGGGGGGATGTGGAAGGCATTCAGGCTTAATTCGGGGAACTGGAGCACAGATCCAATTCCCTAAATCAAGAGCCCCTCACCAACATCAAGGAACCTTCCTTGAGGGGTTGTCCAGGTGTAGGTTCCATATTGGTGCTGCATACTACAAAATGGTCTTGACGTACACGTTGAAAAGTGTCTTGAATGACTTCTTACTTGGATATCGAAACACTATTCTTAGGTTTGCCAAGCGCCTATATGCTGCAGCAGTTATTTGACTCATGTGCACCTCAGGAGATGTGCTCAAGATCTTTTTCCTTAAGTGAGGTTTGTAGCCTCTGACCCCCTAGCATGTACTCCGTCTACGGTCTTCTTTAAACTTCCCCAATCTTGATGACTTCGCACTAGGCGGGATTAAACTCCAGAAGCCATTTCTTACACCATGCTTGCAACCTGTCCAGATCCCTTTGTAGTTCTACCTGATTCTCGTCCGCTAGAGTTCCCTACATCAGCTTCACATCGTATGCAGACACCTCTGAATCTATCCCTACCGTCAGATCATTCACATACACCAGAAACAGCACTGGCCCTAGGACTGACCCTTGTGTAACCGCCATCGTTACAGTCGACCACTCAGACACCTCTTCACTTACCATCACTCTTTGTTTCCTTCGTGTTAGGTATTTCCTGATGCACTGCAGTCCCTTTCCTGTTATTCCTGCCTGCTCCTCTAACTTTTGAATTAATCTCTAAAGCAGAACTGTGTCGAAAGCCTTTTTACAGTATTGAAAAATGAAGTCTACTCACCCCACTCTCTTCAGTCTTACTCATGTTACCTTGTCACAAAACTTAGTAGGTTTGTAACACAATATTTCCCCTCCCTGTGTGTGTATTCATATGTTTTAAATATTTATTGGAGTTGTACATTCAGTATTTATAGGTAAAAATAAATAAATAAAAATTCCATATTTCTGCAACCATAAGCTACTAAAGTTTTACCCCCGTCTGTATTGTACAATTTCTCGTTTAATTTCATGTCGATATTATACTTTGCCGAATTGTTTAACCCATCTTATTTTAAATATATCCTGTATTATTTTAACCGAAATAAAATCTTTTCATATTTTATGATTCTTTAGATTCTCAGAGAACTGTCAAAATTGTTTCTGCCGTTTTTAAGTCTTGACACGTAGCATCTTGTTAGCATCAAGTCTCTGCTACGATTGTTCCTGATCACTTATGCCAGCTTCATTCTTTATATTATCTCTCCTTGCATTTTTCTAATGCTTCCTGCACAAAAAAATGAAAAGAAAAGGTAATTAAAATTATTAGAAAAGCTCACGAGTTGAACTTACATAAAAAGAATCGAAGAACAATGATATAACAGCAGAAGAGGTTAAAGTGGAAGAGAATGAGCTACTGGGGAGAGGTACCAAATAAATTAGATTTTTGGCTTTACCCAGAAAATAGAAGGAAAGAGAGGAAGGAGTGAATTAAGAGAGAGGATAGGGAGAGGAGGAAGAGGAAGAGAAGGATCATTATATACGCCCTGCCCATCTTCTCCCTCCCACGTTGGCCCATAAAGACAAAGAGTGATGGTCATCGTCCAGACGAAGGACGCTGGGAGACCGACGGCTCCTCGGCAAACCTCATAAATTGGGATCACTGTCATGATCAATTGCCTTTCCTTACCTCGCCAGATTACGTCTCTTGCAGTAAATCAAACACACCAGTAAATATCCTTTACGAAATTCTGACATTAAAATATTTTTCTCCAAGGCGTTATTACTTGCGTCACATTCTGGGAGACCTTGTTGTCTGAGGTGACCCTAGAGACATTTCTTGGAATATTTACGCGCTTAGTGTCCGCAGTGGGACTCGTAAAGGATATTGGAGTTTGTCATCTGCCTTAGTATGCTGAGTGAGGCCTTGGATGATTATGCTTGTATCTAGTGCAGTAAGAAGAAGGGGCAATCATTTGGTGTCTCGCTCTCTCTCTCTCTCTCTCTCTCTCTCTCTCTCTCTCTCTCTCTCTCTCTCTCTCTCTCTCTCTCTCTCTCTCTCTCACTCTCTCTCTCTCTCTCTCTCTCTCTCTCTCTCTCTCTCTCTCTCTCTCTCTCTCTTCTCTCTCTCTCTCTCCTCTCTCTCTCTCTCTCATCTCTCTCTCTCTCTCTCTCTTCTCTTCTCTCTATCTCTCTCTCTTCTCTCTCTCTCTCTCTCTCTCTCTCTCCTCTCTCTCTCTCTTCCTCTCTCTCTCTCTCCTCTCTCTCTCTCTCTCTCTCGTTTACGCAAGGGTTTTTACAGGGCTAAGTTTTCCAACTTTATTTACAAGCTGAAAGCTCTTATCTGATGCAGCTCATTTGAAGCCTTTTTACTGCCATGAAACATACAAAGACTACACAGGATGAAGTATGGGCCAGCTGTGAGAGAGCGATTTCATTTGGTCACCTCACCTTATTGGATCAACATAATGTTGTACGAACATGTTCCAGATTCGAGTCATACTAGAAATGAATGATCTCAGATAAAGCGACTATCTTGAGTATGGTACAGCAAAAATTGGGTTGTTGTCCGCTGCCCGTCTTCTAGTATAGAAGCAAGAAGCGAACTGGACCTCGAACGGGAATTAGCCATGAGAATTGCAACAATATGTGAACCTATGCAGCAGAGTGAGACGGGCCTTATGCTGCTGTAGCATCACACATGCTGTCACGTCCACAGAGGCGGTTCTTTCCAAGATGAAGAATGATCAACAAAAACGCCATCGGTACCGCCTAATCATATGGGAGGGAACTGCCAATCTGACCACGAAGTTATTAACCTGCCAGGTGAGGACATTGTCCTTATCTAGAAAAGGGTTGATAAAATGTGAAGTGTATGAGTGGGTGGGGGACGAGTTAGCCTAATGTGGAGAGTTTGAGTGATGGGAGAGTTGGTATTAGAGGAAACCTGACGATAAGAGGCTGTCAGCTATCACCAGCTGCTTGAGGATGAAGAGAGCGTAACTATTAAGAGGAGAGTTTAAGAGGCACCTAAGTTCCACCGTCTTCTAATTTGTTCATTTTTCCACTATAATCTACCTTTTGAATAATTACTATAGCATTTGCTTTGTCTGTTTCGTAAGGTGAAGTCCAGGATATTTCCTTAATTCATGGTATAACTTAACAAATCTTTGATGACATTTGTGTTGTAGAGGTGTGAGCAAAGCTCAGACCTCTACAACACTCATACTATCCATCATGTATCCATCATCCAGCCCTCATACTATCCATCAATTAGAGGTCTGAGCTTTGCACAGACCTCTAGATGATGGATAGTATGGGGCTGGAGTAACATGTTCATCACTATTCTTAAGAAAGAAGCCTCCCAAAGGCTCTTGTAATACAAAGTATTCAGCATTATCTGAGACAACTATGTCTGGTAACCCAAAATTACAGATTTCCTCAGTAACTTAGTAGTAACTGAGGATGTCATGGAACTAGTTACTTGCACTTCTTACAATTTTGAAAAGGCATCTATAATTACCAAAAAATATTCCCCCTCAACTGGACCTGCATAGTGTATATGCACTCTTGACCATGGTTTCCCAGTGCTGGGCCAAGATAGTGTATATGCACTCTTGACCATGGTTTCCCAGTGCTGGGCTAAGATAGTGTATATGCACTCTAGACCATGGTTTCCCAGTGCTGGGCTAAGATAGTGTATATGCACTCTAGACCATGGTTTCCCAGTGCTGGGCTAAGATAGTGTATATGCACTCTAGACCACGGTTTCCCAGTGCTGGGTCAAGATAGTGTATATGCACTCTAGACCATGGTTTCCCAGTGCTGGGCTAAGATAGTGTATATGCACTCTAGACCATGGTTTCCCAGTGCTGGGCTAAGATAGTGTATATGCACTCTAGACCATGGTTTCCCAGTGCTGTGCTAAGATAGTGTATATGCACTCTTTACCATGGTTTCCGAGTGCTGGGTCAAGATAGTGTATATGCACTCTTGACCATGGTTTCCCAGTGCTGGGCTAAGATAGTGTATATGCACTCTAGACCATGGTTTCCCAGTGCTGGGCTAAGATAGTGTATATGCACTCTAGACCATGGTTTCCCAGTGCTGGGTCAAGATAGTGTATATGCACTCTTGACCATGGTTTCCCAGTGCTGGGCCAAGATAGTGTATATGCACTCTAGACCACGGTTTCCCAGTGCTGGGTCAAGATAGTGTATATGCACTCTAGACCACGGTTTCCCAGTGCTGGGTCAAGATAGTGTATATGCACTCTTGACCATGGTTTCCCAGTGCTGGGCCAAGATAGTGTATATGCACTCTTGACCATGGTTTCCCAGTGCTGGGTCAAGATAGTGTATATGCACTGTAGACCATGGTTTCCCAGTGCTGGGCCAAGATAGTGTATATGCACTCTTGACCATGGTTTCCCAGTGCTGGGCCAAGATAGTGCATATGCACTCTTGACCATGGTTTCCCAGTGCTGGGCCAAGATAGGGCACGAGATGAATTTTGCTTCAAATTCATAAAAAAACCGCAATTCTTTCTCACTTCTGCAATATCTTGGTCCATCTTCGGCCACCAGACTCACTTCCTTGCTTCTTCCTTCACATCGTTGATACCATTATGACCCATATTTAAATGCTCTAATACCTTACAGTTTAATTCTACAGATACTACCACACTATTCCTATACAATATTACATTATCATGAATAGTCAGATCTGATTTGACGGAATTATAGTCAAATAAAGGTACTATGTTCTTACACCACCCATATTTAATATTATTTACTACCTGGGATAATACAACATCTACCCAAGTCTCCTTTTTGATTTTGTCAAATGAGATACTTTGTAAATCTAGAGACTCTTCTAATCTTACATATTCCATGACTCACGAAATCGTAATGACACGATTGCTGGCCCAGTGACTAACGCGGCCGTCTGGAGTTTTGAGACACTCTGACCGCGGGTTCAAATCTCGCCTGTGGTATGGTTTACATATTCCATAGGTGTACCTGACTAAGCTATGATCTTCAACAGGTAATCTGCTCAATGCATCTGCCATAAGATTTTCCTTGCCAACCTTCAATAACAATTCAGATTTATACTGAGCTAATAACAGAACCCAACGTTGAAGACAGCCATAATTTATGGATAAGTAAAGTTAAGTATCCCTAGTCAATAAAATAGTGTGTATAATATAAAAGAATAATATTACAAACAACGTATAGGCAATATTTATATCCCTAGGAAAATATTATGTATTATACTCACAGAGAGGAAGGTAAAGAAAAATCATTTCAAGATGCATTAAAGGGCAAGAGAAATTTCAAAGTTTCAAAACTCTCTCAGCAGTTTACTGTAACATGATGAGTCCCAGACGAATGCTGGGAGGCTTGGAATGGTTGCGTGCCCAGGAAACACCAGTCTGGCCTCCTAAGAATGTTGTTGAAGAGCAGGAAGCTGCCACGCTATTGTATTTACCGTCTAGCTTAAGGTCTTCCCGGGCCATAATTGGCTGTTAGAGAAGCAATTTGGCCCTAATTGGACTGTTGACACGTTATCACCAGCCTCAGCACATTTTATAATGGCGAATATTCCTTAACAGATTGTTAATGCTGATTACTAGACAGTATGCCACTTTCACTGAGGTGAAACTTAAAGTAAACAGCTTTCTTTGTGCATGACTTCAAGCTCCTGGTCTCTCTCCCTTTCTATTACTTTAAGTTTACCTCGCAAAAATTGTGTTACTTCCAGTATGATTGTGTGTTCTTCCATAGATATTTTTGTGTATACCTCCTAGTATGATTGTGTTGCTCCCTATGTATTACAATGTATACCTCCTAGGTCTCGGTCTCAGACCGAGCCGTGGGGGAGTTAAACCCCGAAAACCTCTCCAGGTATGACGTTCCTCAAGAATTATTGTGTACCGAGTACAATATCCCTGTTGTACAAGAATTATTGTTCCTAGTACTATGTCCATGTTCTTCCTTAAGAATTGTGTTTCTAGCACCATGTTCATGTTGTTCAAGAATTATTGCAAGTATATCGTACTGTGTGTTGTTTCTCAAATAACACTTCGTGTGTTATGTATAACTATTGACTTTCTGCACGCACAACTCTCACCCGTGTCTGTATGAACATTGTATCACTGTATCATATAGATTATTATTATTATTATTATTATTATTATTATTATTATTATTATTATTATTATTATTATCATCGTCTGTGTGGTTCCTAAAGCATTATTGTGAATACCTCCTATAACAGTGTGATTGTTATTCAATATGACAGAGTTGTTCCTACCAGTATTAATGAATACACCTCCTAGTATTACTAAGAGTTGTTCCTTCCAGTAATATTGCATATACCTTCTAGTATTACTGAGAGTTGTTAGTCCCAGTATTACTGTGCATGTCTTCCAGTATATCGTTTGCACTTCCCAGAATTACTCTATGTACACACAGTCCAAATATTGCTGCTCGAACCTCTTGGTATTGCTGTCGGTACTAGCATTACTACGAGTGTCTCCCAGTATTACTACGAGTGTCTCTCAGTATTACTATGAGTGTCTCCCAGTATTACTACGAGTGTCTCTCAGTATTACTATGAGTGTCTCCCAGTATTACTACGAGTGTCTCTCAGTATTACTACGAGTGTCTCCCAGTATTACTACGAGTGTCTCTCAGTATTACTATGAGTGTCTCCCAGTATTACTACGAGTGTCTCTCAGTATTACTATGAGTGTCTCCCAGTATTACTACGAGTGTCTCTCAGTATTACTATGAGTGTCTCCCAGTATTACTACGAGTGTCTCTCAGTATTACTACGAGTGTCTCCCAGTATTACTACGAGTGTCTCTCAGTATTACTACGAGTGTCTCTCAGTATTACTACGAGTGTCTCTCAGTATTACTACGAGTGTCTCTCAGTATTACTACGAGTGTCTCTCAGTATTACTACGAGTGTCTCTCAGTATTGCTATGAGTGTCTCCCAGTATTACTACGAGTGTCTCCCAGTATTACTACGAGTGTCTCCAGTACTACTGTGTGTAGCTAACACAGTACTGTGTGTACCTCACAGTACTACTGTGTGTACCTCACAGTACTATTATGTAAACCTCACAGTATTACTGTGTGTACATCGCAGTATTACTGTGTGTACTTCTCAATATTACTGCACCTCTCAGTATTACTGTGTACCTCGCAGTGTTACTGTGTGTACCTCACAGTATTACTGTGTGTACTTCTCAATATTACTGCACCTCTCAGTATTACTGTGTGTACATCGCAGTATTACTGTATACCTCTCAGTATTACTGTGTGTACCTCACAGTATTACTATGTGTGCTTCACAGTATTACTGTGTGTACCTCTCAGTATTACTGTACCTCTCAATATTACTGCACCTCTCAGTAGTACTGTGTATACCTCTCAGCAT
The DNA here is from genome assembly GCF_026875155.1 of Cherax quadricarinatus. NCBI lineage: Eukaryota > Metazoa > Arthropoda > Malacostraca > Decapoda > Parastacidae > Cherax > Cherax quadricarinatus. The sequence continues at coordinate 77,562,108 of NC_069407.1, forward strand.
TACTATGTGTACCTCTCAGTATTACTGTGTGTACCTCTCAGTATTACTGTGTGTACCTCACAGTATTACTGTGTTCCACTCAGAATTATTGTGTGTACCTCACACAGTATTACTGTGTGTACCTCACACAGTGTTACTATGTGTACCTCACAGTATTACTGTGTGTACCTCTCAGTATTACTGTGTGTACCTCACAGTATTACTGTGTGTACCTCTCAGTATTACTGTGTGTACCTCTCAGTATTACTGTGTGTACCTCACAGTATTACTGTGTGTACCTCTCAGTATTACTGTGTGTACCTCTCAGTATTACTGTGTGTACCTCACAGTATTGCTGTGTGTACCTCTCAGTATTACTGTGTGTACCTCTCAGTATTACTGTGTGTACCTCACAGTATTACTGTGTGTACCTCTCAGTATTATTATGTGTACCTCACAGTATTACTGTGTGTACCTCTCAGTATTACTGTGTGTACCTCACAGTATTACTGTGTGTACCTCTCAGTATTATTATGTGTACCTCACAGCATTACTGTGTGTACCTCACAGCATTACTGTGTGTACCTCACAGCATTACTGTGTGTACCTCACAGCATTACTCTGTGTACCTCACAGCATTACTGTGTGTACCTCACAGCATTACTGTGTGTACCTCACAGCATTACTCTGTGTACCTCACAGCATTACTGTGTGTACCTCACAGCATTACTGTGTGTACCTCACAGCATTACTGTGTGTCCCTCTCAGTATTACTGTGTGTACCTCACAGTATTACTGTGTGTACCTCACAGCATTACTGTGTGTACCTCAGTATTACTGTGTGTCCCTATCAGTATTACTGTGTGTACCTCACAGTATTACTGCATGTACCTCTCAGTATTACTATATGTACCTCTCAATATTACTTAGTGTATCTCACAGTATTACTGTGTGTGCCTTACTGTATTACTATGTGTACCACTCAGTATTACTGTGTGTATCTCACAGTATTACTGTGTGTTCCTCAGTATTACTGTGTGTACCTCTCAGTATTACTATATGTACCTCTCAATATTACTCTGTGTATCTCACAGCATTACTGTGTGTACCTCACAGTATTACTGTGTACCTCACAGTATTGCTCTATGTACCTCACAGTATTACTGTGTGTACCTCACAGTATTACTGTGTGTACCTCACAATATTACTGTGTGTACCTCACAATATTACTGTGTGTACCTCACAGTATTACTGTGTACACCTCACAGTATTACTGAGTACCTCACAGTATTACTATGTGTACCTCACAGTATTTCTGTGTACCTCACAGTAATACTGTGTGTACCTAACAGTATTACTGTGTACCTCACAGTATTACTGTGTACCTCACAGTAATACTGTGTGTACCTCACAGTATTACTGTGTGTACCTCACAGTATTACTGTGTACCTCACAGTATTACTGTGTACCTCACAGAATTACTGTGTACCTCACAGTATTACTGTGTACCTCACAGTAATACTGTGTGTACCTCACAGTATTACTGTGTGTACCTCACAGTATTACTGTGTGTACCTCACAGTAATACTGTGTGTACCTCACAGTATTACTGTGTACCTCACAGTAATACTGTGTGTACCTCACAGTAATACTGTGTGTACCTCACAGTATTACTGTGTGTACCTCACAGAATTACTGTGTACCTCACAGTATTACTGTGTACCTCACAGTATTACTGTGTACCTCACAGTATTACTGTGTACCTCACAGTATTACTGTGTACCTCACAGTATTACTGTGTACCTCACAGTATTACCATAACTTTGAATATGTGATCCTCTCAGCATTATTTTGAACATCTTTCAACATCACATGAAATTAATTTTCCGCGTCATTGGTCTCATTCATCTGTAATTCATTCATTCTTTCTGTCAAATAAAACTTGCTTTCTCGCACGTATTACTGCTTGATAATTTCTTTCCGATCTAACTTGATTTCATGCAGTTCTGACGTTTTTCAGAGCATAGTTCTAGCTGCCCAGACAACTTTTGTTCCGAGTAGGGAAATTAGATCTAACAAAAATGATCCCAAATGGATGAACAAGGAATAAGATGAAAGGCATAAGAAAAGCAGAAAGGGATTATAAGGCTAAAGTCGCAAGGGATTCAAAGACTAATCCAAAAGGTTCTTTCAGGTATACAGAAGTAAGATGAGGGACAAGATTGGCCCACTTAAGAGTAACTCTGGTCAGATCACTGACAGTGATAGGGATATGTGTGAAATTCTCAGTACCTACTTCCTTTCAGTTTTCACCCAGGAAAATACTAGCGATATTCCTGAAATAATAGATTATGTAGAACAGGACGATAATAAACTATGTACGATTGCGGTAACTAGTGACATGGTCCTCAGACAAATAGAGAAACTAAAACCTAACAAATCCCTAGGTCCTGATGAACTGTTTGCAAGGGTGTTAAACTTAAGGCGCACGGAACAGGAGAAAATTTTTCCTGGGTAGAGGCATGGCTGACAAATAGGCAGCAGAGAGTTTGCATAAATGGGGAAAAATCAGAATGGGGGCACTTCACAAGCGGTGTTCCTCAAGGGTCAGTGTTGGGCCCGTTGTTGTTCACAATTTACATAAACGACATAGATGAGGGAATAAATAGCGACATAAGCAAATTTGCTGATGACACCAAAATAGGCCGTCCAATTCATTCTAATGAGGACGCTAGAGCACTCCAGGATGATTTGAATAGCCTGATGCAATGGTCGGAGAAGTGGCAGATGCAGTTTAATATAGACAAATGCAAAATTCTAAATGTTGGACAGGAAAATAACCATGTCACATATAAACTAAATAATGTAGATCTTAATACTACTGATTGCGAAAAGGATTTAGGAGTTCTGGTTAGCAGTAATCTAAAACCAAGACAACAGTGCATTAGTGTTCGCAATAAAGCTAACAGAATTCTTGGCTTCATATCTAGAAGTATAAATAATAGAAGTCTTCAGGTTGTTCTCCAACTCTATATATCCTTGGTTAGGCCTCATTTAGACTGCTGCTCAGTTCTGGTCACCGTATTACAGATTGGATATAAATGCTCTGGAAAACGTACAGAGGAGGATGACAAAGATGATCCCGTGTATCAGAAATCTTCCCTATGAGGATAGACTGAGGCCCTGAATCTGCACTCTCTCGAAAGGCGTAGAATGAGGGGGGATAAGATCGAGGTGTATAAATGGAAAACAGGAAAAAATAAAGGGGATGTAAATAGCGTGCAGAAAATTTCAAGCCAAGACAGGACTCGCAGCAATGGTTTCATGTTGGAAAAATTCAGATTCAGGAAGGATATAGGAAAGCACTGGTTTGGTAATAGAGTTGTGGATGAGTGGAACAAACTCCCGAGTACAGTTATTCAGGCTAAAACGTTGTGTAGTTTTAAAAATAGGTTAGATAAATACATGAGTGGGTGTGGGTGGGTGTGAGTTGGACTTGACTAGCTTGTGCTGCTGGGTCTGGTGCCGTGCTTCTTCCTTGAGTGGAGGTGACCAGACTGGGTGGGTCATTGGGCTAATCCGGTGGGGGTGGGGACATGGACCTGCTCCGCATGGGTCAGTAGGCCTGTTGCAGTGTTCCTTCTTTCTTATGTTCTTATATGGAAGTATAATCAAGCGACAACATCCCAGGAAGCTTCTTTCAGCCTGGAACAAATCGATGCTGTTTGGATTGTTTGTCTAGTGGAAAACTGTTAATAATGTATGAGGGACGACTCTGTGAATCAAAACTCAGGGTGATGTGTGTGCACTTTACCGTTTATTATATAGGAAAATAACAGAGAAACCAATCTAGTGATATAAATGAAGGAACAGTTTGTGCATCTTAAACATGAGCAACGCTCGAATATCTCCGATGCCCTATTATTTCGCCTGAAGGCAAAATAATACTGGGGGAGTCTCACACACATACATGTGTAAGACTGGAGACAGTAAAAGAAGTAATCTTTAGGTGAACGATCCTTCAGCCTTTACTGGACGTGGTCATTCCATCAGCATAAAACAGGAATGTAACCAGGCCTGATATACTATAGCAAACGTGTAGTGTAGCAGCTGCAGGGGCCATCACAGGTAACCATAACCCACTAGTGGAAGTAGTTTAATTTGCAGAATACAGTATCTTCAAATTGCTGATTAAATCATGCATTCAACGCCTGGGTATGCTTGTTGTCGGTATTAACTTATCGATTATTTACACTATCAATAATATGATACCTGTCTAACACAGCAACATTATGGTATCTTATTAGAGGTGTCATATTATGCAGCAGTATATGTATGGTGTGGCTGTACACTACTTGAGTGAAGGCCACGACCCGTCCAATCAAGCTTGAGGAACATATCACCTCAGGATAGCTTCTTTTGTGTCCAGTCTTATATTTCAGTGTTGCACGGGTGAAAAGTTTCGATAATAAAGACATCTAAGTCCTGTAAGTCTCTTATTCACGAACGTATCGGTATTGTATACTATCAATAGTATGGGAAGGGGGGTGGGGTGGCATTGTATGTCCGAGATCGCTTGAACTGTTGCATAAAAACGGGTATTAAGTCTGAAGTAACACATACAGAGTCTGTTTAGATAGAATTTTCAGAGGGGCATGAAAAACTGATTTTAGGAGTGATATACCGTCCCCCAAACTTAGATAGGGACCAAGGGAGACTACTATGGGAGGAAATCGTTAAGGCCACAAGGCACGATAATGTAGTAATTCTAGGAGACTTTAACTTTAGTCATATTGATTGGAATTTCTTGACTGGGAATTTAGAATCATACGACTTCTTAGAAGTAGCTAAGGATTGTTTTTTGAAGCAGTTTGTGACAGAACCTACAAGGGGAAATAACCTGCTTGACTTAGTTATGGCAAACAATGAATCCCTTGTTAATAATTTAGAAATTTCAGAGGAATTGGGTGCTAGCGACCACAAATCAATTACATTTAGCATTGAATGAAAGTACGATAGTAGCGATAACTCAGTAACAGTCCCAGATTTTCGCTTAGCAGATTACGATGGCTTAAAGAACACTTATCATCTGTTGACTGGGGTAACGAAGTGAGCTATCAATATGACAGTTTTCTGAACACTATACATGCTGCTCAAAGAACGTTTATCCCTTATAAAGAAATTAGATCAAATAGAAATGACCCAAAATGGATGAATAATAGGCTCAAATATCTACTAGGGCATAAGAAAGGAATTTATAGGCGTATCGAAAGAGGTGAGGGTCATCTTATGAATCAGTATATTGACATTAAGAGGGACATTAAAAAGGGGATAAGAAAAGCTAAAAGGGATTATGAAATTAAAGTTGCTAGGGATTCTAAAACTAACCCAAATAGGTTTTTCCAGGTCTATAGAACAAAAGTTAGAGATAAGATAGGTCCCCTTAAAAATAACTATGGGCACCTTACTGACAAAGAGAATGAAATGTGCTCGATTTTTAATAATTATTTTCTCTCAGTTTTTACACAGGAAGACACTAACAATATTCCAGTAATTAATTTTTATAGTGGGCTAGAAGAAGATAAATTATGTAACATCACAGTCACTAGTGAAATGGTTGTGAAGCAGATAGACAGACTGAAGCAAAATAAGTCGCCAGATCCTGATGAGTTTTTTTTCAAGGGTTCTTAAGGAATGTAAAATGGAACTCTGTGAACCATTAACTAATATTTGTAATTTATCTCTTCAAACAGGTGTAGTGTCTGATATGTGGAAGATGGCTAATGTAATTCCTATTTTTAAAACAGGGGACAAGTCGTTACCGTCAAATTACCGCCCAATAAGCCTGACCTCAATTGTAGGCAAATTACTAGAGTCAATCATAGCCGAGATTATAAGAAGCCATCTCGATAAGCATAGCTTGATTAATGATACTCAGCATGGATTCACAAGAGGCCGGTCTTGTCTAACTAATTTATTAACTTTCTTCAGTAAAGCTTTTGAGGCTGTTGACCACGATAAAGAATTTGATATTATTTACTTAGATTTTAGTAAGGCTTTTGATAGAGTTCCGCACCATAGACTGTTAAAGAAAGTGGCAGCTCATGGCATTGGGGGAAAAGTGCTCTCGTGGATCGAGTCATGGCTCACTGACAGGAAGCAGAGAGTGTCCATAAATGGGGTTAAATCCGAGTGGGGATCTGTAACAAGTGGCGTTCCACAGGGATCAGTCTTGGGCCCGTTGTTGTTTATAATATATATCAATGATCTTGATGAGGGAATTACTAGTGATATGAGCAAATTCGCCGATGACACAAAGATAGGTAGGATAATTGATTCAAACGTAGATAGGCACCACTGTGACCACAAATGCAAGTTTTTACAGACGAATCTCCAGCTAGCGTGGCCGTGACGAACTCTAGCTCAAGTCCCTTCACTGCTGTCAACATGACTCAAGAAATCGTAATGACACGATTGCAAACAAACCATACCCCCGGCCGGGATTGAACCCGCGGTCATAGAGTCTCAAAACTCCAGCCCGTCGCGTTAGCCACTAGACCAGCTAGCCACAATAAGATTCATCCAACTAGGTATATTTCTACACCATAGGAAGGTTAGCACAGGCACCACTGTGACCACAAATGCAAGTTTTTACAGACGAATCTCCAGCTAGCGTGGCCGTGACGAACTCTAGCTCAAGTCCCTTCACTGCCGTCAACATGACTCAAGAAATCGTAATGACACGATTGCTAACGCGACGGGCTGGAGTTTTGAGACTCTATGACCGCGGGTTCAATCCCGGCCGGGGGTATGGTTTGTTTGCAATCGTGTCATTAAGATTTTTTTAGTCATGTTGACGGCAGTGAAGGGACTTGAGCTAGAGTTCGTCACGGCCACGCTAACTGGAGATTCGTCTGTAAAAACTTGCATTTGAGGTCACAGTGGTGCCTGTGCTAACCTTCCTATGGTGTAGAAATATACCTAGTTGGATGAATCTTATTGTTTCTAGCTGGTCTAGTGGCTAACGCGACGGGCTGGAGTTTTGAGACTCTATGACCGCGGGTTCAATCCCGGCCGGGGGTATGGTTTGTTTGCAATCGTGTCATTACGATTTCTTGAGTCATGTTGACGGCAGTGAAGGGACTTGAGCAAACGCAGATGTTGTGGAACTTCAGGAGGATTTAAACAAACTCTGTTCTTGGTCAGAAAAGTGGCAGATGCAGTTCAATGTAGATAAATGCAAGGTTCTGAAGCTTGAGAGTGCCCATAACCCTAGTACTTATAAGTTAAATGATGTAGAACTTAGCCATACAGATTGCGAAAAGGACTTGGGGGTTATGGTGAGCAGCAGCCTTAAACCAAGACAGCAATGCCTAAGCGTACATAATAAGGCAAATAGATTACTGGGATTTATATCAAGAAGTGTAAGCAACAGAAGTCCAGAGCTCATACTGCAGCTTTATACATCATTAGTAAGGCCTCACCTAGATTATGCAGCTCAGTTCTGGTCTCCATATTACAGAATGGACATAAATTCGTTAGAAAACATTCAGCGTAGGATGACTAAATTAATACATAGCATTAGAAATCTTCCTTATGAAGAAAGATTGAAGACTCTTAAGTTACATTCACTTGTTAGACGAAGAATGAGGGGAGACCTGATCGAAGTGTATAAGTGGAAGATAGGTATTAATAAAGGGGATATTAATAAGGTCTTGAGGATGTCTCTCCAAGAGAGAACCCGCAGTAATGGATTTAAATTAGATAAGTTTAGATTTAGAAAGGACATAGGAAAGTACTGGTTTGGAAATAGGGTAGTTGATGAGTGGAACAGTCTACCTAGTTGGGTTATTGAGGCTGGGACTTTGGGTAGTTTCAAATTTAGGTTGGATAAGTACATGAGTGGGAGGGGTTGGATTTGAGTGGGACTTTCACATCAGAGCTTATTTCTTGGGTGGCATTGAAAATTGGGTTGGGCAAATGTTTTGTTAGTGGGATGAATTGTAAAGGACCTGCCTAGTATGGGCCAACAGGCCTCCTGCAGTGTTCCTCCTTTCTTATGTTCTTATGTTCTTATGAATTTTGTTCATAAATTAGAGCACGCATTATTTAACGAAGCGTCATTTGTGCAAAGCACAAATTACGTTAAATAATGAAATTATTAGACCGGAGTTTTGCGAACCTATGGCATGCATGCCCAAGGTGACACGTGAAAAAAAATTGATGGCACATGACACGCACTGTCACCTCAAGATTTTTCGCTTCACTTCCGTGAAAGATGTGACATCAGGGGAAGCTGCAGTACTAAGTTGTCCCCCATGGCACGGTACTCGCCCCACTTCTCTTCCTCATTCTCATTTCTGACAGACAGTGTATCATCCTTTGCAGACGTTGCTAGAATCTTTACGAAAGTCACATCCGTAGAAAACAGCGACCTTCCCACGTGTTTCGGTGGGCCCATCAATACAACCAAAGTCATATGGGAGAGACCCGAGAAAGATAATGTCAGAAGAACCCATGTTCAAGGAGCACAACATTGTTATCACAAGTGGAAGAAGAATCATGGGTTAGACAACCATAACCTTCAAAACAAGGGATGCCAAGCCAATGATGATAATCCTTCAAGGCAGGCGAATTTAGCTGGAAATTGTACAGAAAACTACACAGTTGCAAAACCTCAGGCAAGCGCCCACAGATGGATCAAGATTTTGTAGGCCCTTGGGCAACAGGTACTGTGACGCCCCCAGTGACATTCTCAAAAGGAAAAATCTGCCTACCAACCTACCTGCCTCTCTCTCTCTCTCTCTCTCTCCTCTCTCTCTCTCTCTCTCTCTCTCTCTCTCTCTCTCTCTCTCTCTCTCTCTCTCTCTCTCTCTCTCTCTCTCTCTCTCTCTCTCTCTTCTCTCTCTCTCTCTCTCTCTCTCTCTCTCTCTCTCTCTCTCTCTCTCTCTCTCTCTCTCTCTCTCTCTCTCTCTCTCTCTCTCTCTCTCTCTCTCTCTCTCTCTCGCTCTCTCTCTCTCTCTCTCTCCCACTATCTCTCTCTCCCCCTCTCTCTCTCTGCGTTTGTGAGGGCGTCAGTGTTTACGAATATGCGTGCATACATACATATTTAATTATGTTTCCTAGTGCGGGCAGCTTGTGTGTGCTCTAACAGTCTGCGCTATAGCGGTTTTCCTCTCAACTTGCAGCTTTGTGTAGGCCAGTTCATATGTGAATATTTTTGTATGTTCATATTATCTGAATTTTTTCAAACTGAGCCCAATTGTTCGACTAGAATATGACTAAACACATTATATGGTGCTGTTCTTTCTTGCATAAATGAAGTATTTCTGCGTGTATTTACCCTAAGCAAGACTAATTTAACTGATAAGATCCCCATGCTTAACTACGCTAATTTTTACTTATCCATTGTTAGTCTGTTGCCTCCTACCTGATGAACCTATCGACTGGACAATGATCCTAATTTTTTATAATAAACAACATAACCTTATTCTAGAAACTTGTGAGATGCATTGTCACGGCTCAAGTTTCCACTCTATGCTCTCTTTCTTGTGTCTAATGGGACGAGAGACGATCTGGGTTCCAGTTCCACTGGCACAAATGGGACACTCGATGTAGTGAAGGCTGACCTATCTAGCGTAACCGATTTGAGTATTTTGCTCAACGGTCCTGAGGAAAAAGCTAATGTTACCTACAAAAATACTGGAAGTAGTGTGTCTGGCTATTACAACCCAGGAGTTCTAAAGGCCTGTTATCCTGGGTGTAAAGGGAGCAAAATAAACACAGCAGAAAAACTTTTGACTTATATTATCCTTCACCAATTTAGAACAGAAGTATGTACACTATATACACTATGTACAACAATAGGTATTAGTGCACTCCACGGTAAGCAAGGCAGAATAGAAGCCACTAGAGAGCAGACCGTGCTTCAACCAGCTCTAGAATGGGAATGACAAGGGCAGACAGGAGAGTGGTACCCACATAACCTCTGCGATTGCCAAAACCATCTTCTCATTGGCTGGAACCTGGGTACTGATTGAACGACGGTTCCCCATCGTCAACCCTTAGCCTCTGGTTCGCTGGTTGGGGGAGATAGCCTGTCAATGAGGGTGTGTACATGCGCCGAATAAAGGATACATACTCTTTGCATGCCACACTGGCCAAGAGGCTACGCTGTACTGAAATCCTTGACATTCTCTAAGCTAGAAGTTATCATGTAAATGAAGTGAGAAATGTAACTCGAAAGGCATATTTCTTTATCTTATAATCTTCTGACCAGACAATTACTATACCCTACCCAATTTTGGAGTTTTACCTTGGCCATGTGAGGTATACTGGTCTTTGAATTCGACAGGGAAAGAATGGCCTTCCAATATAATGAAAAGGATACAAAGATACTTCTCACAGACGAGATCTGACTTAGAGACCGGCTATCTCAGTTTATAGAAGTCTGTAAGGCCTCTAAAGCTGCTGTTAGTGCAGCGCCTATTGCTGACACAGGCACTGATATTGACACCCTGGGCTCTTCTTCAAGTAGAAAGCTGATGCACTCACCAAGTCCTCAGCTCACTGCTGGGGTGCCAGATGTTCCTTTATTTTAATAATAATTTCTAAAGCCAAAATCCCTTAAAAATGTTTGGGTTCAGTTTAAGGGTTCACTAGGAATGTTAAGGGTAACTATACTACTATGAGAATGTAGCTTAAGATAAACGCCTGACTCACAAAATCTTAATAAAACGATTGTACATAAATCATAGAATGGGTGGTACTCAAACCCATAACAGACGAATCCTAAAGCTCATAGGCCAGAGTGCTAACTACTAGACCAGCTGAATAATATGATTCATCGAACTAAGTATATTTCTATACAATATAAAGAGGTTAGCATAGGCACTACTGAGGCCTCGTCAAAGACCAGGATGCGGGGGAGTTGACCCCCGAAATCCCTCTCCAGGTATACTCCAGGTGTACTGTGATCACAAACTTAGGCTTTTACAGGCGGATCCCACACCAGCATCGCACACACCATGTACTACTTCAAGTTCTTTCAAAGCTGTCATTGTGACTTAGGATATCGTAAGTCACAATGACACAGAGAATGTGTGGGAGTCGAACCCACTGCTGGAGTCTCTTAAAACTCATAGAACTAGCTGGCTCCCTATGGTGTACAGAGATATACAGTGGAACCTCGGTACTCGAACAGCTCCTTACTCGAACAATTCGGTATTCGAACGCTTTGATCGGTAATTAAATCGCTCGGTAGTTGACCGTTCCCTCAGCACTCGACCAAACAACACGACCCGCCAGAACTTCGCAGTAAGCTGTTTCGTGTTTCTTCGCATTTTTTTATATTATTTGTATAAATAAGTCACCATGATGCCTAAGAGGGTTAGTGATAACAGCAAACCAAAAAGAAAATTAGTTGCGTAAAATTCGTTCTGTACTCGAACAGATCGGCACTCAAACAGTCTTGTGGAACCAGTTCAGTTCGAGTACCGAGGTTCCACTGTACCCTGCTCGATTGTCCCGGGGCCTGGTGGCTAAAGCTCTCGCTTCACACTGCGAGGTCTTGGTTCGATTCCAGGCGAGGGTAGAAACATTGGGCGTATTTCTTTACACTGGTTGTCTATGTTCACCCTTCAGTGAAATAGGTACCTGGGTGTTAGTCGACTGGTGTGGGTCGCATCCTGGGACAAAACTGACGCAAATTGCCCGAAATACTCAGCATAACAAGCGGCTTTCTATATAGTAGTATGTTATTGATGTCAGCAAGGCCTATATACCTTGTACATGTACTTGGTGAAATAAAGATATATTATATATGAATCTTAGAGCAAATTAGACCAGTGGTTCACACACTGTCCTTCGAGTGTTCGGACTCTTGTCATTGATTCCAGCCACACCCATTTTGTGATTTGTTTGCTATCTTGTTATTACTATTTCGTTAGTCATGATAGCAGCTTTGAAGAGACTTTAAAACAGAGTACACTCCAGCCATGTTGGTGTGTGTGATCCGTCTTTAAGAATCTGTATGTTTGGTAACAGTGGGATGAATCCTACTAGAACCAGCTGGCTCAGTGGTTTGCATTCTGGCTTGTGACTTTAATAACTTGTCAACGATTTGAGTCTCATCAGTTCTATGATTTACTTAACACACACTATTTACTAGGCTATGGTAGGGATTTGGGTATATGCACTCAAATTTCCTCACTTATTTTCTACTAACTGAATTATAGTTATATTCTGTTAGTGTCTGTAGTCACTTACGGCACTCCTCCTGTGGCTCATAATTCTCTTGAGGTTCAGCAGGGTCATCCAGTAGCCACCAGACAATGGTAGCAAATCTCCAGAAAAATGTCCTATCTAACTTACCAATCCTTCTACCTAAATGAAGGTGAGTATTTCCTCCTGCCGAAGTAGGAATAGTCTGATGCTCCTGGATCCTAGAGTACCATCACTCTCATCAGATCCTTGAGTACCATCACTCATCATGGATCCTAGAGTACCATCACTCTCATCATGGATCCTAAAGTACCATCACTCTCATCATGGATCCTAGAGTACCATCACCCATCATGGATCCTAGAGTACCATCACTCTCATCATGGATCCTAAAGTACCATCACTCTCATCATGGATCCTAGAGTACCATCACCCATCATGGATCCTAGAGTACCATCACTCTCATCATGGATCCTAGAGTACCATCACCCATCATGGATCCAAGAGTACCATCACTCTCATCAGATCCTTGAGTACCATCACTCATCATGGATTCTAAAGTACCATCACTCTCATCATGGATCCTAGAGTACCATCACTCTCATCATGGATCCTGAAGTACCATCACTCTCATCATGGATCCTAGAGTACCATCACTCATCATGGATCCTAGAGTACAATCACCCATCATGGATCCTAGAGTACCATCACTCTCATCATGGCACCTCTAGCCTGAACGTTTAATTTTTACGTATATAGCGATTCACTATACCTGCTACTCACTCATTTGACATTCTTATGCACAGAATTCCCAGTCTTCTTTCTTACTGCTCAAAGTTATTCACTGGATTTGTATACATACTCTAATTTTCGAGAATAACACTAGAATTGAGACAACATTAGCTTGACTGGTTCAGTCGTCGGCAGTCAAGTCCCTCCTATGAGTCAAAATTTGATTCCCTTTTCTTCTCGTGTAACTGTTCACGGAGACTATTGCCCAGTAATTACTGTGGGATAGCCCTTAGTACAGACCATACGGCACTAATTTCCCTCAGCTATCCGAGTTGTAACCCTTTATTGTATGTGTGTGTGTGTGTGTGTGTGTGTGTGTGTGTGTGTGTGTGTGTGTGTGTGTGTGTGTGTGTGTGTGTGTGTGTGTGTGTGTGTTTGTTTATTTTTCAGTTACTCAAACCGGTAAACCGATTTTCTTTGTGTAGGAGATGAATAATCCGATAACACGTTACATAGAATTTCCTACACACTGTATAATTTCATGTGCTATAATTCACGCATTTGGGTATTCCAAAGCGTTGTTAAATGTTCTCGTAAATCCCAGAGAGATGCGTTGATGACGATACAAAAGTTTTAACTGAGACATATTAATAAAATGAAAGGTATCTTTATCGAAGGTTTTACGAAGCGCATCTCGGAAACTTTAAGTGTTATAGACCAACACAGTGCTAACAGTGTTATAAACAGAGTGTTAACAGTGTTATAGACCAACACAGTGCTAACAGTGTTATAAACAGAGTGTTAACAGTGTTATAGACCAACACAGTGCTAACAGTGTTATAAACAGATTGTTAACAGTGTTATAGACCAACAGAGTGCTAACAGTGTTATAAACAGAGTGTTAACAGTGTTATAGACCAACACAGTGCTAACAGTGTTATAAACAGATTGTTAACAGTGTTATAGACCAACAGAGTGCTAACAGTGTTATAAACAGAGTGTTAACAGTGTTATAGACCAACACAGTGCTAACAGTGTTATAAACAGAGTGTTAACAGTGTTATAGACCAACACAGTACTAACAGTGTTATAAACAGAGTGTTAACAGTGTTATAGACCAACACAGTGCTAACAGTGTTATAAACAGAGTGTTAACAGTGTTATAGACCAACACAGTGCTAACAGTGTTATAAACAGAGTGTTAACAGTGTTATAGACCAACACAGTGCTAACAGTGTTATAAACAGACTGTTAACAGTGTTATAGACCAACAGAGTGCTAACAGTATTATAAACAGATTGTTAACAGTGTTATAGACCAACAGAGTGCTAACAGTGTTATAAACAGAGTGTTAACAGTGTTATAGACCAACACAGTGCTAACAGTGTTATAAACAGAGTGTTAACAGTGTTATAGACCAACAGAGTGTTAACAGTGTTATAAACAGAGTGTTAACAGTGTTATAGACCAACACACTGCTAACAGTGTTATAAACAGAGTGTTAACAGTGTTATAGACCAACAGAGTGCTAACAGTGTTATAAACAGAGTGTTAACAGTGTTATAGACCAACAGAGTGCTAACAGTGTTATAAACAGAGTGTTAACAGTGTTATAGACCAACAGAGTGCTAACAGTGTTATAAACAGAGCGTTAACAGTGTTATAGACCAACAGAGTGCTAACAGTGTTATAAACAGAGTGTTAACAGTGTTATAGACCAACAGAGTGCTAACAGTGTTATAAACAGAGTGTTAACAGTGTTATAGACCAACAGAGTGCTAACAGTGTTATAAACAGAGTGTTAACAGTGTTATAGACCAACACAGTGCTAACAGTGTTATAAACAGTGTTAACAGTGTTATAGACCAACAGAGTGCTAACAGTGCTATAAACAGTGTTAACAGTGTTATAGACCAACAGAGTGCTAACAGTGTTATAACCAGAGTGTTAACAGTGTTATAGACCAACAGAATGCTAACAGTGTTATAAACCAACAGAGTGTTAACAGTGTTATAAACAAACAGAGTGTTAACAGTGTTATAGACCAACAGAGTGCTAACAGTGTTATAAACAAACAGAGTGTTAACAGTGTTATAGACCAACAGAGTGCTAACAGTGTTATAAACAAACAGTGTTAACAGTGTTATAGACCAACAGAGTGCTAACAGTGTTATAAACATAGAGAGTGTTAACAGTGTTATAGACCAACACAGTGCTAACAGTGTTATAGGTCAAAACAGTGCTAACAGTGTTATAGACCACCTCATAGTGCTAACAGTGTTATAGACCAACACAGTGCTAACAGTGTTATAGACCTACACAGTGCTAACAGTGTTATAGACCTACACAGTGCTAACAGTGTTATAGACCAACACAGTGCTAACAGTGTTATAGACCTACACAGTGCTAACAGTGTTATAGACCTACACAGTGCTAACAGCGTTATAGGCCAAAACAGTGCTAACAATGTTATAGATCAACACATAGTGCTAACAGTGTTATAAGCCAACAGAGTGCCAACAGTGTTATAAGCCAACAGAGTGCTAACAGTGTTATAGACCAACACAGTGCTAACAGTGTTATAGACCACCTCATAGTGCTAACAGTGTTATAGACCACCTCATAGTGCTAACAGTGTTATAGCCAACAGAGTGCCAACAGTGTTATAAACCTACACAGTGCTAACAGTGTTATAGACCAACACATAGTGCTAACAGTGTTATAGACCAACACAGTGCTAACAGTGTTATAGACCAACACAGTGCTAACAGTGTTATAGACCAACACAGTGCTGTTTATTAGATTATTTGGTGAGCTGGTAGTGGGGAGTAAATGATAAATGTCTTCGGAGGCTTCTTACTTTATTTGCTAAGTCATGGTGGGTACACAGGCTTGTGTGTTAAGTGCCCATGGCCCGGAAGGGCCATGCCCACGAGGGAGAGGGAGTAGACTGTTGACTGCTTCTAGGCCGCTGATTGAGTGAGAGCGAGTGGGATCAGTGTCCCACTGACCTGGGCAGGCCTAGAGGGCAGCACCTGAGTGCCGCGAAATATGAACTAAGCTGGCAGACATCATAGGCTGTCTGTGCAGACAGTACAGGCTCTCTACATTTGCTCGGCCACCTACCTCGCGTCGTCCCAACGCGACAATACTGGTGGTAAAAATAACTCGGTCTCTCCTAGGAACAGGGCACAGAGCACAAAATAAAAAACACATATATATATATATATGAACATGGAAAAAAGAAATCCCTACAGGGAGGGAAGAAAAAAACATATGGGATGTGCTGAACAACGTGGTCATAGGAAGTGAGCGTCGATGGGCATCACTGCACACCTTCCTGCATCTGGACAGATACTGCAACACAGGAGACATCACTGCGGCTGAGCTGTGACATAACGGGGTACGGTCTCCTCTAACGGTGAAGCATTCATCGTAGGAGTCACTGCAGGGTTTCACTCAACCTGGGGCACGACATGCTGGTGCCCTCGAGTGAGGCATCGACAAAACTCGGCAACTGGGCAGGACTTCTGGCAAGCGACTCAGGAAGACACTTCTCGACTGGTACTGTCACTGGGCTGTCACTGCCAGCGAGCGTGGGTTAAGTCGTGGAGCGAGTCGTGGCAGAGACGACTGGGCGAAACATCTGGGAGTCGTAACATCATACACCAGACTGCAGTGAGCGAGCTAGCAGTCAAAGTGATATCATCTTTGTGCGGGAGCTCACTGAAGCTTGTGACACGAGGCTGACACAGCGCTTGCTGACAGGGCTTAAGCTGTGGCTTGACGAGTGTCATTCTCTCGACAGTTGTAGTTATAGCAGAGGTTAGTGTAAGCATCCCCAGACTTGTTTCTCTACATATAACTGCTCTCTGAGGGTCTGGAGGTGAAGTGAAACAAATCTTGATGGGAATCGTAGCAGGTACGATTCTGCAGAACATCTATGAGCGAGAAGCATAAGAGCTTTCTGTACAAGGGGCTCATATGCTCAGGGCTGACTAATATCAGCTGTCAAACCTGCTGGTCACACCGGGTGACAAGCAACAAAGTGCTACACAGGGGTCTGGCTGCAGACCTGTGGTCGACACACAGCTGGGCTCAAGACCACACAGGACACACGGCAAACTTTACACACACCCGTGGTACATGCGGTACAACATGGCTTGACTATTAAATGATGCTTTTCTGTGCACAAAATTGACACTAAGCTATACACGAACATGTGAGAACACAGACTGAGAGGAATTAATTAACACACGACATATATCTTCTCTCAATCTTCTCGACAATACTGACATAATTACTGAAACACTCGATGTGACATCATGTGATGTCAGGCGTGGCGTCGCGAGGTGACGTCAGCAGCACTGTGACGTCAGCAGACTTCTCGAGGTGACATCAGCAGACATCGTGACGTCATGAAGTCGGGCAGCAGCAGACCACAGCATGTGGCCTGGGATATCTTGCTCGGTAACTCACGTGGCTCATAGATCCACGTGGCTTCGTCCATACCCCACGTGGCGTCGGGATCCACATGGCATCGTGATCTACGTGGCATGCTGATCCATGTAGCTTTGAGTGGCCTCGGGCACTCGGATATACAGCTCTGGCAATGAATTCACACGGAAAACAGCAGAAAACACAGCAGAGGGAGTGATGGCATGGTGGTGTATGGTAGGCTGGCGAGGTGTGAGTGTACAGCAGGGCGAGCGTGGGCGAGGCAAGGAAAGGCCACTTCCTCCTCTCCCACCCACAAACACATGGAGAAACTCATACTAGATGCAGAAATCACCACAAAACTCACCTCTGGCTTGCTGAAACAGCTATGCTGAGCTGAACAACAACAGCAGAACATACAAGTGACGCTGAACATGTGACTTGAGAAACAGTGTGGGACGCTGTAGCGTGGAGTCAGTGGGACGCCAGTTACAATTCTCGAAGAAATTAGGTAAATTTCTGCTAGATCCTGCTTGTACCTGTGTCTGGATGCTGAAACGTGCAGACACGACATCAGGATAACTCGTTGAGAGACGGATGCTTGTTGAGTAGGGTGATGAAGAGAACTTCATTCCTTTTTCCTTCCTATCCCCGGCAAACACAGCTTGCTGCGACCACCGCTGTCCACCAATGTTTACGGGATTATTTGGTGAGCTGGTAGTGGGGAGAAAATGATAAATGTCTTCGGAGGCTTCTTACTATATTTGCAAAATCGTGGTGGGTACACAGGCTTGTGTGTTAAGTACCCATGGCCCGGAAGGGCCATACCCACGAGGGAGAGAGGGAGTAGACTGTTGACTGCTTTTAGGCCGCTGAGTGAGTGAGAGCGAGTGGGACCAGCGTACCACTGACCTGGGCAGGCCTAGAGGGCAGCACCTGAGTGCCGCGAAATATGAACTAAGCTGGCAGATATCATAGGCTGTCTATGCAGACAGTACAGGCTGTCTACAGTGCTAACAGTGTTATAGATCAACACAGTGCTAACAGTGTTATAGACCAACACAGTCCTAACAGTGTTATAGACCAACACAGTCCTAACAGTGTTATAGACCAACACAGTGCTAACAGTGTTATAGACCAAAACAGTGCTAACAGTGTTAAAGATCAATACATAGCACTAACAGTGTTATAGATCAACACAGTGCTAACAGTGTTATAGACCAACACAGTGCTAACAGTGTTATAGACTAACACAGTGCTAACAGCATTATAGACCATAACATTGCTAACACTGTTATAGACCAACACAGTGCTAACAGTGTTATAGATCAACACATAGTGCTAACAGTGTTATAGATCAACACATAGTGCTAACAGTGTTATAGACCAACACAATACTAACAGTGTTATAGAAAAACAAATAGTGTTAACCGTGTTATAGACCAACGTAGTGCTAACAGTGTTATTGACCGACACAGTGCTAACAGTGTTATAGACCAACACATAGTGCTAATAGAGTTATAGACCAACACAGTGCTAACAGTGTTATAGATTAACACATAGTGCTAACAGTGTTATAGACCAACGTAGTGCTAACAGTGTTATTGACCAACACAGTGCTAACAGAGTTGCAGACCAACACAGTGCTAACAGTGTTAAAGACCAACACAATGCTAACATATAGTATTATAGACCAACACAGTGCCAATATATAGTGTTATAGACCAACACTGTGCTAATATATAGTGTTATAGACTAACACAGTGCTAACATATTGCGTTATAGACTAACACTGTGCTAACATATACCGTTAGAGACCAACACAGTGCTAACATATACCCTTAGAGACCAACACAGTGCTAACATATAGTGCTATAGACTAACGCAGTGCTAACATAGTGTTATAGACCAACACAGTACTAACATATAGTGTTATAGACCAACATAGTGCTAACATATAGTGTTATAGATCAACACAGTGCTAAAATATAGTGTTATAGACGAACACTGTGCTAACATATAGTGTTATAGACTAACACAGTGCTAACATATAGTGTTATAGACTAACACAGTGCTAATATATAGTGTTATAGACCAACACAGTGCTAACATATAGTGTTATAGACCAACACTGTGATAACATAGTGTTATAGACTAACACAGTGCTAACATATAGTGTTATAGACCAACACTGTGCTAACATAGTGTTATAGACTAACACAGTGCTAACATATAGTGTTATAGACCAACACTGTGCTAACATATAGTGTTATAGGCTAACACTGTGCTAACGTATAGTGTTATAGACCAACACAGTGCTAACATATAGTGTTATAGACCAACACTGTGCTAACATATAGTGTTATAGATTAACACAGTGCTAACATATAGTGTTATAGACGAACACAGTGTTAACATATAGTGTTATAGACCAACACTGTGCTAACATATTGTTATAGACCAACACAGTGCTAAAATATAGTGTTATAGACGAACACTGTGCTAACATATAGTGTTATAGACTAACACAGTGCTAACATATAGTGTTATAGACCAACATTGTGCTAATATAGTGTTATAGACTAACACAGTGCTAACATATAGTGTTATAGACCAACACAGTGCTAACATATAGTGTTATAGACCAACACTGTGCTAACATAGTGTTATAGACTAGCACAGTGCTAACATATAGTGTTATAGACCAACACAGCGCTAACATATAGTGTTATAGACCAACACAGCGCTAACACATAGTGTTATAGACCAACACAGTGCTAACATATAGTGTTATAGACGAACACAGTGCTAACATATAGTGTTATAGACCAACACAGTGCTAACATATAGTGTTATAGACCAACACAGCGCTAACACATAGTGTTATAGACCAACACAGTGCTAACATAGTGTTATAGACTAGCACAGTGCTAACATATAGTGTTATAGACCAACACAGCGCTAACATATAGTGTTATAGACCAACACAGCGCTAACACATAGTGTTATAGACCAACACAGTGCTAACATATAGTGTTATAGACCAACACAGTGCTAACATATAGTGTTATAGACCAACACAGTGCTAACATATAGTGTTATAGACCAACACAGCGCTAACACATAGTGTTATAGACCAACACAGTGCTAACATATAGTGTTTTAGACCAACACAGTGCTAACATATAGTGTTATAGACCAACACAGTGCTAACACATAGTGTTATAGACTAACATAGTGCTAACATATAGTGTTATAGACCAACACAGCGCTAACACATAGTGTTATAGACTAGCACAGTGCTAACATATAGTGTTAAAGACCAACACAGCGCTAACACATAGTGTTATAGACTAGCACAGTGCTAACATATAGTGTTATAGACCAACACAGTGCTAACACATAGTGTTATAGACTAACATAATGCTAACATAGTGTTATAGACCAACAACTATCGTATGTTATTCATCATTATACAGTACAATACACTAATTGTTAAATTGAAAACCAACTGAAACTTCCATACACCAATACAATGTATCATACAATAACACAGTCTGCTACATACCATCATACATTGTTGTATACTATCATACACTCTTATATGTAAACACAAACTCTTATAAACTAATTCAAGCTATGATACACTAACTCAAACATTTACAAATTATCTTAATCCTCTATACAATAACAAAGTGCTATACACTAACAAATAGGAGCCTGGTCGTGGACCGGGCAGAGGGGGCGTTGATCCCCGGAATACCCTCCTGGTAGACTACTCAGCAATACCAACTGCTTTAGTTATTCTCATTCTCATGGTATTGGTACACCTGTGCAAGGTGTTATGTGTTAATGGAACGTCAGGAAATCTCCTGACAGTAAATTTTTATCCATATAAATTACTGTCAATTGTTCATATGCCTAGTCATCGCGGTGCCCCGTGGCCTGGTGGATGAAGCTTCCGCTTTACACGGTGAGTGTCAGGGTTTGATTCCCGGAAAATGGTGGAAACATTGGGCGAGTTTTCGTACACCGGTTGTCTATGTTCACCCATCAGTAAAATGGGTACCTGGGTGTTAGTGGACTGGTGTGGGTCGCATCCTGGGACAAAATAACCTAATTTGGAGGAAATACTCTGCATAACAAGCGGCTTTCTATGTAGTAGTATGTCATTGATGTTAACTATGGTCTTTATACTTTGTACATGTACTTGTAGAAAAAAAGATATATGATGATTATTATTATTTTATTATTATTAATATTATTATTATTATTATTATTATTATTATTATTATTATTATTATTATTATTATTATTATTATTATTATTATTATTATTATTATTATTATTATTATTATTATTATTATTATTATTATTATTATTATTATTAGACAGGCCTGTCGTTGAATAACCTAAAATTTTGGTAAATCGATTTAGTAGAAACACAATGCAAAGCTATCGAATATCAGAGAAACACATGTACGTCACATCCAGGTGTTGCTTAACAACACACACGTAACAACAACAAGTGTTTCATCTCTGATGCTTCTCATGTGTCGTCGTGTCGAGATGATTCTTTTGTGTCTTGTAATGATGTATTGGAAAACCTTTGTGGAACTGATCAGAAAATGCCCTTTTCGAAATATATTTCACAGAAGAAATTCTAATCGCCTTTAATGCATTTACATAATTATTCTTCAAAAATATTGATGCTGAAGATTGTAAGAGAACACAAGAAAAAGTACCAAATGAGACGGTGGATTTAAGATAAGATTTATATCTTATTTCTCAAGACGACAGAAAGTTACATTCAAAATATCTTTTCAAAAGCTGAAATAAACCTCTTAGACACATAAACAAATAAAAATTATATTAAAAAGATATATAATAAGACAAACTTTTATTTAAAAAGAGGAAACAAGGAAAGAGATGTCAGGTTTAGAAAGTTATAGGCATCTAATGTCATATAATGTGTAAACACATCCTAGGCCTACGTGTGACTGAGGCGTTGAACTATATATACAAGAGTGAAGTTAGATGCTATCTCTTGAGACTAAACAAGTGTAAACAGCAAACTCAGGTAATGTGAGAATGTAGTCACTACTGCTACTCTGCACCTCTCCTTCCGACAGTATTTAAGTCTCAACACTGTCGCTTGATCTTCAGTTAGTTCCAGACTTTGGAACAGAACTTCTCCAGGCTGAGGGACTGACAACCTCAAATCTACGACTTCAAGGGTGATGGACTGATTACATCGTCTTCACATCTCTACTGCTCCTGCCTAATTTCTGTACTCGACTGAAGAAGCCTACTGTGTAGGCGAAACGTTTCGAAATAAAGTTGCCTAAATGTTGCCGATGTGTTTTATCTACCAACCTGTCGGTATTGTATACCATTTGATAATCACTAGTGCCACTGTCCCAAAAACTCATAATATCGTTACCCTGAGAATTCATCTTACCCAGTTCTAGTGTATCATATTTCATTGCTTTCCCACTAAAACTCATACCACTATTTCTAGGTTCAAGTCCTAACAGCTCCCTCCACTGTACTGATCAGTGTCCACCAGACCTAGATAAGTGAACCGCATCCCTGGCATACATTTATTTTTGCCACAGAATAAGTCCCAGTTGTTTATAAGTGATGCTGCAATGTCCTTACAGTGTTTGTCCAGCCACCAATTAACACCAATTGCCCTGGACAATCATTCATTTCCAATTCCTCTGCTTGGCAAAATGCCACATAATACAGGGTGCCCTCCATTAATCCTAATTATGTCTATTGTTGACCTATACCACTAATCAGGTCCTCACTCCCCTGTCTGCGGTGTATGACACGAATGTTGAAAATTATGTAAAATACAGACAAGATAATGAATAAGACATGTGCAACAGATGGGTATCTATATTCTTCAGTCAAATTCAGAGGCGTCAGGTGTAGTTGGACTAGAGAGGGACTTCCCTAGCACTGGCCAGTAGGCTTGCTGCAATGCTCCACAATTCTGGCTTTCTTGCTTTTACTAGTGAATACTGTCCCTTGCAACGTCTTCGAGAGCTTCCATCTTACTCTCAACAGTAAATACTGTTCCAGCTTCATATCGTTCCAGACCACAGAGTAGAATTCTTCTCCAGGCTGAGGGACTAACCACCTCAAATGGAATTTCTCCACGGTTGATGGACTGATTAAATCATCTTTAATTCACTACTACACCTGCTGCCTCTGTATTTGACTGAAGAACTGTTACACATGGACCAGGAGTACAGAAGGTTGTTGACATGTCCTCTGAACCAAGATTTCATGATGCTGTGTCTGACAAGTTGTACATGAATGGTATGCAGTACCGACAAGATGAATTAGACACAGTACAATTACTAGGTATCTTTATTTGTAGACTCCTCGCCATCCACTGTCTTTATCAAAACAAGGACACATACGAAAGTTGAAGTAATCAGTCCCTCAGCCTCAGAGTTGGTGAAGAGTACAGTAATCTTGAAGAATCTGAAGCACAGGCGCTTATATACTGGTGTCAGAGAATATCTCAACAACTTGAACTACGCCTTGCCCATCCCTTGGGTATGACCTACTTCCAACGAGAAATCCAGCTTACCAGTGACAATGCCTTCGTCTGTTGTACGTCCCTCACCTGACGCCAGTATATAAGCGCCAGTCTTCATGTCTTTGATTCAAATTCTTCAATACTATGCTATCCTTCACCAACTCCATGCCTGAGGGACTAACTACCTCATGCTTCGTTTATAGTTCTACAGTTTTTCCCATTATGTATTTAAAATTGTATTGATGAAGCCACTGGATGGCTAAACGTCAATATGTAAAGATACCCAGATGTTGCACAAGTGTCCAGTTCTTCATCTCTTAGTGTACTCGCGGCACAGCTGTCCCTCACCGCTGCCCACGACAATAATTACATCACTCCTTTTATATCTATACATATAAAATATTTTCGTAAAATGTGTTGACATGGTTGATCAGGCTCTGATCCACCAGGAGGCCTGGTCACAGACCGGGCCGCGGGGGTGTTGACCCCCGGAACTCTCTCCAGGTCTCCAGGTAATTCATCAATTAGTGATGAAAATTTGGCCTTACGTTATATAAAAGTAAATAGATTTATTATCCAATATAACTCATAAAATAATAAATACTTCCTTAATTAAATACACTTTAATAATTATTATTACTGAACAGAAATCAGAAAAAAATATTAATTATTTTAAACAAAGAGATTCAAATAATTTGTTATGGGTAGCACACTTTTTAGTCATGTTTTTATATGCTTTTATATTCTAAATTTTAGAAATTTTAGGTGTCACTTCGAACTTGTTGCCCATTTCTAAAAGTTTCAGATCACATTCCGGCTTTTTCTCTCAGTAATAGCTTTTCTCTGCTTTCTTGAAGACTTACATTTAATTCCGGCCACATCTGGACAAAACTTCCAAAAGGTATTTTATTTTCTTCGCAGGGAACATAAGTAGAAGAATAAAAACACTAGAGTCGTGGTTAACGTCTTCGTTTAATACCAAATATTTTTATCCATCTTCTAAAAGTTTTTCGATATATACCACTCCATCGTCAGAGTTATAAACAAAGGCAGCAATTTGCAAGCAGAGTTCCTGGTCGATATCAAACCAAAGTTCAAAATACATCTAGGCTACACAAATAAACTTAAAATGTTTACAATATCTAACAAGTATACTAACATAAATGTTTATACTAACATAAATGTTTATACTAACATAAATGTTTATACTAACATAAATATTCATACTAACGAATAAAATGCATTATTGTGTAAAATGAACAGAAATAATTTAGTCGAGTAATTTGCCCTTGTTATCAAAAATGTCATCAGAGATGACAAGGTCCAGTCTCCTCCATGTTATAATATCTTTATTTCTACCAGTACATGTACAAGGTATACAGACCATAGCTGACATCAATGACATACTACTATATAGAAAAGCCTATTTTTATGCAGACATTTCAGGCAAATTAGGTCAGTTTTGTCCCAAAAAAGAGACCCAAACCAGTCCGCTAACACCCAGGTACCCATTTCACACTGATGGGGAACATAGACAACCGGTGTAAAGAAACACGCCCAATGTTTCAACCTTCGCAGGGAATCGAACCCGAACCCTCGCCGTGTGAAACGGGAGCTTTAGCCACCAGGCCACGGGGCACACTCGTTCGAGTTACGGTGATATATTACTGTAGTACAGTGCTGAAAGTTAGGTGAGGTTCTCCTGTATCGAGCATTGCAGTTCCAACACTTGCAGATAACACTCAACCTCAGGTCAGTGTTATTTCCATTATCAACAAAAGGACAATTCACTTGTGGTCAGATGTATTTTAATATTTGGCCTAAATCTTTAATAATTTGGAAAAAAAAATCCTAAGTTAGGTAGGTAATGTAAGTTGCTGTATATGGTACTGTTTACCTCATTAAATTTTGTCTTTATTGCAAAATATAATATTAGGAGAAGTATTTCGCAGAAAATAATTTAACTGGCATTTAGCCTCAATATAAACTGATGGTAATTAGAATATAATTAGAAAATCAGAAATACCTGCAGTATTCTGGGCGGCCCACCGCCGGGGATCTGGACGAAGTATTCTGGGCGGCCCACCGCCGGGAACCTGGACGAAGTATTCTGGGCGGCCCACCGCCGGGGATCTGGACGAAGTATTCTGGGAGGCCCACCGCCGGGAAGCTGGACGAAGTATTCTGGGCGGCCCACCGCCGGGGATCTGGACGAAGTATTCTGGGCGGCCCACCGCCGGGAACCTGGACGAAGTATTCTGGGCGGCCCACCGCCGGGGATCTGGACGAAGTATTCTGGGAGGCCCACCGCCGGGAAGCTGGACGAAGTATTCTGGGCGGCCCACCGCCGGGGATCTGGACGAAGTATTCTGGGCGGCCCACCGCCGGGAACCTGGACGAAGTATTCTGGGCGGCCCACCGCCGGGGATCTGGACGAAGTATTCTGGGCGGCCCACCGCCGGGGATCTGGACGAAGTATTCTGGGCGGCCCACCGCCGGGAACCTGGACGAAGTATTCTGGGCGGCCCACCGCCGGGAACCTGGACGAAGTATTCTGGGCGGCCCACCGCCGGGGATCTGGACGAAGTATTCTGGGCGGCCCACCGCCGGGAACCTGGACGAAGTATTCTGGGCGGCCCACCGCCGGGAACCTGGACGAAGTATTCTGGGCGGCCCACCGCCGGGAAGCTGGACGAAGTATTCTGGGCGGCCCACCGCCGGGGATCTGGACGAAGTATTCTGGGCGGCCCACCGCCGGGGATCTGGACGAAGTATTCTGGGAGGCCCACCGCCGGGAAGCTGGACGAAGTATTCTGGGCGGCCCACCGCCGGGGATCTGGACGAAGTATTCTGGGAGGCCCACCGCCGGGAAGCTGGACGAAGTATTCTGGGCGGCCCACCGCCGGGGATCTGGACGAAGTATTCTGGGAGGCCCACCGCCAGGGATCTGGACGAAGTATTCTGGGCGGCCCACCGCCGGGGATCTGGACGAAGTATTCTGGGAGGCCCACCGCCGGGGATCTATACGAAGTATTCTGGGAGGCCCACCGCCGGGAACCTGGACGAAGTATTCTGGGCGGCCCACCGCCGGGGATCTGGACGAAGTATTCTGGGCGGCCCACCGCCGGGGATCTGGACGAAGTATTCTGGGCGGCCCACCGCCGGGGATCTGGACGAAGTATTCTGGGAGGCCCACCGCCGGGAACCTGGACGAAGTATTCTGGGCGGCCCACCGCCGGGGATCTGGACGAAGTATTCTGGGAGGCCCACCGCCGGGGATCTATACGAAGTATTCTGGGAGGCCCACCGCCGGGAACCTGGACGAAGTATTCTGGGCGGCCCACCGCCGGGGATCTGGACGAAGTATTCTGGGCGGCCCACCGCCGGGGATCTGGACGAAGTATTCTGGGCGGCCCACCGCCGGGGATCTGGACGAAGTATTCTGGGAGGCCCACCGCCGGGAACCTGGACGAAGTATTCTGGGCGGCCCACCGCCGGGGATCTGGACGAAGTATTCTGGGAGGCCCACCGCCGGGGATCTGGACGAAGTATTCTGGGAGGCCCACCGCCGGGGATCTGGACGAAGTATACTGGGTGGCCCACCGCCGGGGATCTGGACGAAGTATTCTGGGCGGCCCACCGTCGGGGATCTGGACGAAGTATTCTGGGAGGCCCACCGCCGGGGATCTGGACGAAGTATTCTGGGCGGCCCACCGCCGGGGAGTTGGACGAAGTATTCTGGGCGGTCCACCGCCAGGAAGCTGGACGAAGTATTCTGGGCGGCCCACCGCCGGGGAGCTGGACGAAGTACTCTGGGAGGTCCACCGCCGGGAAGCTGGACGAAGTATTCTGGGCGGCCCACCGCCGGGGAGCTGGACGAAGTATTCTGGGAGGTCCACCGCCGGGAAGCTGGACGAAGTATTCTGGGCGGTCCACCGCCGGGAAGCTGGACGAAGTATTCTGGGCGGCCCACCGCCGGGAAGCTGGACGAAGTATTCTGGGCGGCCCACCGCCGGGAAGCTGGACGATGTATTCTGGGAGGCCCACCGCCGGGAAGCTGGACGAAGTATTCTCGGCGGTCCACCGCCAGGAAACTGGACGAAGTATTCTGGGCGGCCCACCGCCGGGAAGCTGGACAAAGTATTATGGGCGGCCCACCGCCGGGGATCTGGACGAAGTATTCTGGGAGGCCCACCGCTGGGAAGCTGGACTAAGTATTCTGGGCGGCCCACCGCCGGGAAGCTGGTCGAAGTATTCTGGGCGGCCCACCGCCATGAAGCTGGACGAAGTATTCTGGGCGGCCCACCGCCGGGAAGCTGGACGAAGTATTCTGGGTGGCCCACCGCCTGGAAGCTGGACGAAGTATTCTGGGCGGTCCATCGCCGGGAAGCTGGACGAAGTATTCTGGGCGGCCCACCGCCAGGAAGCTTGACGAAGTATTCTGGGCGGCCGACCGCCGGGAAGCTGGACGACGTATTCTGGGCGGCCCACCGCCAGGAAGCTGGACGAAGTATTCTGGGCGGCCCACCGCCGGGGATCTGGACGAAGTATTCTGGGCGGTCCACCGCCAGGAAGCTGGACGAAGTATTCTGGGCGGCCCACCGCCTGGAAGCTGGACGAAGTATTCTGGGCGGCCCACCGTCGGGGATCTGGACGAAGTATTCTGGGAGGCCCACCGCCGGGGATCTGGACGAAGTATTCTGGGCGGCCCACCGCCGGGGAGTTGGACGAAGTATTCTGGGCGGTCCACCGCCAGGAAGCTGGACGAAGTATTCTGGGCGGCCCACCGCCGGGGAGCTGGACGAAGTATTCTGGGAGGTCCACCGCCGGGAAGCTGGACGAAGTATTCTGGGCGGCCCACCGCCGGGGAGCTGGACGAAGTATTCTGGGAGGTCCACCGCCGGGAAGCTGGACGAAGTATTCTGGGCGGTCCACCGCCGGGAAGCTGGACGAAGTATTCTGGGCGGCCCACCGCCGGGAAGCTGGACGAAGTATTCTGGGCGGCCCACCGCCGGGAAGCTGGACGATGTATTCTGGGAGGCCCACCGCCGGGAAGCTGGACGAAGTATTCTCGGCGGTCCACCGCCAGGAAACTGGACGAAGTATTCTGGGCGGCCCACCGCCGGGAAGCTGGACAAAGTATTCTGGGCGGCCCACCGCCGGGAAGCTGGACGAAGTATTCTGGGCGGCCCACCGCCATGAAGCTGGACGAAGTATTCTGGGCGGCCCACCGCCGGGAAGCTGGACGAAGTATTCTGGGTGGCCCACCGCCTGGAAGCTGGACGAAGTATTCTGGGCGGTCCATCGCCGGGAAGCTGGACGAAGTATTCTGGGCGGCCCACCGCCAGGAAGCTTGACGAAGTATTCTGGGCGGCCGACCGCCGGGAAGCTGGACGACGTATTCTGGGCGGCCGACCGCCAGGAAGCTGGACGAAGTATTCTGGGCGGCCCACCGCCGGGGATCTGGACGAAGTATTCTGGGCGGTCCACCGCCAGGAAGCTGGACGAAGTATTCTGGGCGGCCCACCGCCTGGAAGCTGGACGAAGTATTCTGGGCGGCCCACCGCTGGGGATCTGGACGAAGTATTTTGGGCGGTCCACCTCCGGGGATCGGGACGGAAAAATTCGGATGGTTCGGAGAGTTATCTGTGTTGTTCTCTCCCTATTGTATTTTTCAATGTTTTTTTATTCTAAATAAAGTCTTATAGAAGGGGAATAAAAGGGTAGGGGAAAGACAATATTAAAAACAGCCCCGGGGTAGATCCTTCTTTTTTTCCCTGAATTTATTTTTTTCTCTGGGGTGGGGGTCCCCGCTCAGTTCCAAGGGGGTTCCCCCCAAATATATATATTATTTATATTTATATTATAAAAAAATTATAATATATAATTATATTATATATATTTATGCAATAAAACACAGTAAACAGGTTTTTAGAATATAAAAACAACCACCGAAAAAATAGAGAAATTCCAAGCGCTTTCGGATACTCACATTGTAAAGGAATATAATAAAATTATATATAATATATATAATAAATAAAATTTATAATATATATATATATATATATAATATATTTTATTTTTTTAATATAATATATTATATATATAATTATCACATATTATATATATATATATTAAAATATATATTATATATATATATTTTATATATAATAAAATATATGTATTAATATAAATATATATATATATATATATATATATATATATATATATATAATATAAATATATATATATATAATATATTTTATATAATATAAATAAATATATATAATATAAATATATATATTTATATATGGGTAGGTAGGTAGTGGGTTTTGGTAGACAAAACCCAACCCGGGGGGGAAGTACTCCCCGTCCTGCCAATGCGTGAAAAAAAACCGTAATTTTTTTTGCATGATGGTGGGATTGTGGTTTTTTTTTTCTGTTCAAAACACGCAAAAGATAACAGGGTACTTGCTATCCTACAAACATTTTGGGCAACTTCCAGACACGACTGCATTTAATATAATACATCTAGGTTTTTTTTTTTTCCTTTTTTTTAAAATAGCTCTTGTTTTTTTTTATTTCTTCTATTGTCCATGGAAGTGGAAAAAAAATTTTTCCTCCGTAAGCCATGCGTGTCGTATGAGGGACTAAAATGCCGGGAGCAATGGGCTAGTAACCCCTTCTCCTGTATACAATTACTAAAAAAAGAGAAGAAGAAAAACTTTATAAAACTGGGGGGCTTAAATGTGCGTGGATGTAGTGCGGATGACAAGAAACAGATGATTGCTGATGTTATGAATGAAAAGAAGTTGGATGTCCTGGCCCTAAGCGAAACAAAGCTGAAGGGGGTAGGAGATTTTTCAGTGGGGGGAAATAAATGGGATTAAATCGGGAGTATCTGAGAGAGTTAGAGCAAAGGAAGGGTAGCAGTATGTTAAATGATCAGTTTGGAAGGAGAAAAGAGAATATGAATGTGTAAATTCAAGATTATGTGGATTAAAGTAAAGGTTGGATGCGAGAAGTGGGTCATAATAAGCGTGTATGCACCTGGAGAAGAGAGGAATGCAGAGGAGAGAGAAGATTTTGGGAGATGTTAAGTAAATGTATAGGAGCCTTTGAACCAAGTGAGAGAGTAATTGTGGTAGGGACTTGAATGCTAAAGTAGGAGAAACTTTTAGAGAGGGTGGGTAGGTAAGTTTGGGGTGCCAGGTTAAATGATAATGGGGAGCCCTTTGATTGAACTTTGTATAGAAAGGGGTTTAGTTTATAGGTAATACATATTTTAAGAAAAAGAGGATAAATAAGTATACACGATATGATGTAGGGCGAAATGACAGTAGTTTGTTGGATATGTATTGTAGATAAAAGACTGTTTGAGTAGACTTCAGGATGTACATGTTTATAGAGGGGCCACAGATATATCAGATCACTTTCTAGTTGTAAACTACACTGAGAGTAAAAGGTAGATGGGATACAAGGAGAATGAAGCATCAGGAAGAGAGAGGTGAAGGTTTATAAACTAAAAGAGGAGGCAGTTAGGTAAGATATAAACAGCTATTTGGGGATAGATGGGCTAATGAGAGCATAGGCAATGGGGTCGAAGAGGTATGGGGGGAGGTTTAAAAATGTAGTGTTAGAGTGTTCAGCAGAAGTTTGTGGTTACAGGAAAGTGGGTGCAGAGGGAAGAGGGGCGATTGGTGGAATGATGATGTTAAAGAGAGTAGTAAGGGAGAAAAAGTTAGCATATGAGAAGTTTTACAAAGTAGAAGTGATGCAAGGAGGGAAGAGTATATGGAGAAAAAGAAAAGGGTTAAGAGAGTGGTGAAGCAATGTAAAAAGAGAGCAAATGAGAGAGTGGGTGAGATGTTATCAACAAATTTTGTTGAAAATAAGAAAAAGTTTTGGAGTGAGATTAACAAGTTAAGAAAGCCTAGAGAACAAATGGATTTGTCAGTTAAAAATAGGAGAGGAGAGTTATTAAATGGAGAGTTAGAGGTATTGGGAAGATGGAAGGAATATTTTGAGGAATTGTTAAATGTTGATGAAGATAGGGAAGCTGTGATTTCGTGTATAGGGCAAGGAGGAATAACATCTTGTAGGAGTGAGGAAGAGCCAGTTGTGAGTGTGGGGGAAGTTCGTGAGGCAGTAGGTAAAATGAAAGGGGGTAAGGCAGCCGGGATTGATGGGATAAAGATAGAAATGTTAAAAGCAGGTGGGGATATAGTTTTGGAGTGGTTGGTGCAATTGTTTAATAAATGTATGGAAGAGGGTAAGGTACCTAGGGATTGGCAGAGAGCATGCATAGTTCCTTTGTATAAAGGCAAAGGGGATAAAAGAGAGTGCAAAAATTATAGGGGGATAAGTCTGTTGAGTGTACCTGGTAAAGTGTATGGTAGAGTTATAATTGAAAGAATTAAGAGTAAGACGGAGAATAGGATAGCAGATGAACAAGGAGGCTTTAGGAAAGGTAGGGGGTGTGTGGACCAGGTGTTTACAGTGAAACATATAAGTGAACAGTATTTAGATAAGGCTAAAGAGGTCTTTGTGGCATTTATGGATTTGGAAAAGGCGTATGACAGGGTGGATAGGGGGGCAATGTGGCAGATGTTGCAAGTGTATGGTGTAGGAGGTAGGTTACTGAAAGCAGTGAAGAGTTTTTACGAGGATAGTGAGGCTCAAGTTAGAGTATGTAGGAAAGAGGGAAATTTTTTCCCAGTAAAAGTAGGACTTAGACAAGGATGTGTGATGTCACCGTGGTTGTTTAATATATTTATAGATGGGGTTGTAAGAGAAGTAAATGCGAGGGTCTTGGCAAGAGGCGTGGAGTTAAAAGATAAAGAATCACACACAAAGTGGGAGTTGTCACAGCTGCTCTTTGCTGATGACACTGTGCTCTTGGGAGATTCTGAAGAGAAGTTGCAGAGATTGGTGGATGAATTTGGTAGGGTGTGCAAAAGAAGAAAATTAAAGGTGAATACAGGAAAGAGTAAGGTTATGAGGATAACAAAAGATTAGGTGATGAAAGATTGAATATCAGATTGGAGGGAGAGAGTATGGAGGAGGTGAACGTATTCAGATATTTGGGAGTGGACGTGTCAGCGGATGGGTCTATGAAAGATGAGGTGAATCATAGAATTGATGAGGGAAAAAGAGTGAGTGGTGCACTTAGGAGTCTGTGGAGACAAAGAACTTTGTCCTTGGAGGCAAAGAGGGGAATGTATGAGAGTATAGTTTTACCAACGCTCTTATATGGGTGTGAAGCGTGGGTGATGAATGTTGCAGCGAGGAGAAGGCTGGAGGCAGTGGAGATGTCATGTCTGAGGGCAATGTGTGGTGTGAATATAATGCAGAGAATTCGTAGTTTGGAAGTTAGGAGGAGGTGCGGGATTACCAAAACTGTTGTCCAGAGGGCTGAGGAAGGGTTGTTGAGGTGGTTCGGACATGTAGAGAGAATGGAGCGAAACAGAATGACTTCAAGAGTGTATCAGTCTGTAGTGGAAGGAAGGCGGGGTAGGGGTCGGCCTAGGAAGGGTTGGAGGGAGGGGGTAAAGGAGGTTTTGTGTGCGAGGGGCTTGGACTTCCAGCAGGCATGCTTGAGCGTGTTTGATAGGAGTGAATGGAGACAAATGGTTTTTAATACTTGACGTGCTGTTGGAGTGTGAGCAAAGTAACATTTATGAAGGGATTCAGGGAAACCGGCAGGCCGGACTTGAGTCCTGGAGATGGGAAGTACAGTGCCTGCACTCTGAAGGAGGGGTGTTAATGTTGCAGTTTAAAAACTGTAGTGTAAAGCACCCTTCTGGCAAGACAGTGATGGAGTGAATGATGGTGAAAGTTTTTCTTTTTCGGGCCACCCTGCCTTGGTGGGAATCGGCCGGTGTGATAATAAAAAAAAAAAAAAAAAAAAAATATAGGGAGGTACCACCTCTAGAACTGTCGTAGGGGTCCTCATCCTCAGAGAAAAGAATAAACTTGCTTCAGGGAAAACTCAGACAGTACAGGCTGTCTACAGAAGCTGTTTGAGAATTTTCTCCTACCACCCCCTATATTTCAAGTATGTTTTATTTATAGACAAAATACATTGGCCAAACATTAACAAAAATACAACAGAAAGTAAAACAACATAGGTAACTCAGAGCTACATCTCGAATACTTCGTCCAGCTCCCCTGCGGTGGGCCGCGTGCCCAGAATGTTGCAGGCATTTCCTCTCTGGATCGCACCACTGAGTTTCTGAAAGATGAAGCTGGTCGTCCTGTGGTCCTTGGTTTCTATGATGAGCTTTTCACCTAGCTCTTTGAGGAACTTTAGAGCACACTTGCCCCATGCTGCAAGGGTCTCCGACCCTATTAGAATGAAGTTATAGCAAGGGGGAAGGTCTTCATATTTTCGGATCTTCTGGGTCTCCCTGTGGCTGGCAGCTCCACCCCCTTCCACTACGGAGTATGGCAAGTAGGTGTCTGCCAATGTGGCAGCACAGGTGTAGTCCCAGGCAATCTGCTTTCCATCCTTCCAGGGTAGCATAGTGGCTACATAAGGACGCTTTTGACTTCCATCAGACCTCTGTACTTGGGGTTCTCGTTGAGCTGGGCAACGGGCTGTGGCGAGGATTCTCTTTATTATGTCATTGACCTCCTCATGTCTGGCATACTTCCTTTCTGCTGTGTGACACACGAGACCATGAAGTCCGAATTGATCAGCTGTCGCCCTGCCGCAAATACACCTATGTTCGGTGAGGATGGGGGCGGCTAGGCGAAGAGCAACACCAATCCGAATGGCCTGTGGGTCGAGACGGGTGCCCAGGGAGGAATTGGGAACAGCTAACAGGAAATCTCCTGAGTGTGGTGCCTTCACTGCCAGAAGACGAGCTTTGCTCTTTCCTTAAGCATTGGAGAGCATTGTGATGCCGATTTTTTCCATGATCGGTTTGTCCCAGTGGGACTGTTTGTGCTGTTTGGGAGGAGCTGGTCTACTGGAGGAGTCTGTAAGGGTGTCCCACCGAATCGCTGCTTCAGTAAACCTGGGGTCTTGAGCTCCTACCACGTCTCTCAAGCGTTCGGGAACAATCTTCTTGACTAATGCACTGGAAGCCAAACACGAAGACAGAAAAGCAGGTAAAGCAACATGCGTTGCTTTGCGCACCCCTATACCTCCCTGTCGCACTGGGAGGCTTGCCTGATCCCATTGTTGATCCTCTAGTGACAGGTTCAGTGCCTTCTTAAAAGTTGATCTCAGGTGTGCATCATATTCATCGAGTGTTGGGCTGTCAAAAGAGAGTGCACACCTCAAGAAGTAAGTGAGTCTTGGCATAGTAAGACACCTTGTGAGGAGATACAGAGCATCATGGGCATCAAGATTGCTTATTCTCTCCTCCATTCTCATCAGGTCATTCAATTTGTCCCTGAGGACAGTATCGATGGCCTGGTGACCCAGCGGTGCCCCAAAGAGGGTACTGGTGGACGGAGTTGTAGTTGAGACTTCTGGGAGGATTCTTCGCACAGCATTGATTATTTCCTTGTTTGCTGTGATAATTTCACACTTGGAGGGATTGAGGATGAGTCCCAATATATATATATATATATATATATATATATATATATATATATATATATATATATATATATATATATATATATATATATATACATATATATATATATATATATATATATATATATATATATATATATATATATATATATATATATATATATATACATATATATATATATATTTATATATATATATATATATATATATATATATATATATATATATATATATATATATATATATATATATATATATATATATATATATATATATATGTGTGTGTGTGTGTGTGTGTGTGTGTGTGTGTGTGTGTGTGTCGTGCCGAATAGGTAAAACTGGTCAGTCCGCAAGAACTCATTTAAAACTAAGTCCTTTCTAAAATTTTCTGTTATACCTTTTAAAATATATATTTTTGTCATTTATGCTAATGTAAAAATTAATAATTTTGTATCAAAGCACCTTAGGAAACTTACCTAACCTTATTATAACAAGCGCTATTTAATTTAGTCTAATTCAGCTAAATATACTTTAGATAAACAAACATGAAATATATTTTTTTCGTTATGTTCAGAATAATTTTTGCGAAATTATTGCATACACAAATTTTCATTTGCCTTATTCGGCAAAAAGAGCCTTGCTATTAAGCCAAAATAGCAAGTTTTACCTATTCGGCACACACACACACACACACACACACACACAAAGTGCAAAGGTTTTCAACAAGGCTAGTTCCAGAGCTAAAGGCTAAGGGAAATCGGCCTGACGATAGAGGAGGACAGGAGGGTTAGGGGAGACATGATAACGACATACAAAATACTGCTAGGAATAGATAACGTGGACAGAGACTTGACGTTTCAGAGATGGGACATCGAAACATGGGGTCACAGTTGGAAATTGAAGACTCAGATGAGTCAAAGGGATGTTAGGAAGTATTTCTATAGCCACAGAACTTTCAGGAAGTGAAATAGTCTGGCAGTTGATGTAGTGGAAGCAGGATCTATACATAGTTTTAAGACGAGGTATAATAAAGCTCATGGAGCAGGGAGAGAGGACCTAGTGGAAATCAGTGAAGAGGCGGGGGCCAGGAGATATGACTCGACCTCTGAATACAAACAGGTAAGTATAAATGAGTACACACACACACACACACACACACACACACACACACGCACACACACACACACACACACGTTTAGACATCTGAGGAAGGAGTCATTCACGACATTGTACACAGTGTACGTAAGGCCTATACTGCAATATGCAGCGCCAGTATGGAACCCTCACTTAGTCAAACACGTCACGAAATTGGAGAAAGTGCAAAAAATTTGCAACACGATTAGTCCCGGAACTGAGGGGTATGTCTTATGAGGAGAGGTTAAGGGAACTCAACCTGATAGGAGGGATAGAGGTGACATGATAACAACGTATAAAATACTAAGAGGCATTGACAAGGTGGACAAGGATCAAATGTTTCAGAGATGGGATACAGTAACACGGGGACACAATTAGAAACTGAAAACCCAGATGAGTCATAGGGATGTTAGGAAGTATTTCTTTAGTCTTAGAGTTGTCAGGAGCTGGAATAATCTGGAGAGTGAAGTAGTGGAAGCAAGTTCCATAAATATCTTTAAGAAGAGGTATGACAAATATCATGGAGCAGGGAGAGAGTGAATTAGTATCGACCAGTGAAGAGGCGGGGCCAGGAGGTATGACTCGACCCCTGCAACCACATATAGGCGAGTACACACACACACGCACACACATACACACTATTTTCCGGCATATAAGACGCACGAGTGTCGGGTAGGCTTTCCGTTATGCTAAAGCGTAACGGAAATCCTATCCTAGACTCTGACTTTGAGCATAAAAGGCGCAGGGTGATTTTCCAAGAATATTTTTTTTTGAGGGGGGTGGGGGGGAGAGAAAATAAAAGAGCGCCTTAAATGTCGTGAAATACGAGTGGAACAACCGGATTAATAAACTTTGGGTATCAGTTTTGTGGCTCTGAATCAGAAAAAAATAATCTTGTGTATAATGATTCACTAAATTCCATTACACGGTTTAAAAATTTCTAAAAGCGTCTTTTTTTTTCTTTCATATATATCAACTGGGATCTTCATTAAATTTCCTAAAATTACTTTTATAACTCAGTTCCATTTTCCTCTTGTAATCCCACCTGTTTAATTACATTATGCCATAACTTTATCAGTTTACTAATTTCTTCCCCAGTGAAAATTTTACTAAAA
Organism: Cherax quadricarinatus; assembly: GCF_026875155.1. Taxonomy (NCBI): domain Eukaryota; kingdom Metazoa; phylum Arthropoda; class Malacostraca; order Decapoda; family Parastacidae; genus Cherax; species Cherax quadricarinatus. The sequence continues at coordinate 77,599,834 of NC_069407.1, forward strand.
ATTTTTTTACGTGTGAATAATATTTCAAAAATTTAAAACGTTTAAGAAAGGAATAATAGTAAAAACATTTAAAGTGAGAATTGAAAAAAAAAGTGAAAATACTAAAAAAGTAATTGTTAAGGCTTTTAGAGAGAATATATCTCAATAGACGTCAATTTGCTAGTTGATAGTTAAAAATAACCTTCTCGGCAGCCAACACCTAACCTACGTATTTCGATAAATGTACGTATTTAGTCCTAGCGTGTGTGTGTGTGTGTGTGTGTGTGTGTGTGTGTGTGTGTGTGTGTGTGTGTGTGTGTGTGTGTGTGTGTATGTGTGTGTGTGTGTGTGTGTGTGTGTGTGTGTGTGTGTGTGTGTGTGTGTGTGTGTGTGTGTATGTGTGTGTGTGTGTGTGTGTGTGTGTGTGTGTGTGTGTGTGTGTGTGTGTGTGTGTGTGTGTGTGTGTATGTGTGTGTGTGTGTGTGTGTGTGTGTGTGTGTGTGTGTGTGTGTGTGTGTGTGTGTGTGTGTGTGTGTGTATGTGTGTGTGTATGTGTGTGTGTGTGTGTGTGTGTGTGTGTGTGTGTGTGTGTGTGTATGTGTGTGTGTGTGTGTATGTGTGTGTGTGTGTGTGTGTGTGTTGTGTGTGTAGGTACTCACTCGCCTAGTTGTACCCACCTAGTTGTGGTTACAGGGGTCGATTCACAGCTCCTGGCCCTGCCTCTTCGTTGGTCGCTACTAGGTCACTCTTCCTGCTCCATGAGCTATATCATACCTCTTCTTAAAGCTATGTATGGATCCTGCCTCTACTACATTACTTCCCAGACTGTTACACTTGCCGACAACTCTGGCTGAAGAAATATTTCCTAACATCCCTGTGATTCATCTGAGTCTTCAGTTTTCAATTGTGACCCCTTGTTGCTGTGTCCCATCTCTGGAACATCCTATCTCTGTCAACCTTGTCGATTCCTCTCGTTATCATATCCCCCCTATCTCTCCCGTCTTCCAGTGTTGTCAGGTCTATTTCCCTTAACCTCTCCTCGTAGGATATTTTCCTTAGTTCCGGGACTAATCTTGTTGCCAACCTTTGCACTTTTAGTTTCCTTCCAAGCGTAACCTTACCGCTCAATAAGCCTAACCTTTACCACCCAGAAAGCCTAACCTCAATTGTAGGCAAATTACTAGAGTCAATTATAGCTGATAATATAAGAAGCCATCTTGGTAAGAATAATTTGATTAATGATAATCAACATGGATTCACGAGGGGCCGTTCCTGCCTAGTTTACTTTTTTCAGTTAAGTTTTTGAGGCTGCTGATCATGATAAAGTATTCGATACTGTTTATTTGGTTTTTGGAAGAGTACCACACCAAAGACTGTTAAAGAAAGTGGCATCTCATGGCACTGGGGAAAAAAGTGCTGTCATGGATCGAGTCATGGCTCACCAATAGGAATCAGTGTGTTTGCATAATTATTAAATCTGAGTTTGATCTGTAGCAAGTGACTTTTCACAGGGATCAGTTTTGGGCCCATTGTTGTTAATAATATATATCAATGACCTTGACGAGGGAATTACAAGTGATATGAGCAAATTCGCTGATGACACGAAGACAGGTAGGATAATCGATTCAGATGTCACGGAACTTCAGGAGGATTTAGACAAACTCACTTCGTGGTGAGAAAAGTGGCAGATGCAGTTCAATGTAGATAAATGCAATGTTCTAAAGCTCGGGAATGTTCCTAACCCTAGCACCTACCAGCTTAATAATGTTGAACCTAGCTGTACAGAATGCGAAAAGGGCTTGTGGGTTATGGTGAGCAGCAACCTTAAACCAAGACAGCAATTCCTAAGCGTACGTAATAAGGCAAATAGATTACTGGCATAAATATCAAGAAGTGTAAACAACAGAAGTCCAGCGGTTATACTACAGGTTTATAAATCATTAGTAAGGTCTCACCATTTTACGGAATGGATATAAATTCGTTAGAAAACATTCAGCAATAAATGACAAAATTAATGTAAGTTAAGACACATGTGCAACATCTGGTTATCTTTATTGTAGACGTTTCGCCCTCCAGTGGCTTTATCAATACAGATTCTAGGACATAATTAGAAGACAGTTGAACTATATACAAAAGATGAGGTAATCAGTCCCTCAGCCTTGGAGTTAGTGTTCACAGCATCGTGGTGGAGGAGAATCTGGAGCACAGGCAAGAAGACTGGCGGTTATATAGGCGTCAGTGGAAAAGGACGTGTAGCAGACGGGGGCATAGTCACTGATAGGCGGGATTCCCTAGTGGAAGTAGGTCCTTCCCAAAGAGATGGGTTAGTTGTAGTAGCCGTGAAGAAGGTCTTGTAGATGTCCTCTGAACCAAGATTCTCCTCCACCACGATGCTGTGAACATTAACTCCAAGGCTGAGGGACTGATTACCTCATCTTTTGTATATAGTTCTACTGTCTTCTAATTATGTCCTAGAATATGTATTGATAAAGCCACTGGATGGCGAAACGTCTACAATAAAGATATCCAGATGTTGCACATGTGTCTTAACTTACATATTGTCGGTATTTTATACCTTTCTTGCACGACAAAATTAATACATAACATTAGAAGTCTTCCTTATGAAGAAAGATTGAAGACTCTTAAACTACATTCACTTGTTAGACGAAGAATGAGGGGAGACCTGATCGAAGTGTATAAGTGGAAGATAGGTATTAATAAAGGGGATATTAATAAGGTCTTGAGGATATCTCTCCAATAGAGAACCCGCAGTAATGGATTTAAATTAGACAAGTTTAGATTTAGAAAGGATATAAGAAAGTATTGGTTTGGAAATAGGGTAGTTGATGAGTGGAACAGTCTACCTAGTCGGGTTATTGAGGCTAAAACCTTAGGTAGTTTCAAATTTAGGCTGGATAAATACATGAGTGAGAGTGGTTTTATTTGAGTGGGACTTTCATATGAGTAAATGGAATTGCATTGAAAATTAGGTTGGGAAAATATTCTGTTAGTGGGATGGTTTGTGAAGAACCTGCCTTGTATGGGCCAACAGGCCTGCTGCAGTGTTCCTCCTTTCTTACGTTCTTATTAGTGCAATATGACAACCGACTATTGTATTACCACAATGACGACTGTCCCCATGACAACTATCACCATGACAACCATCACCATGACAACCATCACCATGACAACCATCACCATGACAACCATCACCATGACAGTTATCACACTGCTGAAACGTGACAACCATTATGATAACTACAAAAACAGAGTTCCATGAATATTATCACCATGACGATCACCATAGTTTCATCATGATAACGATTACCATAAAAACAGTTATTCTGACAAATATCACAAACACAATCAGTGGCGGACATACATTTTTGGGGCCCTGTTATGGAGGCCCCTTAGCCAACCCTCTCATACAGTAGACCCAAAAAGTTTAATCAAAGTGGACTAAAGCGACTTCTGGGGCCCCTTCGGGATTAGGGGCCCTCAAGCTTAAGCTTCATTAGTTTCGTAGTACATCCTGCCCTGAAGACAACTACAGTTTTACAGTACCATTACCACCAGCAGAAACCAGGAGCCAAGAGATCATAACCGACATGTTTGAGGGAAACTCCGGTACGGACGGGGGCTGAACCCGTGGTGAATATGTCATAGAACTCCAGACCGACGCGTTATCCACTGGGCCAGCTGGCTACCACAAGAATCATCCAACTAGGTATATTTATAAACTATAAGAAGGTTAGCATAGGCACCACTGTGACCACAAATGCAAGTTTTTTCAGACTAATCTCCCGCCAGCGTGGCCGTGGCGGTCTGGAGTTTTATGATTCACTCACCCCGAGTTCAATCCCCACCCCGAACCGTAATTTGTGTGCAATCTTATCATCACTAAGTCTTGATTCATGATGGAGGCAACTCGTGGTTTACCAGAGTCAGGAAGCTCAAGAGAACCCTAGACCAAGGACATACCAGACAGCGTTATTCCTAATGCTAATCTGCTACTTATGAGTCACGGATCTTAAGATGGAGAAACGGAAGGAAAATAGCGAAGGAGATAAAAGGGGATTATATCCAGATACAAGTATGAAAATAAGTGTTTTCAAGGCCTAAGATCACTAAACATGGAACAAGAACATGAAGACTCATGCAAACGTAGAATTTGCCTCTCTTGTACTCATCTTTTTCCTCAAAGAGGGTTTATTGATGCAAGTGAGGGGCTGTTGATGCAAGGAATAAGTCTTGCACTTCCGTTCCTTGGGTCTGGTAGGCAGTGCACATGACATACATGGTAGGGAGTGTACATGGCACACATGGTAGGTAGTGTACATGGCACACATGGTAGGTAGTGTACAGGGTACAAAAGGTAGGCAGTGTGCAGGGTACACATGGTAGGCAGTGTACAGGGTACAAAAAGTATACAGTGTACATGGCACACATGGTAGGTAGTGAACATGGCACACATGGTAGGCAGTGTACAGGGTACACAAGGTAGGCAGTGTGCAGGGTACACATGGTAGGAAGTGTACAGGGTTCACAAGGTAGGCAGTGTACATGGCACACATGGTAGGTAGTGTGCAGGGTACACAAGGTAGGCAGTGTGCAAGGTACACATGGTAGGATGTGTACAGGGTACACAAAGTAGACAGTGTACATGGCACACATGGTAGGTAGTGTACAGGGTACAAAAGGTAGGCAGTGTCCAGGGTACACATGAAAGGAAGTGTACAGGGAACACAAGGAAGGCAGTGTACAGGGTACACAAGGAAGGCAGTGTACAGGGTACGCATGGTAGGCAGTGTGCAGGGTACACATAGTAGGCAGTGTACAGGGTACACAAGATAGACAGCGCACAGGGTACACAAGGTAGGCAGTGTACAGGGTACAAATAGTAGGCAGTGTAGAGGGTACACATGGTAGGCAGTGTACAGGGTACACAAGAGAGGCAGTGCACAAGGTACACAAGGTAGGCAGTGCGCAGGGTACGCAAGGTAGGCAGTGTACAGGGTACACATGGTAGGCAGTGTAAAGGGTACACATGCTAAGCAGCGTACGGGGTACACATGGTAGGCAGTGTACAGGGTACACAAGGAAAGCAGTGTACAGGATACACATGGTAGGCAGTGTACAGGGTACACAAGGTAGGCAGTGCACAGGGTACACAAGGTAGGCAGTGTATAGGGTACACATGGTAGGCAGTGTACAGGGTACACATGGTAAGCAGTGTACAGGGTACACATGGTAGGCAGTGTACAGGGTACACTAGGTAGGCAGTACAGGGTGCACATGTTAGGCAGTGTACAGGGTACACATGGTAGGCAGTGTATAGGGCACGCAAGGTAGGCAGTACAGAGTACACATGGTAGGCTGTGTACAGGGAACACAAGGTAGACAGTGTACAGGGTACACATAGTAGGCAGTGTACAGGGTACACAAGGTAGGCAGTGTACAGGGCACACAAGGTAGGCAGCACAGGGTACACATGGTAATCAGTGTACAGGGTACACAAGATAGGCAGTGCACAAGGTACAAAAGGTATTCAGTGCACAGGATACACATGGTAGGCAGTGTACAGGGTACACATGCTAAGCAGTGTACAGGGTACACATGGTAGGCAGTGTACAGGGTACACAAGGTAGGCAGTGTACAGGGTACACATGCTAGGCAGAGTACAGGGTACACAAGGTAGGCAGTGCACAGGGTACACAAGATAGGCAGTGTACAGGATACACATTGTAGCCAGTGTACAGTATACACATGCTAAGCAGCGTACAGGGTACACATGGTAGCAGTGTACAGGGTACACAAGGTAGGCAGTGTACAGGGTGCACATGGTAGGCAGTGTACAGGGTACACATGGTAGGCAGTGTACAGGGTACACAAGGTATGCAGTGCACAGGGTACGCAAGATAGGCAGTGTACATGGTACACATGGAAGGCAGTGTACAGGGTACACAAGGTAGGCAGTACACAGGGTACACATAGTACGCAGTGTACAGTGTACACGTGGTAGGCAGAATACAGGGGACACAAGGCAGGCAGTGTACGCGGTACACATGGTAGGCAGTGTACATAGTGCACATGGTAGGCAGTGTGCAGGGTACACATTGTAGGTAGTGTATAGGATACGCATAATAGCCAGTGTACAGGGTACACAAGGTATGCAGTGCCCAGGGTACACAAGGTTGGCAGTGTACAGGGTACACATGATAGGCAGAGTACAGGGTACACATGCTAAGAAGTGTACAGGCTACACATGGTAGGTAGTGTACAGGGTACACATGGTAGGCAGTGTACAGAGTACAAAAGGTATGCAGTGCCCAGGGTACACAAGGTAGGCAGTGTACAGGGTACACATGGTAGGCAGTGTACAGGGTATACATGCTAAGAAGTGTGCAGAGTACACATAGTAGCAGTGTACAGGATACAAAAGGTAGGCAGTGTACAGGGTATACAAGGTAGGCAGAACAATGTACATTTGGTAGGCTGTGCAAAGAGAACACAAGGTAGGCAGTGTACAGGGAACACAAGGTAGGCAGTGTATAGGGTACACAAGGTAGGCAGAGTACGGGGTACACAAGGTAGACAGTGTACAGAGTACACATCGAAGGCAGTATATAGGGTACATAAGGTAGGCAGTGTACCCTGTACCCAGTACACAAGGTAGGCAGAGTACAGGGAACATATCGTAGGCAGTGTACAGGGATCACAAGGTAGACAGTGTATAGGGTACACAAAGTAGGCAGTGTACAGGGTACATATGTTAGGCAGTGTAGAGGGTGCACAAGGTAGGCAGTGCACAGGGTACAAAAGGTAGGCAGTGTACAGGGTACACATCGTAGGCAGTGTACAGGGTACACAAGGTAGCCAGTGTGCATGGTACACAAGGTAGGCAGTGTACAGGGTACACATGGAAGGCAGTGTCCAGGGTACACATGGTAGGCAGTGTACAGGGTACAAAAGGAAGGCAGTGTACAGGGTACACATGCTAAGCAGTGCACAGGGAACACATGGTAAGCAGTGAACAGGGTACACAAGGTAGGCAGTATATAGGGTACACAAAGTAGGCAGTGTGCAGGGCACACAAGGTAGGCAGTACAGGGTACATATGGTAGGCTGTGTAAAGGGTACACAAGGTAGGCAGTGCACAGGGTACACAAGGGAGGCAGTACAGGGTACACATGGTCGGCTTTGTACAGAGAACACAAGGTAGCAAGTGTACAGGGTACACATCGTAGGTAATGTAGGGTACACAAGGTAGGCAGTGCACAAGGTACACATGGTAGGCAGTGTATAGGGTACAAAAGGTAGGCAGTGTACAGGGTACACAAGGCAGGCAGTGTACAGGGTACACATGGTAGGCAGTGTATAGGGTACACAAGGTAGGCAGAGTACAGGGTACACAAAGTAGGCAGTGTACAGGGTACACAAAGTAGGCAGTGAACAGGGTACAAATGGTAAGCAGTGTATAGGGTACACATGGTAGTTCGTGTACAGGGTACGCATGGTAGACAGTGTACAGGGTACACATGGCACGGAGTGTACTGGGTACACAAGGTAGGCAGTGTACAGGGAACACATGGTAGGCAGTGAACAGGGTACGCTTGGTATGCAGAATACAGGGTACACAAGGTAGGCAGTGTATGCGGTACACATGGTAGGCAGTGTACAACGTACACATGGTAAGCAGTGTACAGGGTACACATGGTAGGGAGCGTACAAAGTACGCATGGTAGTCAGTGTACAGGGTACACATGGTAGGCAGTGTACAGGGTACACATGGGAGGCAGAGTACAGGGTACCCAAGGTAGGCAGTGCACACGGTACACAAGGTAGGCAGTGTACAGGGTACATATCGTAGGCAGTGCACAGGGTACACATGCTAAGCAGCGTGAATGGTACACATGGTAGGGAGTGTACAGTGTACACACGATAGGCAGTGTACAGGGTACACAAGATAGGCAGTGCACAGGGTACACAAGGTAGGCAGTGTACAGGGTTCACAAGGAAGGCAGATTACAGGGTACACATGGTAGGCAGTGTACAGGATACACATTTTACGCAGTGTACAGGGTACACAAGGTAGGAAGTGTACAGTGCACACAAGGTAGGCAGCACAGAGTACACTTGGTACTCTGTGTACAGGGAACACAAGGTAGACAGTGTACAGAGTACACATGGTAAGCAGTGTATATGGTACACAAGGTAGGCAGTGTACGGGATACACAAGGTAGGCAGTGTACAGGGAACACATCGAAGGCAGAGTATAGTGTACACAAGGTAGGCAGTGTACATGGTACACAAGGTAGGCAGTGTACAAGGTACACATGGTAGGCAGTGTATAGGGTACACAAGGTAGACAGTGTACAGGTTACACAAGGTAGGCAGTGTACAGGGTACACAAGGTAGGCAGTGTACAGGTAAACATGGTATCCAGTGTACAGGACACACAAGGTAGGCAGTGCACAGGGTACACAAGGTAGGCAGTGTACAGGGTACACATCGTAGGCAGTGTACAGGGTACACAAGATAAGCAGTGTGCAGCGTACTCATGGTAGTCAGTGTACAGGGTGCTCATAGTAGGCAGAGTACAGGGTACACAAGGTAGGCAGTGCACCGGGTACACAAGGCAGGCAGTGTACAGGGTACACAAGATAGGCAGTGTACAGGGTACACATGGTAGGCAGTGTACAAGGTACACATGGTAGGCAGAGTATAAGGTACACAAGGTAGGCAGTGAACAGGATACACAAGTTAGGCAGTACAGGGTACACATGGTAGGCTGTGTACTGGGAACACAAGGTAGCCAGTGCACAGGGTACACATTGTAGGCAGTGTATAGGGTACACAAGGTAGGCAGTGTATAGGGTTCACAAGGTAGGCAGTGTACAGGGAACAGAAGGTAGGCAGTGTGCAGAGTACACATGGTAGGCAGTGTATAGGGTACAAAAAGTAGGCAGTGTACAGGGTACACAAGGTAGGCAGTGTACAGGGTACACATGGGAGCCAGAGTACAAGGTACACAAGGTAGGCAGTGTACAGGGTACACAAGGTAGGCAGTACAGGGTGCACTTGGTAGGCTGTGTAATGGGAACACAAGGTAAGCAGTGTACATGGTACAAATTGTAGGCAGTGTATAGGGTACACAAGGTAGGCAGTGTATAGGGTACACAAGGTAGGCAGTGTACAGGGAACAGAAGGTAGGCAGTGTACAGAGTACACATGGTAGGCAGTGTATAGGGTACACAAGTAGGCAGTGTACAGGGTACACAAAGTAGGCAGAGTACAGGGTACACATGCTAAGCAGTGCACAGGGAACACATGGTAAGCAGTGAACAGGGTACACAAGGTAGGCAGTATATAGGGTACACAAAGTAGGCAGTGTGCAGGGCACACAAGGTAGGCAGTACAGGGTACATATGGTAGGCTGTGTAAAGGGTACACAAGGTAGGCAGTGCACAGGGTACACAAGGGAGGCAGTACAGGGTACACATGGTCGGCTTTGTACAGAGAACACAAGGTAGCAAGTGTACAGGGTACACATCGTAGGTAATGTAGGGTACACAAGGTAGGCAGTGCACAAGGTACACATGGTAGGCAGTGTATAGGGTACAAAAAGGTAGGCAGTGTACAGGGTACACAAGGCAGGCAGTGTACAGGGTACACATGGTAGGCAGTGTATAGGGTACACAAGGTAGGCAGAGTACAGGGTACACAAAGTAGGCAGTGTACAGGGTACACAAAGTAGGCAGTGAACAGGGTACAAATGGTAAGCAGTGTATAGGGTACACATGGAAAGTTCGTGTACAGGGTACGCATGGTAGACAGTGTACAGGGTACACATGGCACGGAGTGTACTGGGTACACAAGGTAGGCAGTGTACAGGGAACACATGGTAGGCAGTGAACAGGGTACGCTTGGTATGCAGAATACAGGGTACACAAGGTAGGCAGTGTATGCGGTACACATGGTAGGCAGTGTACAACGTACACATGGTAAGCAGTGTACAGGGTACACATGGTAGGGAGCGTACAAAGTACGCATGGTAGTCAGTGTACAGGGTACACATGGTAGGCAGTGTACAGGGTACACATGGGAGGCAGAGTACAGGGTACCCAAGGTAGGCAGTGCACACGGTACACAAGGTAGGCAGTGTACAGGGTACATATCGTAGGCAGTGCACAGGGTACACATGCTAAGCAGCGTGAATGGTACACATGGTAGGGAGTGTACAGTGTACACACGATAGGCAGTGTACAGGGTACACAAGATAGGCAGTGCACAGGGTACACAAGGTAGGCAGTGTACAGGGTTCACAAGGAAGGCAGATTACAGGGTACACATGGTAGGCAGTGTACAGGATACACATTTTACGCAGTGTACAGGGTACACAAGGTAGGAAGTGTACAGTGCACACAAGGTAGGCAGCACAGAGTACACTTGGTACTCTGTGTACAGGGAACACAAGGTAGACAGTGTACAGAGTACACATGGTAAGCAGTGTATATGGTACACAAGGTAGGCAGTGTACGGGATACACAAGGTAGGCAGTGTACAGGGAACACATCGAAGGCAGAGTATAGTGTACACAAGGTAGGCAGTGTACATGGTACACAAGGTAGGCAGTGTACAAGGTACACATGGTAGGCAGTGTATAGGGTACACAAGGTAGACAGTGTACAGGTTACACAAGGTAGGCAGTGTACAGGGTACACAAGGTAGGCAGTGTACAGGTAAACATGGTATCCAGTGTACAGGACACACAAGGTAGGCAGTGCACAGGGTACACAAGGTAGGCAGTGTACAGGGTACACATCGTAGGCAGTGTACAGGGTACACAAGATAAGCAGTGTGCAGCGTACTCATGGTAGTCAGTGTACAGGGTGCTCATAGTAGGCAGAGTACAGGGTACACAAGGTAGGCAGTGCACCGGGTACACAAGGCAGGCAGTGTACAGGGTACACAAGATAGGCAGTGTACAGGGTACACATGGTAGGCAGTGTACAAGGTACACATGGTAGGCAGAGTACAAGTTACACAAGGTAGGCAGTGAACAGGATACACAAGTTAGGCAGTACAGGGTACACATGGTAGGCTGTGTACTGGGAACACAAGGTAGGCAGTGTACAGGGTACACATTGTAGGCAGTGTATAGGGTACACAAGGTAGGCAGTGTATAGGGTACACAAGGTAGGCAGTGTACAGGGAACAGAAGGTAGGCAGTATACAGAGTACACATGGTAGGCAGTGTACAGGGTACACAAAGTAGGCAGTGTACTGGGTACACAAGGGAGGCAGTGTACAGGGTACACATAAGAGCCAGAGTACAAGGTACACAAGGTAGGCAGTGTACAGGGTACACAAGGTAGGCAGTGCACAGGGTACACAAGGTAGGCAGCGTACGGGGAAGACATGGAAGGCAGTGTACAGGGTACACATGCTCAGCAGTGTACAGGGTACCCATGGTAGGCAGTGTACAGGGTGCATATGGTAGGCAGTGTACAGGGTACACAAGGTAGGCAGTGCACAGGGTACACACGGTAGGAAGTGTACAGGGTATATATCGTAGGCAGTGTACAGAGTACACATGCTAAGCAGTGCGCAGGGTACACATGGTAGGCAGTGTACAGAATACACATGGCACGCAGTGTACAGGGTACACAAGGAAGGAAGTGTACAGTGCACACAAGGTAGGCAGTACACAGTACACTTGGTACTCTGTGTACAGTGAACACAAGGTAGACAGTGTACAGGGTACACATGATAAGCAGTGTATATGGTACACAAGGTAGGCAGTGTACGGGGTACACGAGGTAGGCAGTGTACAGAGTACACATCGAAGGCAGAGAATAGTGTACACAATGTAGGCAGTGTACATGGTACACAAGGTAGGCAGTGTACAAGGTACACATGGTAGGCAGTGTATAGGGTACACAAGGTAAACAGTGTACAGGGTACACATGGTATCCAGTCTACAGGGCACACAAGGTAGGCAGTGCAAAGGGTACACAAGGTAGGCAGTGTAAAGGGTACACATCGGAGGCAGTGTACAGGGTACACATGCTAAGCAGTGTGCAGCGTACACATGATAGTCAGTGTACAGTGTACTCATAGTAGGCAGAGTACAGGGTACACAAGGTAGGCAGTGCACCGGGTACACAAGGCAGGCAGTGTACAGGGTACATAAGATAGGCAGTGTACAGGGTACACATGGTAGGCAGTGTACAAGGTGAGAGTAAGACACATGTGCAACATCTGGTTATCTTTATTGTAGACGTTTCGCCATCCAGTGGCTTTATCAATACAAATTCTAGGACATAACTTGAAGACAGTAGAACTATGTACAGAAGATGAGGTAATCAGTCCCTCAACCTAGGAGTAGGTGCGAACAGCACCATAGTCGTGGAGATTCTGAAGCAGAAGAAAGAATCCTGGTGCTTATATAGTAACGTCAGGTGTAGCAGACGAGGGCATATTCACTGGTAGGCGGGATTCCCCAGTGGAAGTAGGTCCTTCCCAAAGAGATGGGTTAGTTGTAGTAGTAGTTGTCGTAGTCGTGAAGGTTATGTACATGTCCTCAATAAAGATAACCAGATGTTGCACATGTGTCTTACTCTCATCTTGTCGGTATTATATACCATTCGTACACAACTTGTCAGACACTGCAACATCATGGAATCTTAATTCTGAGGACATGTACATAACCTTCACAACTACGACAACTACTACTACAACTAACCCATCTCTTTGGGAAGGACCTACTTCCACTGGGGAATCCCGCCTACCAGTGAATATGCCCTCGTCTGCTACACCTGACGTTACTATATAAGCGCCAGGATTCTTTCTTCTGCTTCAGAATCTCCACGACTATGGTGCTGTTCGCACCTACTTCTAGGTTGAGGGACTGATTACCTCATCTTCTGTACACAGTTCTACTGTCTTCAAGTTATGTCCTAGAATTTGTATTGATAAAGCCACTGGATGGCGAAACGTCTACAATAAAGATAACCAGATGTTGCACATGTGTCTTACTCTCATCTTGTCCGTATTATATACCATTCGTACACAGTGTACAAGGTACACATGGTAGGCAGAGTACAAGGTACACAAGGTAGGCAGTGAACAAGATACACAAGTTAGGCAGTACAGGGTACACATGGTAGGCTGTGTACTGGGAACAAAAGGTAGGCAGTGCACAGGGTACACATTGTAGGCAGTGTATAGGGTACACAAGGTAGGCAGTGTATAGGGTACAAAAGGTAGGCAGTGTGCAGGGTACACAAGGTAGCAGTGCACAGGGTACACAAGGGAGGCAGTAGAGGGTACACGTGGTCGGCTTTGTACAGGGAACACAAGGTAGCAAGTGTACAGGGTACACATGGTAGGTAATGTACGGTACACAAGGTAGGCAGTGCACACGGTACGCAAGATAGGCAGTGTACAGGGTACACATCGTAGGCAGTGTACAGGGTACACATGCTAAGCAGCGTGCATGGTACACATGGTAGGGGGTGTACAGTGTACACAAGGTAGGCAGTGTACAGGGTTCACAAGGAAGGCAGATTACAAGGTACACATGGTAGGCAGTGTACAGGACACATGGTACACAGTGTACAGGGTACACAAGGTAGGAAGTGTATAGTGCACACAAGGTAGGCAGTACAGAGTACACTTGGTCCTCTGTGTACAGGGAACACGAGGTAGACAGTGTACAGAGTACACATGGTAAGCAGTGTATATGGTACACAAGGTACGCAGTGTACGGGGTACACAAGGTAGGCAGTGTACAGGGTACACATCGAAGGCAGAGTATAGTGAACACAAGGTAGGCAGTGTACATGATACACAAGGTAGGCAGTGTACAAGGTACACATGGTAGGCAGTGTACAGGGTACACAAGGTAGACAGCGTACAGGTTACACAAGGTAGGCAGTGTACGGGGTACACAAGGTAGGCAGTGTGCAGGGTACACATGATATCCAGTGTACAGGGCACACAAGGTAGGCAGTGCACAGGGTACACAAGGTAGGCAGTGTACAGGGTACACATGGTAGGCAGTGTACGGGGTACACATGCTAAGCAGTGTGCAGCGTACACATGATAGTCAGTGTACAGGGTACTCATAGTAGGCAGAGTACAGGGTACACAAGGTAGGCAGTGCACCGGGTACACAAGGCAGGCAGTGTACAGGGTACATAAGATAAGCAGTGTACAGGGTACACATGGTAGGCAGTGTACAAGGTACACATGATAGGCAGAGTACAAGGTACACAAGGTAGGCAGTGAACAGGATACACAAGTTAGGCAGTACAGGGAACACAAGGTAGGCAGTGCACAGGGTACACAAGGTATGCAGTGTACAGGGTACACATGGTAGGCAGTGTATAGGGTACGGAAGGTAGGCAGTGTACAGAGTACACAAGGCAGGCAGTGTACAGGGTACACATGGTAGGCAGTGTATCGGGTACACAAGGTAGGCAGTGTACAGGGTACACATGGTAGGCAGTGTACAGGGTACACAAGGTAGGCAGTGTACAGGATAAACAAGGTAGGCAGTGTTCAGGGTACACATGGTAGACAGTGCACCGGGTACACATGGTAGGCAGTGTATAGGGTACACATAGTAGAGAGTGTACAGGGTACACAAGGCAGGCAGTGTTCAGGGTACACAAGATAGGCAGTGCACAGTGTACACAAGGTAGGCAGTGTACAGGGTACACATGGTAGGCTGTGTACAGGGTGCACAAGATAGGCAGTGCAGGATACACATGGAAGGCTGTGTACAGGGAACACGAGGTAGTCAGTGTAGAGGGTACACATTGTAGGCAGTGTGCAGGGTACACAAGGTAGGCAGTATACAGAGTACACATGGTAGGCAGTGTACAGGGTACACAAATATAGGCAGTGTATAGGGTACACCAGGTAGGCAGTGTACAGGGTACATATGGAAGCCAGAGTACAAGGTACACAAGGTAGGCAGTGTACAGGGTACACAAGGTAGGCAGTTCAGGGTGCACTTGGTAGGCTGTGTAATGGGAACACAAGGAAGGCAGTGTACATGGTACAAATTGTAGGCAGTGTATAGGGTACACAAGGAAGGCAGTGTATAGGGTACACAAGGTAGGCACTGTACAGGGAACAGAAGGTAGGCAGTGTACAGAGTACACATGGTAGGCAGTGTATAGGGTACACAAAGTATGCAGTGTGGAGGGTACACAAAGTAGGCAGTGTACAGGGTACACAAGACAGGCAGTGTACAAGGTACACATGGTATGCAGTGTATAGGGTACAGAAGGTAGGCAGTGTACAGGGTACACAAAGTAGGCAGTGTACAGGGTACACAAAGTAGGCAGTGTACTGGGTACACATGCTAAGCAGTGCACAGGGAACACATGGTAGGCAGTGAACAGGGTACATATCGTAGGCAGTGTACGGGGTACACATGCTAAGCAGTGTGCAGCGTACACATGATAGTCAGTGTACAGGGTACTCATAGTAGGCAGAGTACAGGGTACACAAGGTAGGCAGTGCACCGGGTACACAAGGCAGGCAGTGTACAGGGTACATAAGATAAGCAGTGTACAGGGTACACATGGTAGGCAGTGTACAAGGTGCACATGGTAGGCAGAGTACAAGGTACACAAGGTAGGCAGTGAACAGGATACACAAGTTAGGCAGTACAGGGTACACAAGGTAGGCAGTGCACAGGGTACACAAGGTATGCAGTGTACAGGGTACACATGGTAGTCAGTGTATAGGGTACGGAAGGTAGGCAGTGTACAGAGTACACAAGGCAGGCAGTGTACAGGGTACACATGGAAAGCGGTGTACAGAGTACGCATGGCAGGCAGTGTGCAGGGTACACATGGTAGGCAGTGTATCGGGTACACAAGGTAGGCAGTGTACAGGGTACACATGGTAAGCAGTGTACAGGGTACACAAGGTAGGCAGTGTACAGGATAAACAAGGTAGGCAGTGTTCAGGGTACACATTGTAGGCTGTGCACCGGGTACACATGGTAGGCAGTGTATAGGGTACACATAGCAGAGAGTGTACAGGGTACACAAGGCAGGCAGTGTACAGGGTACACAAGATAGGCAGTGCACAGTGTACACAAGGTAGGCAGTGTACACGGTACACATGGTAGGCTGTGTACAGGGTGCACAAGATAGGCAGTGCAGGATACACATGGAAGGCTGTGTACAGGGAACACGAGCTAGTCAGTGTAGAGGGTACACATTGTAGGCAGTGTGCAGGGTACAAAAGGAAGGCATTGTACAGGGTGCACATGGTATGCAGTGTATAGTGTACACAAGGTAGGCAGTGTACTGGGTACAAAAGGTAGGCAGTGTACATGGTACACAAGATAGGCAGTGTAAAGGGTACAAATGGTAGCCAGTGTGCAGGGTACAGAAGGTAGACAGTGTACAGGGTACTCATGGTAGGCAGTGTAAAAGGTACACAAGGTAAGCAGTGTACAGGGTACAAAAGGTAGGCAGTGTACAGGGTACACAAGGTAGGCAGTACAGGGTACACATGGTAGGCTGTGTATAGGGAACAAAAGGTAGGCAGTGTACAGGGTACAGAAGGTAGGCAGTGTACAGGGTACACAAGGTAGGCAGTAGAAGGTACACAGAGTAGCCTTTGTACTGGGAACACATGGTATGCAGTGTACAGGGTACATATGGTAGGCAGTGTATATTGTACGCAAGGTAGGCAGTGTACAGGATACACAAGGTAGGCAGTGTACAGGGCACACAAGGCAGGCAGTGTACACGTTTCTCATGGTAGGCAGTGTACAGAGTACACATGGTAGGCAGTGTACAGGGTACACATGATAGGCAGTGTACTGGGTACACATGGTAGGCAGTGTATAGGGTATACAAGGTAGGCAGTGTACAGGGTACACAAGGCAGGCAGTGCACATGGTACACAAGATAGGCAGTGTACAGTATAAACTAGGTAGGCAGTGTACAGTATAAACTAGGTAGGCAGTGTACAGGGTACACATGGTAGGCAGTGCACCGGGTACACATGGTAGGCAGTGTATAGGGTACACATGGAAGACAGTGTACAGGGTACACAAGGCAGGCAGTGTACAGGGTACACAAGACAGGCAGTGCACAGGGTACACAAGGTAGGCTGTGTACACGGTACACAAGGTAGGCAGTGTACAGGGTACACATGGTAGGCAGTGTACAGGATACACATGGTAGGTAATGTACAGGGTACACAATGTATGCAGTGTACATGGTACACAAGATAGACAGTGCAGGGTACACATGGTAGGCTGTGTACAGGGAACACAAGGTAGGCAGTGTAGAGGGTACACATTGTAGCAGTGTAGAGAGTACACAAGGTAGGCAGTGTACGGGGTACCCAAGGTTGTTAGTGTTCAGGGTACACATCGTAGGCAGTGTATAGGGTACACAAGGAAGGCAGTGCTCAGGGTACACATGGTATGCAGTGTATATGGTACACAAGGTAGGCAGTGTACAAGGTACACAAGGTAGGCAGTGTACATGGTACACAAGATAGGCAGAGTACAGGGTACACATGGTAGGCAGTGTAAAAGATATACAAGGTAGGCAGTGTACAGGGTACACAAGGTAGGCAGTGTACAGAGAACACAAGGTAGGCAGTGTACAGGGTACACAAGATAGGCAGTGTACGGGGTACCCAAGGTAGTCAGAGTACAGGGTACCCATCATAGGCAGTGTACAGGGTACACAAGGTAGGCAGTGTACAGGGTACACAAGGAAGGCAGTGTACAGGGTACACCTGGTAGGCAGTGTATAGGGTACACAAGGTAGGCAGTGTACGGGGTACCCAAGGTAGTCAGAGTACAGGGTACACATCGTAGGCAGTGTACAGCTACACAAGGTAGGCAGTGTACAGGGTACAAAAGGAAGGCAGTGTACAGGGTGCACATGGTAGGCAGTGTATAGGGTACACAAGGTAGGCAGTGTACAGGGTACACAAGGCAGGCAGTGTACATGGTACACAAGATAGGCAGTGTACAGGGTACACATGATAGCCAGTGTACAGAGTACAGAAGGTAGACAGTGTACAGTGTACACATGGTAGGCAGTGTAAAAGGGACACAAGGTAGGCAGTGTACAGGATACACAAGGTAGGCAGTGTACAGGGTACACAAGGTAGGCAGTAGAGGGTACACATGGTAGGCTGCGTACAGGGTACACATGGTAGGCAGTGTATAGGGTACACATTATAGACAGTGTACATTGTACACAAGACAGGTAGTGTACAGGGTACAAAAGATAGGCAGTGCACATGGTACACAAGGTAGGCTGTGTACAGGGTACATAAGGTAGGCAGTGTACAGGGTACACATGGTAGGCAGTGTACAGGATACACATGGTAGGCAGTGTACAGGGTACACAAAGTAGGCAGTGTACAGGGTACACAAGATAGGCAGTGTACAGGGTACACAAGATAGGCAGTGTACAGGGTACACAAAGTAGGCAGTGTACAGGGTACACAAGATAGGCAGTGCAGGTTACACATGGTAGGCTGTGTACAGGGAACACAAGGTAATCAGTGTAGAGGGTACACATTGTAGGCAGTGTACAGTGTACATAAGGTAGGCAGTGTACTGGGTACCCAAGGTAGTCAGTGTACAGGGTACACATCGTAGGCAGTGTGTAGGGTACGCAAGGTAGGCAGTGTACCGGGTACACAAGGTAGGCAGTTGGTTTAAAAAGACACGTAAGCAAAGACTATAACATATTTATTAGAAAACGTTTCGGTCCTGGGACCTTGATCAAGGTCCCAGGACCGAAACGTTTTCTAATAAGTATGTTATAGTGTTTGCTTACGTGTCTTTTTAAACCAACTTGTCGGTATTTATTACCAAGGTTTATACCAAGGTAGGCAGTGTACAGGGTGCACATGGTAGGCAGTGTCGGGTACACCATGTAGGCAGTGTACAGGGTACACAAGGCAGGAGAGTGTACAGGGTACACATGGTAGGCAGTGTACAGGGTACACATGGTAGGCAGTGTATCGGGTACACAAGGTAGGCAGTGTACAGGGTACACAAGGTAGGCAGTGTACAGGATAAACAAGGTAGGTAGTATACAGGGTACACATAGAACGCAGTGCACCGGGTACACATGGTAGGCAGTGTATAGGGTACACATGGTAGGCAGTGTATAGGGTACACATGGTAGGCAGTGTATAGGGTACACATGGTAGGCAGTGTATAGGGTACACATGGTAGGCAGTGTATAGGGTGGTTTAGAAAGACACGTAAGCAAACACTATAACATATTTATTAGAAAACTTTTCGGTCCTGGGACTTTGATCACTTCTAACATACAGAGGTAGAAAGACATTATATATATAGGCGGAGAGTGAGATGTGACGCACGTGACCTGAGGAATGTCATAAGAACATTAGAATGGAGGAACACTGTAGAAGGTCTACTGCCTCATGCGAGGCAGGTCTTTATCAGAACAACCTCTACCTATGATGAGGACGGGTAGACGTTGAAATCATGAGACTCCTGTGTTGTTGGGTTGGTGCTGCTTAAGTATCATGTATGCCAATGTTTTTGAAATTTTAGTTTACAGTGATGCGTTCTATAGTGTCGGTGACGTCGATTAGTGAGGCTTCTAGGCACCGTCGGCGTCTGAGGTCTGGTTCGGTGAGAACGAGTTGTGCCTCATATGTTCTTATGACAATTCTCAGGTCACGTGCGTCACATCTCACTCTCCGCCTATATATATAATGTCTTTCTACCTCTGTATGTTAGAAGTGATCAAGGTCCCAGGACCGAAACGTTTTCTAATAAATATGTTATAGTGTTTGTTTACGTGTCTTTCTAAACCAACTTGTCGGTATTTATTACCAAGGTTTATACCAGTGTATAGGTTATACATGGTAGACAGTGTACAGGGTACACAAGGCAGGCAGTGTACAGGGTACACAAGACAGGCAGAGCACAGGGTACCCAAGGTAGTCAGTGTACAGGGTACACATCGTAGGCAGTGTATAGTTTACACAAGGTAGGCAGTGTACAGGTTACAGAAGGAAGGCAGTGTACAGGGTACAGATGGTAGGCAGTGTATAGGGTACACAAGGCAGGCATTGTACAGGGTACACATGGTAGCAAGTGTACAGGGTACAGAAGGTAGACAGTGTACAGGGTACACATGGTAGGCAGTGTAAAAGGTACACAAAGTAGGCAATGTACAGGGTATTACGTAAGACACATATGCAACAGTTAGGTATCTTTATTTCGAAACGTTTCGCCTACACAGTAGGCTTCTTCAGTCGAGTACAGAAAAGTTAATAGAAGCAGAAGATACTTGAAGACGATGTAATCAGTCCATCAAACCTTAAAGTTTTGAGGTGGTCAGTCCCTCAGTCTGGAGAAGAGCATTGTTCCAAAGTCTGAAACAATATGTATATAGGCATATTGTTTCAGACTTTGGAACAATGCTCTTCTCCAGACTGAGGGACTGACCACCTCAAAACTTAAGGGTGATGGACTGTTTACATCATCTTCAAGTCTCTTCTGCTTCTATCAACTTTTCTGTACTCGACTGAAGAAGCCTACTGTGTAGGCGAAACGTTTCGAAATAAAGATACCTAACTGTTGCATATGTGTCTTACCTAACAATCTGTCGGTATTTTATACCATTTTAATGTTCAATGTACAGGGTACACAAGGTAGGCAGTGTACAGGGTACACAAGGTAGGCAGTACAGAGTACACATGGTAGGCTGTGTACAGGGAACACAAGGTAGGCAGTGTACAGGGTACACATGGTAGGCAGTGTATAGGGTACGCAAGGTAGGCAGTGTACAGGGTACACAAGGTAGGCAGTGTACAGGGTGCAAATGGTAGGCAGTGTATCGGGTACACAAGGTAGGCAGTGTACAGGGTACACAAGGCAGGCAATGTACAGGGTACACATGGTAGGCAGTGTACAGGGAACACATGGTAGGCAGTGTACAGGGTACACATGGTAGGCAGTGAACAGGATAAACAAGGTAGGCAGTGTGCAGGGTGTACATGGTAGGCAGTGCACCGGGTACACATGGTAGGCAGTGTATAAGGTACACATGGTAGACAGTGTACAAGTTACACAAGGCAGGCAGAGTACAGAGTGCACAAGATAGGCAGTGCACAGGGTACACAAGGTAGGCAGAGTACAGGGTACAGAAGGTAGGCAGTGTACAGGGTACACAAGGTAGGCAGTACAAGGTACACAGGGTAGGCTTTGTACTGGTAACACAAGGTATGCAGTGTACAGGGTACACATGGTAGGCAGTGTATAGGGTACGCAAGGTAGGCAGTGTACAGGGTACACAAGGAAGGCAGAGTACATGGTGCAAATGGTAGGCAGTGTATCGGGTACACAAGGTAGGCAGTGTACAGGGTACACAAGGCAGGCAATGTACAGGGTACACATGGTAGGCAGTGTACAGGGAACACATGGTAGGCAGTGTACAGGGTACACATGGTAGGCAGTGAACAGGATAAACAAGGTAGGCAGTGTGCAGGGTGCACATGGTAGGCAGTGCACCGGGTACACATGGTAGGCAGTGTATAAGGTACACATGGTAGACAATGTACAAAGGGCACAAAGGGAGGCAGAGTCGGGTGCACAAGATAGAAACTTGTGTTCGGGAAAAAAGGGATGTACTGGTCAAGGTGGATGTTTAGGGGGGGGGGGGGGGGGGGACGGGGGGAGGGTGGGGAAAAAGGGGGGGGGTGGCGGGGTAAGGGCCCGGGGGGGGGGGTGGGGAGGTGGGAAAATGGGGGTGAAAAAAAAAACGGGGGTGGGGGGTTAAGGGGGGGGGGGGGGGGGGGGTGAAGGGGCGAAAGGGGGGAAGGTGGATCTGAAGGGGCCGGGGCGGGGGGGAGGTGGAGTGGGGTGGAGCGAAAGGAAAAGGGGGGAGGGGTTGAGTGGGGGGAAAAAGGGGGTGGGTGAAGGGGCTTAAGGGAAAAAGGGGAAGGGGGTGGTGGGTTTGGGAAAAAAGGGGGTGGGGTAAAAGGAGGAAGTGGGGGGTGGGTGAAAAAGGGAAAAGGTGGGTTGGGGTTTGAGGAGTGGGTTTAAAAAGGTGGGGGGGGGGGGTGGGGTAGGTTTAAATGGGGGGGGGGGTAAAGTTTGAAAAGGTGGGGGGGTAAAGGGTGAAAAAGGGGGGGTGGTGAGGAAAGGGGGGGGGTTGGGGGGGGGTTTAGGAAATGTGGGGAAAAGGGTTTTAGGGTGGGGGTTTTTGGGAGGGAAAAATTGGGGGTTGTGGGGGGGATTGTAGGGGAAAAAGGGGTGAAGGGTTTAAAATTTTGGGGGTGGGGGGGATGTGGTATTTTTTGGGTGTTAAGGGGGGGGGGTTTTAAAGGTGGTGAGTTTTAATGGTGGGGTGAAGGGTTTAAATGTGGGGTTTGAAAAAGGGGGTGGGGGTAAAGGGAAAGGTGGGGAAGGAAAAAGGTGGGGGGGGGTGTATGGGGGTTTTTAAAGGGGGGTTAAGGGGGGGGTGAAGGGTAAATTTGTGGGTGTGGGTAAAAGAGGATAAAGGGGGGTCCCCGGATTTGGGGGGTAAATGTAGGGTGTGGGTAAAAGACATTTTGGGGAAAAAAAGGGTAAAAGGGTAAAGGGTGGGGTCGGGACGTAGGTGACTTGATAAAAAGGGGGGGGTGGTTAACTGATGACGGGGAAAAGGTGGATTGGGTTGCACGGTGGTTGCGGGACATGGTGGATTTGGGGTACCAGGAGGGTTTCTAACAAGGGGCTGTACAGGGTCACAAAAGGAGGGGGCCGTCCCAAAAAGTGGAGTTGGGGTAACGGACCCAGTGAAGTGGGGGGGTTGTACGGGGTTTAAAGGCATTTAAGGGAACCTGTACCAGGGGGTACAAAGAAGGAGTGATGTTTAAGGAAGTTGTTGGGAAAAAAAGGGGATTTAATCCTTGAACATTTTTAAAGGGAAAAGTGAGGGGTGGGGGTCCCCAAGGGTTGTGCATCCTGTGGCAGTGTATTGGTCCAAAAGGGAGTGAAGGGGTCAAGGGAACATAAAAGGGAAAATTGTACAGGGGGGGGTTTAGATGAAGGGGAAAAAGGTGGAGGTTGGTGAGTGGATTACGGGGAAAAGGGTATTGGAAGGGGAAAAAGGGGTAAAATTTTAATACCAGAGGTGTGAAAAGGGGACAAAGGTGGAAAGGGATCCAGAAGGTTTTTCAAAACGGGTTGAGTCGGTCTTTGGTCAGGGAGGGTTGCGGGGGCAGTTTTTCGGGACCAGGTGGGATGAAGGACATGAGGTGAAGGTCCCAAAAGGGGGGTTACGGGAAAAGGGGTGGAGTGTACGGGGGTGGTGCTTTAAGGGGACACGGGGAGGGGAGGGGGTACACAAGGTGATTGCAAAAAAAATGTGGGGTGTACAGGGGGTGGTGAGGGGACCTGGTATTTTGTTCCTGGTGGTTGATGGGAAAAAGGAGGTGGAAACTTAAAACCGGATGGGGGTCGGAAGGGCTTTTAAGGGTCTTGGGTACAGGATGGGTAAATTCCCATAAAAATGAATGGGGGGTTCTTTTTTACCAGGGAAAAGGGTTGCATTGAGGGGCCAGGGTGGATTTGGGCCAAAGGGGGGTGGTTGATCTGAAGAAAAAGGGGTGGGTTTTTTTCCAGGGGGGGGTTGATCTGAAGACGGTGGGGTAAAAGTTGTTTCGGGGGGGTTGATCTGAAACATAATGGCCTTGTCCCAGGGAAGTGTTTGATCTAAACGTGAGGGGATTTTGTTTCCGGGTGGTTGATCTGAAGACAGTGAGGTGGGATTTGATACAGGGGTGGTTGTCTGAAGACAGTGAGTGGTTTCCTTTCGGGGGTTGATCGAATCAGTGAGGGGGATTTGATACAGGGGTGGTTGTCTGAAGACAGTGAGGTGGTTTGATCCAGGGTGGTTGATTGAAACAGTGGGGGTGGATTGTACCAGGGGTTTTTGATCGAAGACATTAGGGGGATTTGATACCGGGTGGTTGACAAAAACATGAGGGGGATTTGATACCAGGGGTGGTTTTAAAACAGGGGGAAGGGGTTTGATCCCGGGGATTGTTGTTTGAAGAAAATGAGGTGGTTTGATACCAGGGGGGGTTGATCTGAAACAGTGAGGGGATTTGAACCAGGGTGGTTGATCTGAAGAAATGAGGTGGACCCCAACCCCCCGGGAGGGTTGATCTAAAGCCAGGAGGTGGATTTGATACCGGGGGTGGTTGCGAAGAAGGAGGGGATCTTGTCCCACGGAGTGTTTGATCTATAACAGGAGGTGGATGTTGATACCGGGGGGGTTTTGATCTGAAGACAGAAGGGGGGACTTGATACCAGGGAGTGTTTGATCTGAAGACGTGAGGTGGCTTGATACCGGGGAGTGGTTTAAGAAGACAGTGATGGGTTTCTTGAATCCCCAGGGAGTGGTTGATTTAAGACAGTGAGGTGGAATCTTTATACCGGGGGTGGTTACTGAAGACAGGAGGGGGATTGATCCCAAAGGGGTGGCTGCTAAGAAAATGAGGTGGATCTTGATACCACGAAGTGTTTGATCTAAAGACATGAGGGGGATGGATCCACGGGTGGTTGATCTAAAGACAGTGGGGTGGATTTTTTAACCAGGGGGGGGTTTGATTAAGACAGTGAGGTGGATGTTGTTTCCTCGGGGGTTGATCAAAGACAGTGAGGTGGATCTTGATACCGGAGTGGTTGATCTAAGAATGGGGGTGGATCTTGATACAAGGGATGTTCGATCTGAAACGTGGGTGGGTTGATACCGGGGAGTGTTGATCTGAAGCAGTGAGGGGGATTTAAACCCGGGGGGTTGGTTGTTTGAAGACAGAAGGGTGGATCTTGATACCAGGGGTGGTTGATCTAAAGACAGTGAGGGATGTTGATACCAGGGAATGTTACGAAGACAGTGAATTTAATCTTGTACAGGGGGGTTAACAAGATAGTGAGGTGGATTTTGATACCAGGGGTGGTTGATCTAGACAGTAAGGTGGATCTTGATTCGGGGGTGTTTGTCTTAAACAGAGGGGACTTATACCGGGGGTGGTTTGATCGAAACATGAGGGGAAAGTTGATACCAGGAGTGGTTGATCTGAAGACGTTAGGTGGATGTTGATACCAAGGTGGTTGACTAAAGACAAGGTGGAACTTGTACCAGGAGAGTTTTGATTGAAGACAGGAGTGGATTTTGAAACCGGAGTGGTTGTTTGAAACAGGATGGGGTTTCTGATACCAGGAGGGGTTTTGATTGAAGACAGTGAGTGGATGTTGATCCAGGGGGGTTGATCTGAAGACAGTGAGGTGGATTTTTGTACCAGGGGGGGGTTTGACTGAAGAAAAAGAGGGGATCTTATAACCCGTTTTTTGTTTAAAGACAGTGAGGTGGATGTTGATACCAGGGGTGGTTGATCTGAAGACAGTGAGGTGGATGTTGATACCACGGGGTGGTTGATCTGAAGACAGTGAGGTGGATGTTGATACCAGGGGTGGTTGATCTGAAGACAGTGAGGTGGATGTTGATACCAGGGGTGGTTGATGTGAAGACAATGATCGACAATCACTGTTCAGTAGGTTAAGAAACGGGTTTACTAAAGTAAGTGACAGTGCTTATTGAACTAACAATAGTTGTTCAACTGACTGTAGTTACTTGACGATTAGGAGATATTACAACCCAGGATTCCAAATGGCCTGTTACCCCGGGTGTAATGGGAGCAAATAAACACAGTAGAAAAAGTTTAGACTTGTATTATCCTTCACCAATTTAGAACAGCAATATGTACACTATGTACAGTGATAAGTATAGTGCACTCCACGGTAAGCAAAGCAGAAATAGAAGCCACAAGATAGCAGACCGTGCTTCAACCAGCTCTAGAATGGGAATGACAAGGGCAGACAGGAGAGCGGTACCCACATAACCTCTGCGATTGCCAAAACCATCTTCTTATTGGCTAGAACCGGCACTAGTTGAACGACGGGGCCCCATCATCAACTCTTAGCAACCTGGTTCGTGGTTGGGGGGGGATAGCCTGTAAATTGAGGGTGTGTACATGCGCCGAATAAAAGGTTACGTACTTTTTGCATGCCACACCCCCACCCCGAGAAGGCTCAGGATTAGGCTGCCACCTCCCAGTGGTAACCGTGCCGCCATGGCAAAAAAATAATGGGACCGCCTTTCCTCTCCACCATCCAACTCTTAGATAGAGCTCAGCTTTTCTCTTGACCAAAAGCCAAACCCTAAACTTAGAGTGAGACAGCAGTCAGACAGGCTAGCATAGGTCCAAGATACAGGCGGACGGTAGCCCGCATCCCCTCACTAAAAAAAAACCCCCAACCCCAAAGGGGATAAAAAAAAGAGCATAAAAGGGGTTACCAAAAATAACATCCAAACCCTAAATAAAATATTTACTTAGTAAAGAGTCTGCCAACATATTTTCTTTGCCGGAAATTATATTTAATGGACATATTATATGGCTGCAGCCTTAGCGTCCAGCGCAATAAGCCTTGTGTTGTGGTTCTTCATGGCTTTTAGATATACTAGAGGATTGTGATCACTGTAGACTGTGACCACCTGCGATGTCTGGCCCAATAAACATCGAAATGCTCCAAAGCCAGTACCAGGGGCGAGGGTTTCTTTTTCAATGGTAGTATAAGCCCTCTGTGTGGCTGGAATTGGCTGAAAAAGTTGCTACAGGCTGGAACTCTTTTTTCCCCGATTTTTTAATAGTACTCCCCCAACTTAAGGGACTCACAAGCATCAACCTGTAATGAAAAAGGTTTGGAGAAGTCTGGAGACAACAAAAATGGGTGCAGTTACACAATAATCTTTTTGCTTTATTAAAAGCAGTGTTACAGTCTGAGGCCCAAATTTAAAAGGGAACTTTTTGACTGGTAAGAGAGGTAAGAGGGGCTACAATATCTGAGAAATCTTTACAGAATCTTCGTAAAATCCTATCATGCCTAGGAAACGTTGAAGAGATTTCCTATCATGGGGAAACTGGATAACTTTAATAGAAAGAACTTTAGCAAGTTTAGGTGCAACTTTACCACTCCCCCTACTTCATGGCCTAGAAAAGTGACAGTGGCCTGGCCAAAGGAAGATTTAGATAAATTAACTGTTAAAGGGGGAACTTTTAAAAAGGTCTCAAAAAGGCCTTAAGTCTAAGTAGGTGTTGATCCTAAGTATCAGACACCACAACAATAACATCTAGGTACGCTGCCGTTCCCTTCAAGTCCTTTAATAGCCTGATGGATAAGTTTCTGGAATGAAGAGGGGGAATTTTTCATTCCGAAGGAGGTACTGGTATTGATAATGCCCTCCGGGAAATTTCGAAGGCAGAGATTTCCTTCGCCTTATCTGCCAAAGTACTGTTTGTAGCCTTTAAGGAGATCTAATTTGGACACAAAAGTAGCCTTACCCACAAAGTCATTTACGTCATCCAGACGAGGAAGAGGGTAAGCATCTGTAATTGTGACCTCGTTCACTTACGGTAGTCTGTACACATACAAAAACCCTCCATCAGCCTTCTTCACAAGGATGCACGGTGAAGCCCATGGACTAGATGACTCCTCCACTAAAACCATGCTTTAAAAAAAAATTCTACTTCCTGCTGAAGTAGCCTTTGCTTTTCAGGATTAGCTCTGTAGGGGGAGAGTTTAATTGGTTTAGAGTTTCCCCACATCTACATCATGAAAAACCTAACGTACATTTTTTTCGGCACATCCGAAAAAATATTAGGATATGACTGTAGAAGGTCAGTTAAATTTGTTGCTTGCATTTCAGATAATCCCTCCTTTTAAAGGGCTAGGATCCTTGAGGAGGGACAGAATTTGAAAGTTTAATATTAATTTCAGAGATAGAGTGCAAAGAGTCAGATTTGTCCTCAGAGGTAGAGGACAGAGTCATTACTGGGACTTTACTGGTGTATGGAAGTATTTTAATTGATTAATGTGGTAAGTTTTAGTTTTTGAGGTCTTATAAATGGGAGCTACCACATAATTTACTCAGATAATCTACTTACAATCTGCATAGGTCCCGTAAATCTAACTTTCAAAGGTTGGCCAGGTATAGGTTCCTGCACCAACACCTTTTTCTCCTGGAGGGGAAGGAGCGGAATTGTGCACTTCTGTCATACCTCTGTTTCATCTACTTGAGCTGTCTTTGGTTAGCCTTGGCTAACTGACGTGCCACCTGCAACCTTGAAGACGGATGTAGAGTGTTTGAGCTAACGTCTTTCCCATCCATCCTTCTTTGAGCACCCGAAGAGGACCTCGTACATTGTGCCCAAAGTTCAGCTCAAAAGGACTATACCCGGGTAGACTCTTGCACAGTCTCTCGTACTGAGAACACCCAACAAAGGTAGTGATTCATCCCAGTCTGTAGGAAAGTGCATGCAAAAAACTTCTCATCATTGTTTTTAATGTCTGATGGAATCTTTCCAAGGCGCCTTGGGACTGAGGATGATAGGCAGTGGATAAGTTGTGGATTATCCCTAACCTAGTTAATACTTCCCTAAATGCTTTGGCAGTGAAGTTAGTACCTTGATCACTTTGAATAGTTTTGGGAATGCCAAAAACAAGAAATGAATTTTTTTTAAAGCTTTTTAAATAGCTTTAGTATTAATACTACGCATGGGAATTGCTTCAGGATATCTGGTTACTTTATCCATAATCGTAAATAAATACTGATTTCCAGACTTTGACCTAGGTAGTGGACCTACACAATTTTATAATTAAATCTGCAAAAGGTTCTCCATCAGCAGGTATAGGTTGGAGAGGTGCAGGTTTAATGGAAAGTCCAGTTTTCCAACTTGCTGACATTCTCGGCAACACATAATATGATTCTTCACATCTTTCTTTAATTTTGGCCAATAAAATTCTTTTGTGATCTATACAAGGTTTATGTAATTCCAAGTGACCTCCTAATGACGTATTATGAGCTATATTTAATATTTGAGGTCTATACTTTTGTGGAACCCCTAAAACCCGTCATACAATTGCCGGCCCTCTATCTCCTTACCAGTCTCAGTGCAGATCAATAATTCGTTTTTACTTCATACTTGGGCCGGATGACCCAAAGAGGATTTTTCCATGGCTGCCTCAAAAGCGAATTTTTAAAGAAAGGGGCCTTTCGTTGTTCCTCCCGGAAGGACAGTCCCTCGGGCATGGAACAGAGACATTGGCAATCCTGCAACCTGGGAATAGGAAGGCTTGATCGGGGTCTGTTCACTTTATTTACGAGGCTCCGGCCGGTGTGCCTCATAAAACAACGAGATCGGAGTTCGTCCAAGGATAGGTCAACATTCTCTCCAGACAACCTTGGGATGTTGCCCGAGTTATGGCCACACCCGGAGAAGAATTAATCATTTATAGGTTCAGGACACGAACTAACAGTAGTAATGTTATTACCCCAAATAAAATTGCATCTTTCATGGGGAATCCTTTTGACACCTACAGTCAAGTACCAGTGTTAATATTTGCACTGTACATAATTTTATGCAAAGGAAACAGAATATATAGTCCTCCAAATGCTTCCAATAAAAAGAGGAATTCAAAGAAGTATTCTCTGAAAGGGGGTAATATTCCCTCTCTTACAAGTGAGCAAATATGCCCAGTATCTCTAAAAGGGCTTTACTTTTAGTTGTTTCTGAGTTTTCCTGAAGGGAAATAAGACTCTTGCAATAATAAGGGGCCATACCTTTTTTTTACTTCTCTAGGGGACATGTTACTAGGGATATTAGGATTTTCCCAATGGGTTGGGGTTTATGGGGGGCAGTTGAAGACTGATGTGACCTACTTTATTGCACCTGAAGCAGACGACAGGGTTTTCCCTTTTCTCCCTGTTGACGTTGCAAATGGTGTCGTTCTGGCTGGTGTCTCTCTGGATACTGTTGTCGAGATGCACCATGAGTAGTTTGCCTCTCCCCAGGTGGACCATATGTTGAGAAGCGTGGCTCACCAGGTGACTTGGTTGGCTGACGTAGACGTTCTCCCTCCGGCTGGCACTTTTATTCTCCCAAAGGGTTTACGATCTCTGCTCATGCCAGGCTGTTGAAAAGAGAGACGGGACCGCTCGGACAAGGAGCAGTTAGTTTCGAAGGTATCAGCCAACCTGGCTGCCTCCAATGCAGTGGTTAAGTCACGATCCTGCAGAAAGACTCGAACCTCTGGTCCCCAGACTCCAGCAGGTTATCAATCAGAATAAGCTGCACCAGCTCCTAAAGGTAGAGACACCACTTGCTTTATACCAGCTGGTTAAAAGCTTTGGTTTGCTGTCTCACAAAGTCCACTAGGGATTGACCAAGCTGTCGTCTGCCCAATTTAAAACTCTTGCAGTATTTGGCTGGGATACACGTATATGCTCCCAACACTGTGGTCTTCACTACTTGATAATCAGAGAATTCAGCGTCATTTAATACTGACGTAAATTCCTGTGCCTTACCCGATAATGCTGTATGAACCAACGATGCCCAATGCTGTTCCGGCCACCTCAAGGCTCGAGCCTGATTTTCGAAGCTTTCGAAAAAATTTCTCTGGTTCGGCCTCATTGAAGCGGGGGAACAAACTGTACTGCTTTCTGTAAACTAAAATTATTTACAGAATGCGAAAACTGCCTCCTTTCTCTTTCCCCATCAATTCTTCCCCTTTCGAATGCTCTCTGTTCCCTAGTTTGCTCAAGATTGATTTTTGCCAGCTCAAGTGCCAACGACGCTGATTCACCTGAGACAAACCCAGCTGCACTATACTGACCCTTTTGCTCCGTAGGTGTTTCATCTTCCTCCTGCGAGAACATAGTAGTTTTTGCCTAGCTCCCGTAGAGGGAGGAGTCTGATGTGCCATCTCTTCTTCTATAAGTTTGTCAGCATCAGTGAACGCAGTTGTGCAGCTGTGAGAGTGCGTTTGTATTTAATGCCAATGGAACGAGCAATTTGCCAACAAAAGCTGTAGGGACAATTTTTGGTAGGTTATGCAAAGTATATGCCGAACCAGACGTCTGACTCGTCTAGGTGGCATAAGTTATTCGCTATGGGACGTACGATTGCAGAATACCCCAACGTAACACGTTAATTTGCAGAACACGCTTAGCTATGCACAGTACGATTGCAGAATACGCACACAAGCAAAGCTGACTGCAAAATTCTCCACAACCGAACAGGCTAGTAACAACTGACACGCAAAATTTGTAAAGCAATGCCAGACAGCAGCTGCACAACGTTCCTGCTACGGCTTCACCCTAAAGCTCAACCGTTTCTCTAAGTCCAGCTCAACTCTCGGAACAGGCTACCCCTATTACAACCCAGGATTCCAAATGGCCTGTTACCCCGGGTGATTTGGGAGCAAATAAACACAGTAGAAAAAGTTTAGACTTGTATTATCCTTCACCAATTTAGAACAGCAATAGGTACACTATGTACAGTGATAAGTAAAGTGAACTCCACGGTAAGCAAAGCAGAAATAGAAGCCACAAGATAGCAGACCGTGCTTCAACCAGCTCTAGAATGGGAATGACAAGGGCAGACAGGAGAGCGGTACCCACATAACCTCTGCGATTGCCAAAACAATCTTCTTATTGGCTAGAACCTGGTCACTAGTTGAACGACGGGGCCCCATCATCAACTCTTAGCAACCTGGTTCGCTGGTTGGGGGAGATAGCCTGTAAATGAGGGTGTGTACATGCGCCGAATAAAGGTTACGTACTCTTTGCATGCCACAGGAGATGAGTGACAGTAGTTACTTGACTAATAGGAGATGAGTGCCAGTTGTTACTTGACTAATAGATGAGTGACAGTTGTTACTTGAATAATAGGAGATGAGTGATAGTTGTTACTTGACTAATAGAAGATGAGTGACAGTAGTTACTTGACTAACAGTAGTTACTTGACTTACAGGAGATGAGTGACAGTAGATACTTGACTAACAGTAGTTACTTGACTAACAGTAGTTACTTGACTAACAGTAGTTACTTGACTTACAGGAGATGAGTGACAGTAGATACTTGACTAACAGTAGTTACTTGACTGACAGTAGTTACTTGACTAACAGGAGAAGAGTGACAGTAGTTACTTGACTAACAGTAGTTACTTGAATAACAGTAGTTACTTGACTAACAGGAGATGAGTGACAGTAGTTACTTGACTAACAGTAGTTACTTGACTGACAATAGTTACTTGACTGACAGGAGATGAGTGACAGTAGCTACTTGACTAACAGTAGTTACTTGACTAACAGGATATGAGTGACAGTAGTTAATTGACTAACAGTAGTTACTTGACTGACAATAGCTACTTGACTGACAGGAGATGAGTGACAGTAGTTACTTGACTATCAGTAGTTACTTGACTAATGGAAGTTGAGTGACAGTAGTTACTTGACTAATGGAAGATGAGTGACAGTAGTTACTTGACTTACAGGAGATGAGTGACAGTAGTTACTTGACTAACAGTAGTTACTTGACTGACAGTAGTTACTTGACTAACAGGAGATGAGTGACAGTAGTTACTTGACTAACAGTAGTTACTTGACTGACAGTGGTTACTTGACTGACAGGAGATGAGTGACAGTAGTTACTTGACTAACAGTAGTTACTTGACTAACAGGAGATGAGTGACAGTAGTTAATTGACTAACAGTAGTTACTTGACTGACAATAGCTACTTGACTGACAGGAGATGAGTGACAGTAGTTACTTGACTATCAGTAGTTACTTGACTAATGGAAGATGAGTGACAGTAGTTAATTGACTAACAGTAGTTACTTGACTAACAGTAGTTACTTGACTGACAGTAGTTACTTGACTAACAGGAGATGAGTGACAGTAATTATTTGACTAACAGTAGTTACTTGACTGACAGTAGTTACTTGACTGACAGGAGATGAGTGACAGTAGTTACTTGACTAACAGTAGTTACTTGACTGACAGTAGTTACTTGACTGACAGGAGATGAGTGACAGTAGTTACTTGACTAACAGTAGTTACTTGACTAACAGGAGATGAGTGACAGTAGTTACTTGACTAACAGTAGTTAATTGACTAACAGGAGATGAGTGACAGTAGTTACTTGAGTAACAGTAGTTACTTGACTGACAGTAGTTGCTTGACTGACAGGAGATGAGTTACAGTAGTTACTTGACTGACAGTAGTTACTTGACCGACAATAGTTACTTGACTAACAGTAGTTACTTGATAACAGTATGTTACTTGACTAACAGTAGTTACTTGATAACAGTATGTTACTTGACTAACAGTAGTTACTTGATAACAGTATGTTACTTGACTAACAGTAGTTACTTGACTAACAGGAGATGAGTGACAGTAGTTACTTGACTAACAGGAGATGAGTGACAGTAGTTACTTGGCTAACAGTAATTACTTGACTAATAGTAGTTACTTGACTAACAGGAGATGAGTGACAGTAGTTACGTGACTGACAGTAGTTACTTGACTAACAGGAGATGACTGACAGTAGTTACTTGACTAACAGGAGATGAGTGACAGTAGTTACGTGACTAACCGTAGTTACTTGACTAACAGTAGTTACTTGACTAACAGGAGACGAGTGACAGTAGTTACTTGACTGACAGTAGTTACTTGACTAACAGGAGATAAGTGACAGTAGTTACTTGACTAACAGGAGATGAGTAATTGTAGTTACTTGACTAACAGGAGATGAGTGACTGTAGTTACTTGACTAACAGGAGATGAGTGACTGTAGTTACTTGACTAACAGGAGATGAGTGACATTAGTTACTTGACTAACAGGAGATGAGTGACTGGAGTTACTTGACTAACAGGAGATGAGTGACAGTAGTTA
Organism: Cherax quadricarinatus; assembly: GCF_026875155.1. Taxonomy (NCBI): domain Eukaryota; kingdom Metazoa; phylum Arthropoda; class Malacostraca; order Decapoda; family Parastacidae; genus Cherax; species Cherax quadricarinatus. The sequence continues at coordinate 77,633,649 of NC_069407.1, forward strand.
CTTGACTAACAGGAGATGAGTGACAATAGTTACTTGACTAACAGGAGATGAGTGACTGTAATTATTTGACTAAGAGGAGATGAGTGACAGTAGTTACTTGTCTAACAGGAGATGAGTGACATTAGTTACTTGACTAACAGGAGATGAGTGACTGTTGTTACTTGACTAACAGGAGATGAGTGACAGTAGTTACTTAACTAACAGGAGATGAGTGACAGTAGTTACTTGTCTAACAGGAGATGAGTGACAGTAGTTACTTGGCTAACAGGAGATGAGTGACTGTAGTTACTTGACTAACAGGAGATGAGTGACAGTAGTTACTTGACTAACAAGTGATGAGTGACAGTAGTTACTTGACTAACAGGAGATGAGTGACAGTAGTTACGTGACTAACCGTAGTTACTTGACTAACAGGAGTTGAGTGACAGTAGTTACTTGACTAACAGGAGTTGAGTGACAGTAGTTACTTGACTAACAGGAGTTGAGTTATAGTAGTTACTTGACTAAGAGTAGTTACTTGACTAACAGTAGTTACTTGACTGACAATAGTTACTTGACTAACAGTAGTTACTTGACTAAGAGCAGTTACTTGACTAACAAGTTACTTGACTAACCGTAGTTACTTGACTAACAGGAGATGAGTGACAGTAGTTACTTAACTAACAAGAGATGAGTGACAATAGTTACTTGACTAACAGGAGATAAATGACTAAAATAGAAAATCCACATTAAAATATAGTTACAAAGGAAGACAAATATCAAACGCTGGAGAAGAAAGTTGTCGTTGCGTGTTTAGTAACTCAGGTGAACCTGGACGCTAATCCCAAGAGAAAAATTCTGGCATCTTAGAAGTCAAGATTTTCGCGTCCTAAATACAGAATATGGTACCAATGATCCATTTACCTATATTGTATATATTCATTGTGGTTTCTTCCCTATTATCAGCTGCACCGCCTATTAACCTGCATTAAATGAAAATTACAACACGAGTCAATGCACATACACAAGCTATGATTATTATACTGATGTTCCTGATAAACAACAGCAATGTCAGGAATGTAATTGTGAGGTAAATAATTTATTGTCCATTACATTATTTTAATGATTCTGAGTAAATCCAACGACAATTTCCATGTCAATTTTATCTATTGTTGATGAAAGGTTTTAAATCTTTAAAGATTTAATATATTTTATTATTATTATTATTAACACATCGGGTGTTTCCCACCAAGGGATTCCTTACTTGATATATTGGGACTTACATAAGTCATATCGGATCATTATGATTTTGATTTAGACACTGGCATGATACTATTAAAAAAATGATTCGTTGCAGGACATGATTTCAGTGATGTAACACTTCGTTAATGGTTCAAGTAGGACCGAAATGCTGTTACAAATTTCATTATGCAAGATATTACGGCTTTTTTTTTATTGTTAGGTCCAAAATAAGTCAAGAAAGGTAATGCTCAACACATCACAGTAGTTTTATATTAGAGAAAAATAATACAGAAACGAACAGTTTCTTCTGCAACGAGTCGTTTCTTCAATGTAGTTATTGATTCGACATTGCAAGGAATGTTAAGGCGAATGACACGACATTGCAAGAAATGTTACGGTGAATGACACATTGCAAGAAATGTTACGGTGAATGACACATTGCAAGAAATGTTACGGTGAATGACACATTGCAAGGAATGTTACGGTGAATGACACGACATTGCATGGAATGTTACGGTGAATGACACATTGCAAGAAATGTTACGGTGAATGACACGGCATTGCAAGGAATGTTACGGTGAATGACACGACATTGCATGGAATGTTACGGTGAATGACACATTGCAAGAAATGTTACGGTGAATGACACGGCATTGCAAGGAATGTTACGGTAAATGACACGACATTGCAAGAAATGTTACGATGAATGACACGACATTGCAAGGAATGTTAGTGAATGACACGACATTGCAAGGAATGTTACGGTAAATGACACGACATTGCAAGGAATGTTACGATGACTGACACAATATTGCAAGGAATGTTAGTGAATGACACGACATTGCAAGGTATGTTACGGTAAATGACACGACATTGCAAGGAATGTTACGGTAAATGACACGACATTGTAAGGAATGTTACTGTGAATGACACGACATTGCAAGGAATGTTACGGTGAATATACAACATTGCAAGGAATGTTACTGTGAATGACACGACATTGCAAGGAATGTTACGGTGAATATACAACATTGCAAGGAATGTTACTGTGAATGACACGACATTGCAAGGAATGTTACGGTGAATATACAACATTGCAAGGAATGTTACTGTGAATGACACGACATTGCAAGGAATGTTACGGTAAATGACACGACATTGCAAGGAATGTTACTGTGAATGACACGACATTGCAAGGAATGTTACGGTGAATATACAACATTGCAAGGAATGTTACTGTGAATGACACGACATTGCAAGGAATGTTACGGTGAATGACACGACATTGCATGGAATGTTACTGTGAATGACACGACATTGCAAGGAATGTTACGGTAAATGACACGACATTGCAAGGAATGTTACGGTAAATTACACGACATTGCAAGGAATGTTACGGTGAATATACAACATTGCAAGGAATGTTACTGTGAATGACACGACATTGCAAGGAATGTTACGGTGAATGACACGACATTGCATGGAATGTTACTGTGAATGACACGACATTGCAAGGAATGTTACGGTAAATTACACGACATTGCAAGGAATGTTACGGTGCGGTGAATATACGACATTGCAATGAATGCTACTGTGAATGACACGACATTGCAAGGAATGTTACTGTGAATGACACGACATTGCATGGAATGTTACTGTGAATGACACGACATTGCATGGAATGTTACTGTGAATGACACGACATTGCATGGAATGTTACTGTGAATGACACGACATTGCATGGAATGTTACTGTGAATGACACGACATTGCATGGAATGTTACTGTGAATGACACGACATTGCATGGAATGTTACTGTGAATGACACGACATTGCATGGAATGTTACTGTGAATGACACGACATTGCATGGAATGTTACTGTGAATGACACGACATTGCATGGAATGTTACTGTGAATGACACGACATTGCATGGAATGTTACTGTGAGTGACACGACATTGCATGGAATGTTACTGTGAATGACACGACATTGCATGGAATGTTACTGTGAATGACACGACATTGCATGGAATGTTACTGAGTGACACGACATTGCATGGAATGTTACTGTGAATGACACGACATTGCATGGAATGTTACTGAGAATGACACGACATTGCATGGAATGTTACTGTGAATGACACGACATTGCATGAAATGTTACTGTGAATGACACGACATTGCATGGAATGTTACTGTGAATGACACGACATTGCATGGAATGTTACTGAGAATGACACGACATTGCATGGAATGTTACTGTGAATGACACGACATTGCATGAAATGTTACTGTGAATGACACGACATTGCATGGAATGTTACTGTGAATGACACGACATTGCATGGAATGTTACTGTGAATGACACGACATTGCATGGAATGTTTCTGTGAATGACACGACATTGCATGGAATGTTACGGTGAATGACACGACATTGCATGGAATGTTACTGTGAGTGACACGACATTGCATGGAATGTTACTGTGAATGACACGACATTGCATGGAATGTTACTGTGAATGACACGACATTGCATGGAATGTTACTGTGAATGACACGACATTGCATGGAATGTTACTGTGAATGACACGACATTGCATGGAATGTTACTGTGAATGACACGACATTGCATGGAATGTTACTGTGAATGACACGACATTGCATGGAATGTTACTGTGAATGACACGACATTGCATGGAATGTTACTGTGAGTGACACGACATTGCATGGAATGTTACTGTGAATGACACGACATTGCATGGAATGTTACTGTGAATGACACGACATTGCATGGAATGTTACTGTGAATGACACGACATTGCATGGAATGTTACTGTGAATGACACGACATTGCATGGAATGTTACTGTGAATGACACGACATTGCATGGAATGTTACTGTGAATGACACGACATTGCATGGAATGTTACTGTGAATGACACGACATTGCATGGAATGTTACTGTGAATGACACGACATTGCATGGAATGTTACTGTGAATGACACGACATTGCATGGAATGTTACTGTGAATGACACGACATTGCATGGAATGTTACTGTGAATGACACGACATTGCATGGAATGTTACTGTGAATGACACGACATTGCATGGAATGTTACTGTGAATGACACGACATTGCATGGAATGTTACTGTGAATGACACGACATTGCATGGAATGTTAATGTGAAAGTCATTCTTCTACAAGTCTAAACATCCACACAACATCATCTCCAATATCTACATCATCTCCAACATTAGGGTGAGCAGCCACACCTCTATCAATGTGAGGAATCATTCTCTCAGCATCAATGTTAACGTGAGCAGTCATTCTACCAGCATCAATGTCAATGTGAGGAGTCATTCTCCCAGCATCAATGTGAGGAATCATTTTCGCAGTATCAATGTAAGGAGTTATTCTTCCAGCAACAGCATTTCCACTATCATTTTGAACAGTCACATCTCCAGCATTAGTGTGAACAACCACGCCTCCAGCATTAGTGTGAACAGCCACACCTCCAGCATTAGTGTGAACAGCCACACCTCCAGCATTAGTATGAACAGCCACACCTCCAGCATTAGTATAAACAGCCACACCTCCAGCATTAGTGTGAACAGCCACACCTCCAGCATTAGTATGAACAGCCACACCTCCAGCATTAGTGTGAACAGCCACACCTCCAGCATTAGTATGAACAGCCACACCTCCAGCATTAGTATAAACAGCCACACCTCCAGCATTTGTGTGAACAGCCACACCTCCAGCATTAGTATGAACAGCCACACCTCCAGCATTAGTGTGAACAGCCACACCTCCAGCATTAGTATGAACAGCCACACCTCCAGCGTTAGTATAAACAGCCACACCACAAGCATTAGTGTGACCAGCTACTCCTCCAGCATGACAGACACACCTCCAGCATTAGTGTGAACAACCACACCTCCAGCATTAGTGTGAACAGCCACGTCTGCAGTATCAATATTAACAGTCACACTTGCAGCATCAATGCGAGGAGTCACACCATCAGCATTAGAGATTCACACTTCAGGCGTTACTATTAATAGTCATAACTCTATCATTAGTGTGGGTAGCCAGAGCACCAGTAGTGTAAACAGCGCCGCCACCACCTGCATTACTGTCACATAACGAACAGTAGTGTAAACAGCGCCGCCACCACCTGCATTACTGCAATATAACCAGCAGTAGTGTAAACAACACCACCATCTGCATTACTGCCACATAACCAACACTAGTGTAAACAGCGTCGCCACCTCCTGCATTACTGACACATAACCAACACTAGTGTAAACGGCGCCGCCACCTCCTGCATTACTGCCACATAACCAACACTAGTGTAAACGGCGCCGCCACCTCCTGCATTACTGCTACATAACCAACACTAGTGTAAACAACGTCGCCACTTCCTGCATTACTGCCACTTAACCAACACTAGTGTAAACGGCGCCGCCACCTCCTGCATTACTGCCACATAACCAACACTAGTGTAAACAGCGTCGCCACCTCCTGCATTACTGCCACATAACCAACACTAGTGTAAACAGCGTCGCCATCTCCTGCATTACTGCCACATAACCAACACTAGTGTAAACGGCCCCGCCACCTCCTGCATTACTGCCACATAACCAACACTAGTGTAAACAGCGTCGCCACCTCCTGCATTACTGCCACATAACCAACACTAGTGTAAACAGCGCCGCCACCTCCTGCATTACTGCCACATAACCAACACTAGTGTAAACAGCCCCGCCACCTCCTGCATTACTGCCACATAACCAACACTAGTGTAAACAGCGTCGCCACCTCCTGCATTACTGCCACATAACCAACACTAGTGTAAACAGCGTCGCTACCTCCTGCATTACTGCCACATAACCAACACTATTGTAAACAGCGTCGCCACCAGCTGCATTACTGCCACATAACCAACACTAGTGTAAACAGCCCCGCCACCTCCTGCATTACTGCCACATAACTAACACTAGTGTAAACAGCGTTGTCACCTCCTGCATTACTGCCACATAATCAACACTAATGTAAACAGCTCCGCCACCTCCTGCATTACTGCCACATAACCAACACTATTGTAAACAGCGTCGCCACCTCCTGCATTACTGCCACATAACCAACACTAGTGTAAACAGCGCCGCCACCTTCTGCATTACTGCCACATAACCAACACTAGTGTAAACAGCGTCGCCACCACTTGCATTACTGCCACATAACCAACACTATTGTAAACAGCGTCGCCACCACCTGCATTACTGCCACATAACCAACACTAGTGTAAACAGCTCCGCCACCTCCTGCATTACTGCCACATAACTAACACTAGTGTAAACAGCGTCGCCACCTCCTGCATTACTGCCACATAACCAACACTAGTGTAAACAGCTCCGCCACCTCCTGCATTACTGCTACATAACCAACACTATTGTAAACAGCGTCGCCACCACCTGCATTACTGCCACATAACCAACACTAGTGTAAACAGCGCCGCCACCTTCTGCATTACTGCCACATAACCAACACTAGTGTAAACAGCGTCGCCACCACTTGCATTACTGCCACATAACCAACACTATTGTAAACAGCGTCGCCACCACCTGCATTACTGCCACATAACCAACACTAGTGTAAACAGCTCCGCCACCTCCTGCATTACTGCCACATAACCAACACTATTATAAACAGCGTCACCACCACCTGCATTACTGCCACATAACCAACACTAGTGTAAACAGCCCCGCCACTTCCTGCATTACTGCCACATAACCAACACTAGTGTAAACAGCGTCGCCACCTACTGCATTACTGCCACATAACCAACACTAGTGTAAACAGCGTCGGTACCTCCTGCATTACTGCCACATAACCAACACTAGTGTAAACAGCGTCGGTACCTCCTGCATTACTGCCACATAACCTAACACTATTGTAAACAGTCCCGCCACCTCCTGCATTACTGCCACATAACCAACACTAGTGTAAACAGCCCCGCCACCTCCTGCATTACTGCCACATAACCAACACTAGTGTAAACAGCCCCGCCACCTGCATTACTACCATAAAACCAGCAGTAGTTTGAGCGTCTACATCGTCTTTATTAGTGACAGGACTCACACCTCCAGCTTACTGCTACCGGCCTCAACTCCAGTATGAGCGTGAGCTACAACACCACCGGGATCAGCCTGACATGCATAGGCGTGAGGGACATCATACCAACATTAGCGTGAATGTTTTCACACCAGCATTAGCGTGAACGTCTTCACACCAGCATTAGCGTGAACGACTTCACACCAGCATTAGCGTGAACGACTTCACGCCAGCATTAGCGTGAACGACTTCACGCCAGCATTAGCGTGAACGTCTTCACACCAGCATTACAGACGAAATCGTTGCTGACACAAATTCTGCCACAAGTGGTTACCTGTCCATCACAACTTCTGCGGCCTCCATTACCGCTACATTTACGCACAAAATGTAAACAGATATTTTAGAGCATATATCTGCATCATACGCCTTAAACTTCCTTCTTAATAGCTGCAAAACCCACGAAAAGTGATACTCATCACTTTTACGATCTCGGAAAATTCTGAAAATTTCAACACCTCCCGGGACTTCATAAATGTATTTCTGGAATATTTTGAGGCGCTTCGCTGGATTATGGAACACAGGAAGGATAAGAAAAACTTTGTGAAATCTTTAAGAATGTAGGGAAACGGTTCTCATTAAGACATATATGTAATTTGTGTAGAGGAAAGCACGCACGCACGCACGCACGCGCGCGCGCGCACAAATTTTTACCTCGGAAGCAAATTTGTTGCCCAGAGCTGCAATCAGTGACATTCCCATTTTCTTTCCCCTTAGATTTCTTTGTCTCTCATCAGTTCTTTTGTGGTTTTCTTTAGCTGCTGCGATAGTCGACCTTAAGTAAGAATTTCATTAAAAGTGTGTGTGTGTGTGTGTGTGTGTGTGTGTGTGTGTGTACTCACCTAGTTGAGGTTGCAGGGGTGGAGTCCAAGCTCCTGGCCCCGCCTCTTCACTGGTCGCTACTAGGTCACTTTCCCTGTGTGTGTGTGTGTGTGTGTGTGTGTGTGTGTGTGTGTGTGTGTGTGTGTGTGTGTGTGTGTGTGTGTGTGTGTGTGTGTGTGTGTGTTGGTGGGTGGGTGGCTGTGTTTGTTACAGTTGAGTGAGGAATGAAGGGACACTGCTCACTATTGATATAGCAAAACTGCAAATGGTTGTACAGCTTGTGGAACAGCAGCAGCTGTCTTCCATTTTTCTGCGCAGTTAGGCAATGCGGCAATTCATTAGCCTAATACACATCAGTAAGGCCTCCAACATTTCTTTCTGGAGTAAGTACTCTATCCAGGACAAATTGAAGTTCAAAATGAATCTCCCTACTCATTCCAATGTGTTCCCAAAAAGGTTGTTATCACTATAAGACCATCTAAGAACAATGGAACCAATTGAACCGTAAAAAAAAATGATCTGAAATAGAAATATTATCTTTTTACCAATGATCTACAACACTAAGGCAAACGGTACTCTAAATGACTTAAGTGCTCACCGTACACCTGCCATTGGGCTGTGAACGGTACACCACTCGCACGACCTCTGACACTCCTTCGGGAGCCACAGCCGTGTCACCACTTGAAAGGAGCCGGGCCACGACCAGTCCTGGCAAACCTACCTCAACATGAACTAACGCAAATATGCAGTTGTTAGCCACTGCTATTCTTCTTCAGCGCATTGCATTTAAATTTACCGTCTTCCATTATGAGAACCATTTTTCTTTCCAGTGCTAGAGAGTATTGTTGCGGTAAGTAAAAAGCTGTGCTAGGTAGTTCACACAACTATATAACAGTCATGGAGTGACTTGTCTTGCCACACATTCTTCGTTAGTCTATTCTTTCACTGTCCATCACTCCATATATCTTTTTTCAATTGATCCTTCATGATTTCTATTATTTTACCAGTTTCGTAGTCTTTCTATCGTTGTTCATACTATGTCATGCCTTCTAATTCTCTCTTCACCAGTTTCAAATGTTCTCTCATTCTCTCTCATTCTCTTTCTTGCATCCACTCTCTCCTGCTCTCTCTTTTATATCGTCATTTCCGCTATCTCTCTTCAGCTTTTTCTTCATTATTCCCTACTCTCTCTTGTGTCTTTACTCTCTTTCCTTAAAATTTCAATGATTTTTTCCCTCTTAAATTCTCTCCCCCCTTTAACTACTTTTCCCATGTCTTCTCCACCACTCTCTCCATTACTCTCTCTTTCCCACTAAGAGCCTGGTGCACTCTTGTACCCTGAAATGTTGGTAAACTTTTCTGAGAATTTTCGCACCAAATTAAGCAGCCTTGACGTCCCAACAGTCTAGGAGACGAGCTGGAATGTGCATAGGTTCTCACCTATTTTACTCACCTATTTATTGTTGCAGATACTGAGTCTCAGTTCCTGGTCCTGTCTCTTAATTTTGCCGGGAAAGTTCATGGGCGATATATACATATTCTGTAAATTATATTTGGAATCTGCTGGTATTAGTTCGTCTGACCACTCGTAGGAGGAATATTTTTCATCTTGTAAAGCTTATTTACCTTTTCTTCGTCTCTCGAACAGTCTATCTTGTTCCACACTATCAAGTTCTCCCAGTTTTTTGAATATCGTTATCATGTTTCCATTAGCTTTTATTTCGATCATAAAACGAGAAGGACTCAGCTGATCCGTTTCAAATTTTTAATATTAATGTACGACATCTAGGCCAAAATTCTAGGAATTATTGGCATGTGCAGAGGCTCAATGTTCAAAGTTGTTGGAACCATTGCTAGAATCCCAGAATGGCTCCGATAACTTCTAAAAGCTTCTGCTGCATTGCTTCAAATGTTTTAAAAAAACAGTGCCTCTTATTCAACTACAGCAAGGATTGACTGTCAATTGTATCACTGCACATCTGCCATTTTGATATATAATAGCACGTAATTTTGATTCATGTTAAATCATTTAAAATGCATTTGAGTCTATGTATGTAACAGCTGATGCATCTTATTGACATGATAGTAAGTTCTGCTCCCTTTCCTCTTCTCTGGAATTCTTTGTTGTCTATATTTTTAAGACTTTAAATAAGGAGGGCACGAATTTTTTAGGAGTGATAAAAAAGGAAAATTGAAAAAGTGTGGAAAAAAATGTTCTCCTACCGATAAATAGTGCACAATTCTGGCAACATGCTGATGTAATTAGCTTGTTTCTATGATTTTTCTAAGTATATTTTTCCAGAAATGTATTTTTTTTGTTCTTGCTGTCATCAAAAAGACATGATGGCAATTCGCGTTTTTTTTATACAAAAATTACGATTTTTATGATTGCTTCATTCTAAATCAGTACATTCAATTTTTCTTGAGGACCCCTTCAGGGAGTGTAACTGCCTAGTTGCCGGGGGCTTACTATTGTTGCAGTGGTTCCCCAAACTTTTTCACTTGTAACCCAATTTAACATGCCACATAAAGCATGTTACCCCTTTCACAAAATGTTGTTATTATTGATATATATGGCTAAATTGAAACACTTGAGATATTTTCTTTTATTTATTGTATTTGAACATTGTGCATCTCTAATGACTATTACCAAAGATGTCAAGAACATCAGTGGGATGGATGGAGTTGCATTCTTGAAGCTATTTAGGAATTCTTGGCTTCGTGGTTGAAAGTGCCAGCCTGGCATCGTTTGCAACATTAAAGCGAGTCCTCTTTTTTTTTTTCATACCCAGCACAGTTGAGAAGCCCTTCTCGCACAGATACTTTTGTTGAGAATGATACCAACAACTTCAAGGCTCTCTTGGACAGAGTTGGCGAGTCAGGTAGTCGTGAAAAATCCTAAAGGAATCTGCATTTTGGTTTTGGAATTCGATTTTCAAGGCTTCATTGGCTCGCTTTGGTGATCCACTCCTCCTTTTTGCAGGGAAATCATCATCATGAATGGCATCATCGGGTACAGAGAAGGGAGGGAATGACCCACTGAAGAGTGGCTGCTTCTTGGTCACTCTCTGGAAAGTAGTGATGCATGCTTGTTTCAAGCCCCTTCAAATGGTCGCTCATTTCTTTGTTGATGACTGTAGAAGTGATCCAGTATCATGACTATTCTCCTCAACAAACTGGTCTAGGTGGGAAACTGGGCGATCATCCTTTCTCCAAGCGCCGAATCCAGAGTCTCAGTTTTCCCAGAAATGCAGTCACAGTGTGATGGCATCAATGACAGTCGGGTTTCGGCCCTGGAGTTGCAGATTACCACTGTTCAGCTCCGCAAATATGTCAGCCAAGTAACAAAGTCGAGCAAGCCACTCCTTATGGTGAACTTGGTAGCAAAAGGAGATCCTTTTTGTTCCAGGAATTCCTGAACAGCTTTTCGGAGCTCAATGACTCGACGTACAACCTTGCCTCGTGACAACCAGCGAACATCGGTGTGGTAGAGCGAACTTGATACTGCTCTCCCATTTCCTTGCACAGCTCCTTGAATATGCGCGAATTCACATCTCTGGACTTGATGAAGTTGACGATTTTCAACACATCTTCAAACACTAACTTCAGATTACCAGGCAGGCTTTTCGATCCAAGAGAGTACCGATGAATGATGCAGTGATCTACAGAAAATTTCTGGATTGATAGTTTGTATGAGGCCCCGTAATCCACGATGACCACCATCATCGACGGTGCTCCATCGACGGAGACCGGGAATAAAAAGAAAAATTATTATAGACCTGCGTCAGTTAGTCATTGTTACTTATTTTTTGCTTTATAATTATATGGTTTTAATTTAAATTATTTCGGTACTTGATATTTCAGTACGACAGACACGATATTTTTTTGTGTGAATCATGTACTAAATATTAGCTACACTACAGTATACTTGTACAATAAATAAAACTGTATATGACTAAAATGCCGTGTAATTCATTGTATTTAATTTCTAATTTAGACTTTATATAAACATCGTTTCCCACCTGTTGAACGCTGTTTCCAATCCATTCCATTCTTGGTAAAGAAACTGTTGATGATATTGAAGACATCTCTCCCTTTGTGGTTGTCAGCAGATCCCTCGCATAATAGGAACTCTTCTTTGATCTTGTCCGGTGGACGTAACGGGCGACCCAAAAGGGGGAACAGCACAACTGGCTTTCGTCACACGATTCACAAATTGCAAGGAGAATTTGGGCCCTATGAGCTTTCCTTGATCTCTGTTGTAACTTGGGGCAGGATATCTGATGCCATGTCATCGACTCGTCGGCGGATGGTGTTGTTTGATAGAGATATGACACTCAGTTTTTTTCGCTTGATTTCCTCCCCACATAAACCTAGCTTACCATCTCGTATGCACAAGGCATAATCAGATTCTCTGCAATGGTGTGGCATTTCTGTTGTTCGGCAATTTTTTATGCAGCACAGTAGGATGCTTCGGACCGCAGCTTGAAGCTTTGGCTTTAATTCCAGATGAGCCGAACTGGATAATTTTTCAGTGCTACAGCCTGGCGCTGAAAATAAGCCTGATCCTTATTTTGAAGATTTGGATGGCACTTCTGGAGGTGAGCTGAGAGTTTTGATGGCTTTAGGCTTTCATTGTCAAAACTTTTGTGACATGCCACACCAAATTTTGGCCGATCCTCTCCACCAGAAGTTTTAAATTCACAAAGCCATGGCGAAGAAAGTCGTCAGTGTAGGTGCGCTTTTTGGACATTTTCTTGTTCAATCTGCAGAAAAAGAAGAATAAACCATGCATACACTTTCAAAACGCAAGGTACATAATTTCTCGCATGCCAGCTAAACACAAGTTCACTGATGCAAGCAAAACACGCATACATTCAAAATTGTCAGGCTGCAAGTTTTCATGCTTGTCAGCACAAGAGCACCGTGTAGCGCGAGACTACAGTGAACGTATACAGCCTCGCATACTCTCTAATCCTAGCAAAAACCCTTGAAAAAGTAAGAACCACACATACATTATATAATAAAAATTTAAAAAATAGCTACAAATTCACAATAACAGTGGTAAATACTAACTATATACTGCACAGGGCAGTACACATACATACCAGCTTATGTCTACCTCGGCTGATGCTCACAGATAAACTGACAGTGTGAAATAGAGGCAGCCTCAGGAAGTGAGTGACTCGTACTGGACAGGTCGATCTGGGCAACTGAGTGACTTTTGTCCTGAAGCATACTTGTCAAAATACTTTTGGGTTTCCACACACTTAGCTATATATTTCTTCTTTTCTAATACTGTATATTAGTTTTTGATGTTTATTGTTATTTGGTTTAACTTTATTACTTACTTATGATAGGTTTACTTTACAACTTTATATACTAAGACAAAGTTAACAATAATCCTCATACCGGGTACCGCATTGTTTTCTTGATTTTCAGAATTCATAACTTTTTTTCTGTCACCCTTCCATTACCCCCCAAAATGGTTAAATTACCCCCAGGGGGTAATTTACCCCCAGTTTGGGAACCACTGATTGTGTTGAGATGTGTGACATACTGAAATGTGGTGCGCCATCACCATAGAGTTTTACTGAAAACATGTACGTATAATTCAGGAATAAGTTGACATAATTTTCCATTTGTGGCAAAAAGTATTTATAGGAGTGTCATGATTTTTGCACACGTTGAGTAACGATGGGTCTACTAACATGCACAGGAGATTTGCGATATTTTTTACTGCTTTGTTTTTATTGTTTTTTTTTTCTCCTCAAAAAAATCATTTAAAAAATCAAAAATCATTTAAAAAATCAATAAACTTCAACATTTTTTATTATGTAATCTATTGACATTTTCGCTCAAACGGGGTTAGTACCAAGGTTATCTATCTCTTATCTTCCATCTGTTGTAAACTAGAGCATTGTACATCTTATCGATTTTCTAGGAAAGGGAGAGTTTAATGCCCTATAGAACAGGGTGCTATTTTTTTATTCTGTCTATTAAGGCAAAAAGTCAATACAAAAACAGTGTGCAGGCTTCAAATACTGCTTAAACCACTGTAAAAATTTCATTGAAATTGAACCCCCCCCCCCCCAAAAAAAAAAAAAAAAAAAAAAAAAAAAAAAAAAAAATTTGCTAGCGCCTTTCTAAATTTAGCTAACATCTCCCCACACTACGGATTCACTCACTCTTCTTGCCTGTGATTCTTCTGTTTGAGGGTTAGAATTTCTCCTGTGCCTCCCGGCACATTATAACTATTTTCTTTCAACACCGGCCGCATCCCATCGAGGCAGAGTTGTTGGGTCTGACATGATGACTCAAACTTTCCATCATCACAGCCAACTACTTAGTCACAAGTGCAACTAATGTGACATTTTATTGAGGCAACGTTTCTCTCTCCAGGAGCTTTATCAAGCCATTGCAAACAATTGTAGATGAATGGTTCAAAGAACCGACACGTTGTTAATTACAAACAATACAAGGACACAGAGGGTACATAAAGGCTCAGAGTGAGGTGCAATACTAGTGAGGTACCATTTCGATGTTCGCTAGTGGTAGTAGTAGTAGTAATAGTAGTAGTGGTGACAAAAGTAATACAATATGGTAGAGTTTACACTATACCCTGTGGAGGCTGTGACAAGATTTACGTAGGTGAAACAGCAAGAAACCTCGACACCCGCCTCAATGAACACGTTTACGCATGTAGGAACGATAACTTGAACAACGCCTGTGTACAACACCGAAATTCCATCAATCATCTCATGAAATTCAGGGACGCCCAATTAGTGATTAAAGAAACTAATTTCCGCAGACGCAAGTGCCTCGAATCAGCACTGATCGCTGTTTCGAATACAATTAAACAAAACAACGGCAGCTTCACCATCTCCGAAGTCTTAGCAAGAATCCTCCTGAAAACAGTAAACCCTGTCATCACATAGTCTCTCCTGTTATACTACACAAAGCACAGAGAGTGAACGCTGAAACAAGCTGCCTCTTTCCAGTCTATATTTGTCCAACCTATTTTTATGTTACCCAAGTAATAGCTTTTATATCCTTTTACTCATGTACGAATTAATTGCTCTACCATATTGTATTACTTTTGTCACCACTACTATTACTACTACTACTACCACTAGTGAACATCTAAATGGTACCTCACTAGTATTGCACCTCACTCTGAGCCTTTATATACCCTCTGTGTCCATGTATTGTTTGTAATTAACAACGTGTCGGTTCTTTGAACCATTCATCTACAATTGTTTGTAATGGCTTGATAAAGCTCCTGGAGAGCGAAACGTTGCCATAATAAAATGTCACATTAGTTGCACTTGTGTCCTTTTACTTTACATATTGTCGGTAATTCTACCAACTTTATTACAACTACTTAGTCATCCATGTATCCAGCACACAGATACACGGAGACACATTCCACGTCTATTTTCTTATACTTGCTGTGTCTTGTGAAAGTAATTTTGCTGTTAACTGTATACTTATGCACCATTCATATTAGTATTCTAACGTTATCTCCGTGCGTGCGTGCGTGCGTGCGTGCGTGCGTGCGTGTGTGCGTGTGTGCGTGTGCGTGTACTCACCTAGTTGTACTCACCTAGTTGAGGTTGCGGGGGTCGAGTCCGAGCTCCTGGCCCCGCCTCTTCACTGGTCGCTACTAAGTCACTCTCCCTGAGCCGTGAGCTTTATCATACCTCTGCTTAAAGCTATGTATGGATCCTGCCTCCACTACATCGCTTCCCAAACTATGCCACTTGCTGACTACTCTGTGGCTGAAGAAATACTTCCTAACATCCCTGTGATTCATCTGTGTCTTCAGCTTCCAACTGTGTCCCCTTGTTACTGTGTCCAATCTCTGGAACATCCTGTCTTTGTCCACCTTGTCAATTCCTCTCAGTATTTTGTATGTCGTTATCGTGTCCCCCCTATCTCTCCTGTCCTCCAGTGTCGTCAGGTTGATTTCCCTTAACCTCTCCTCGTAGGACATAACTCTTAGCTCTGGGACTAGTCTTGTTGCAAACCTTTGCACTCTCTCTAGTTTCTTTACGTGCTTGGCTAGGTGTGGGTTCCAAACTGGTGCCGCATACTCCAATATGGGCATAACGTACACGGTGTACAGGGTCCTGAATGATTCCTTATTAAGATATCGGAATGCTGTTCTGAGGTTTGCTAGGCGCCCATATGCTGCAGCAGTTATTTGGTTGATGTGCGCTTCAGGAGATGTGCCTGGTGTTATACTCACCCCAAGATCTTTTTCCTTGAGTGAGGTTTGTAGTCTCTGACCTCCTAGACTGTACTCCGTCTGCGGCCTTCTTTGCCCTTCCCCAATCTTCATGACTTTGCACTTGGTGGGATTGAACTCCAGGAGCCAATTGCTGGACCAGGTCTGCAGCCTGTCCAGATCCCTTTGTAGTTCTGCCTGGTCTTCGATCGAGTGAATTCTTCTCATCAACTTCACGTCATCTGCAAACAGGGACACCTCAGAGTCTATTCCTTCCGTCATGTCGTTCACAAATACCAAAACAGCACTGGTCCTAGGACTGACCCCTGCGGGACCCCGCTGGTCACAGGTGCCCACTCTGACACTTCGCCACGTACCATGACTCGCTGCTGTCTTCCTGACAAGTATTCCCTGATCCATTGTAGTGCCTTCCCTGTTATCCCTGCTTGGTCCTCCAGTTTTTGCACCAATCTCTTGTGTGGAACTGTGTCAAACGCCTTCTTGCAGTCCAAGAAAATGCAATCCACCCACCCCTCTCTCTCTTGTCTTACTGCTGTCACCATGTCATAGAACTCCAGTAGGTTTGTGACACAGGATTTCCCGTCCCTGAAACCATGTTGGCTGCTGTTGATGAGATCGTTCCTTTCTAGGTGTTCCACCACTCTTCTCCTGATAATCTTCTCCAGGATTTTGCATACTATACATGTCAGTGACACTGGTCTGTAGTTTAATGCTTCATGTCTGTCTCCTTTTTTAAAGATTGGGACTACATTTGCTGTCTTCCATGCCTCAGGCAATCTCCCTGTTTCGATAGATGTATTGAATATTGTTGTTAGGGGTACACATAGCGCCTCTGCTCCCTCTCTCAATACCCATGGTGAGATGTTATCTGGCCCCATTGCCTTTGAGGTATCTAGCTCACTCAGAAGCCTCTTCACTTCTTCCTCGGTTGTGTGCACTGTGTCCAGCACTTGGTGGTGTGCCCCACCT
>NC_069407.1:77653588-77676088 GCF_026875155.1 Cherax quadricarinatus
TGGTGTGTGTGTGGTGTTGTGTGGGGGTGTTTGGTGGTGTGTGTGTGTGGTGGTGTGTGGTGTGTGTGTGTGGTGTGGTGGGTGTGTGTGGTGTGTGTGGTGTGTGTGTGGTGTGTGGTGTGTGTTGTGTGTGTGTGTGTGTGTGTGTGTGTGTGTGTGTTGGTGTGTTGTGTGTGTGTGTGGTGTGGGTGTGGTGTGTGGTGTTGTGTGAGTGTGGTGGTGTGTGTGTGTGTGTGTGGTGTGTGTGTGTGGTGTGTGGTGGTTGGTGTGTGTGTGGTGTGGTGTGTGTGTGTGGTTGTGTGGTGGTGTGTGTGTGGTGGTGGTGTGGGTGGGTGTGTGTGGTGTGTGGTGTGTGTGGTGGGTGTGGTGTGTGGGTGTGTGTGTGAGTGTGTGTGAGTGTGGTGTGTGTGTGTGGTGGTGTGTGGTGTGTGGGTGTGTGTGGGGTTTGTGTGTGTGGTGTGGGGTGTGTGTGGTGTGTGGTGTTGGGGGTGTGTGGTGGTGTGGTGTGGGGTTTTGTGGGGTGTGTGTGTGGTGTGTGTTGGTGTGTGTGTGTGTGTGTGTGTGTGTGTGTGTGTGGTGTTGTGGTGTGTGTGTGGTGTGGTGTGTGTGGTGTGTGTGGGTGGGTGTGTGTGTGTGGTGTGTGGTGGGTGTGGGGTGGTGGTGTGTGTGGTGTGTTGTGTGTGGGTGTGGTGTGTGGTGTGTGGTGTGTGTGGTGTGTGTGGTGTGTTTTGTGGGGGTGTGGGGTGTGTGGTGTTTTTGTGTGTGGTGTGTGTATGTGTGTTTGTGGAGTGTGGTGGTTTGTGTGTGTGGGGTGTGGTGTGTGGTGGTGTGTGTTGTGTGGGTTGTGTTTGTGATGTGATGTGTTATATTATGTGTGGTTGTACGGGTGGGTGTGAGGGAGGGTAGGTTAGGGGAAAAAGAGTGTTGTTTTATGTGTTTGTTGTGTGTACCCACCTATTTGTACTCACCTATTGTGGTTCAGGGTGGAGTCACAGCTCCTGGCCCCAGCTCTCGCTGATTGCTACTAGGTCCTCCTCTCCCTGCCCCATGAGCTCTATCATACCTCGCCTTAAAACTATGTAGGTTCCTGCCTCCACTACATCCCTTTCTAGCTATATCTATGGCCTGACTACTCTATGACTGAAGAAATACTTCCTAACATCCCTTTGATTCATCTGAGTTTTCAACTTCCAATTGTGACCTCTTGTGTCTGTGTCCCATCTCTGGAACATCCCGTTTTTGTCCACCTCGTCTATTCCGCGCAGTATTTTATATGTCGTTATCATGTCTCCCCTGACCCTCCTGGCCTCCAGTGTCGTCAGGCCGATTTCCCTCAACCTTTCTTCATAGGACAATCCTCGTAGCTCTGGGACTAGTCTTGTTGCAAACCTTTGCACTTTCTCTAATTTCTTGACGTGCTTGACTAGGTGTGGATTCCAAACTGGTGCTGCATACTCCAGTATGGGCCTGACGTAGATGGTGTACAGAGTCTTAAACGAATCCTTACTGAGGAATCGGAACGCTATCCGTAGGTTTGCCAGGCGCCCGTATGCTGCAGCAGTTATCTGATTGATGTGCGCCTCAGGAGATATGCTTGGTGTTATACTCACCCCCACATCTTTTTCCTTGAGTTAGGTTTGCAGTCTTTGGCCATCTAAACTATATTGTGTCTGCGGTCTTCTTTGCCCTTCCCCAATCTTCATGACTTTGCATTTGACAAGGTTAAGTTCAAGGAGCCAGTTGCTGGACCAGGCTTGTAGCCTGTCCAGGTCTCTTTGTAGTCCTGCCTGATCCTCGTCCGATTCGATTCATCTCATTAACTTCACATCATCTGCAAACAAGGACACTTCTGAGTCTATTCCTTCCGTTATGTCGTTCACGTATACCAAGAACAGCACAGGTCCTAGGACTGACCCCTGTGGAACCCCGCTTGTCACAGGCGCCCACTCTGACACCTCGTCGCGTACCATGACTCGTTGTTGCCTCCCTGTCAGATATTCTCTGATCCATTGCAGTGCCTTTCCTGTTATGTGTGCCTGGTCCTCTAGGTTTTGCAGTAACCTCTTGTGAGGAACTGTGTCGAAGGCCTTCTTGCAGTCCAAAAATACGCAGTCGATCCAACCCTCTCTCTCTTGTCTTACTTCTGTCACCTTGTCATAAAACTCTAGTAGGTTTGTGACACAGGATTTTCCTTCCCTGAAACCGTGCTGGTTGTCAATTATACACTTGTTTCTTTCCAGGTGCCCCACCACTCTCCTCCTGATGATTTTCTCCATGACCTTGCATACTATACACGTTAGTGATACAGGTCTGTAGTTTAGTGCCTCATGTCTGTCTCCCTTCTTAAAAATTGGGACTACATTTGCCATTTTCCATACCTCAGGGAGTTGCCCAGTTTCAAATGATGTGTTGAAGATTTTTGTTAATGGCTCACACAATATCTCTGCTCCCTCTTTAAGGACCTATGGAGAGATGTTGTCTGGACCCACCGCCTTTGAGGTGTCAAGTTCGCATAGCAGCTTCTTCACCTCCTCCTTGGTTATATGTACCTCATCCAGCACTTGCTGGTGTGCCCCCCTGTTCTGATTTCTTGGAGTCCTACTGGTTTCCACTGTAAATACCTCTTTAAATCTTGTGTTGAGGTCCTGACATACCTCTCGGTCGTTTCTTGTGAATTCCCCATCACCCTTCCTCAGTTTGATTTCCTGGTCCTTGACTGCTGTTTTCCTCCTGATGTGGCTGTACAACAGCTTCGGGTCATTCTTTACTTTTGATGCTATGTCATTTTCATATTGTCTCTGAGCCTCCCTTCTTATCTGTGCATATTCGTTTCTGGCTCTTCGGCTGATTTCTGATGCATGCAGGGGATGAGATGAAAAGCTGTAAGCCTTCTCCCTGAAAGCTGGCTGCCTTGGATCAAACGTGTAGCGCATGCTACACGCCAAGGTATTGGTCCAGTGTGGGTAGATTGGTAAAGCACTGCGTACCTTGTCCTAAGGTTCGTAGGTTCGAGTCTCCTTCAGCCAGAGATCAGTGTTTGTGTATATTTCGCATGCTCTCGCGAATTCCTTGCATTGTTCAAATCTCTAGTAAGGCTGATGCATGCAGGGGATGAGATGAAAAGCTGTAAGCCTTCTCCCTGAAAGCTGGCTGCCTTGGATCAAACGTGTAGCGCATGCTACACGCCAAGGTATTGGTCCAGTGTGGGTAGATTGGTAAAGCACTGCGTACCTTGTCCTAAGGTTCGTAGGTTCGAGTCTCCTTCAGCCAGAGATCAGTGTTTGTGTATATTTCGCATGCTCTCGCGAATTCCTTGCATTGTTCAAATCTCTAGTAAGGCTGATGCATGCAGGGGATGAGATGAAAAGCTGTAAGCCTTCTCCCTGAAAGCTGGCTGCCTTGGATCAAACGTGTAGCGCATGCTACACGCCAAGGTATTGGTCCAGTGTGGGTTTGATTGGTAAAGCACTGCGTACCTTGTCCTAAGGTTCGTAGGTTCGAGTCTCCTTCAGCCAGTGATCAGTGTTTGTGTATATTTCGCATGCTCTCGCGAATTCCTTGCATTGTTCAGATCTCTAGTAAGGCTGATGCATACAGGGGATGAGATGAAAAGCTGTAAGCCTTCTCCCTGAAAGCTGGCTGCCTTGGATCAAACGTGTAGCGCATGCTACACGCCAAGGTATTGGTCCAGTGTGGGTAGATTGGTAAAGCACTGCGTACCTTGTCCTAAGGTTCGTAGGTTCGAGTCTCCTTCAGCCAGAGATCAGTGTTTGTGTATATTTCGCATGCTCTCGCGAATTCCTTGCATTGTTCAAATCTCTAGTAAGGCTGATGCATGCAGGGGATGAGATGAAAAGCTGTAAGCCTTCTCCTGAAAGCTGGCTGCCTTGGATCAAACGTGTAGCGCATGCTACACGCCAAGGTATTGTCCAGTGTGGGTAGATTGGTAAAGCACTGCGTACCTTGTCCTAAGGTTCGTAGGTTCGAGTCTCCTTCAGCCAGAGATCAGTGTTTGTGTATATTTCGCATGCTCTCGCGAATTCCTTGCATTGTTCAGATCTCTAGTAAGGCTGATGCATGCAGGGGATGAGATGAAAAGCTGTAAGCCTTCTCCCTGAAAGCTGGCTGCCTTGGATCAAACGTGTAGCGCATGCTACACGCCAAGGTATTGGTCCAGTGTGGGTAGATTGGTTAAGCACTGCGTACCTTGTCCTAAGGTTCGTAGGTTCGAGTCTCCTTCAGCCAGAGATCAGTGTTTATACACACACACACACACACACACCATATATATAATATATATATATATATATATATATATATATATATATATATATATATATATATATATATATATATATATATATATATATATATATATATATATATATATATATATATATAATGAAGGAGGGGTGTTAATGTTGCAGTTTAAAAACTGTAGTATAAAGCACCCTTCTGGCAAGACAGTGATGGTGTGAATGATGGTGAAAGTTTTTCTTTTTCGGGCCACCCTGCCTTGGTGGGAATCGGCCAGTGTGATAAATATATATATATATATATATAAAATATAATAATATATATTTTATATATATATATATATATATATATATATATATATATAATTAAGAACCTTGTCCATCCCTACATGCCATTATCATTCCCACAAAAAAATCACAAGCGAATATTTTCCTACTTCAAAAACTGCTGGTGCTATAAGATCTTTTCTTGGCTAAGCAGGTTTATAGAGTGAAAACTCGTACATTCCGTCAATAAAGATGCTCCTTTCACCCGTACTTTTCGCCAAGAAAGATGCTCCTTTCACTCGTACTTTCCGTCAAGAAAGATGCTCCTTTCACTCGCACCTTCCCTCAAGTAATAACATACAAGACGAGATAAGCTAACTTCTGGCACTGTATTAAAGCTTCCTGATTTTAAAAGCTTTTCTACCTTGCAACAGTGTCATTGAAATAGGTGCCTTGTTAGTGGAAAAGACTGATGTCAAGTATAACCAAATTACATTAGCTATCGTTCGGGCTTTGAACATTTCCGAGATTTTATCTGCCGGTACGTAGTCCATGTTTTAACATATAATACTCCACTTATTTCCTGAATTAACAGCATACTGGACGATTAGCAAGATGGTCCTTGACCATAAAAACAGTTCGGTCTCACCTTTGCACACTTACCTTGAAAGTCTAATGTGGTGGAAGATGCCTTGTCTTGCCACAATGGAGCAATAGTATTCTATCCTCCATTTAGTGCAGAGGACATTAAAAATGCTCATTGAACAGACCCAACAAGGTCTGGCTTAATTCGATTCATGATGATAGAAGATCGAATTCTGTGAAATCCCCAGATTTGTTGTACCGAGTAGCCGAGCTGGATATCCCTAGCCGAAGAGTTCATCACTCAGTTATTCTAAAGTCACTAGTGAATGTTGTTCTGCAGCTAGTTTACAATGCACCAGGTGTTGCTCACACTGGCATGCATCGTTCTGTCAAACAAGATACACTGAAATATTTTTGGCCTCGTATAGAAACAGATATTTCCGAGTACGTTCCCTCCGAGGTAATAAGAATTTATTTGTGATGGTTGATCATTTCACACGATACTGAGAGTTACCATCTATTGTAGCTAGAACTGCAGGACCAGGATCTAAAGCATTTATAGAAGGAATTATTTGTAGATATACTACGCCTAAGTTCCCTGTAAAAGATACCGGAGACTAATTTTGTAATGAGATCCTTGAGAGGTTGTGCATCTAGTACACGATCACTAAGTCCACTATCGTCCCCTAACCATCTTGCTAGTAATGGCTTAGCTGAATGTACAAACAAGAACGTACTCGATGCTTTACGGGGAACGATTATTCCTAACAGCGAAACATGGGATAAATCAATACCTAATGTTCAATGTGACATTAAATCAGTATATAATGCCTCTATGGGTGATTCTCCTCATTATACTTTGCATGTAGATAAACGTCTGTTCTACAAGCTCAGTTACAATGAAGATGACTGCATAATGATTCGTACTTTCACTGCACAAGATATTGTAGAAGAATGAAAGAAACATTTCAAAAGTCGATAGCAGAATTCACAAGTCGTGAATGTTTGAGTCATTTTAACTATTTCCAACAGGTTATCTGCAATGCTAAAGAAGCTTGACCAAAAGTTTGTTGGTCATTATCGAGTTGTTGAACACACAAGTGGAAATAAGTACAC
This sequence comes from Cherax quadricarinatus, assembly GCF_026875155.1. Classification (NCBI taxonomy): domain Eukaryota; kingdom Metazoa; phylum Arthropoda; class Malacostraca; order Decapoda; family Parastacidae; genus Cherax; species Cherax quadricarinatus. Next base: position 77,659,813 of record NC_069407.1, read on the forward strand.
AGAAATAAGCAGTGGTCAGTACAAAAAGTCGCATTTTGACTATGAATCTGGTTTGTGAGGATGATGATGAGACTGCTGGCACCCAGACTAGTGAGCTGGAGTTTGACCATCCGTCCTGACTGTTGCTGCTCCTGCGGTCATAACAGTGTTGAGGACACCCCAGGGGTCAACCGATGTCACTAATTTTCATTCCTCTGAGTGACGGCAAGTGTTAGTCGTTGTCACCTAATTTGACCGTCTAATGTAAGTCTTGCCCTAGCTAAGTTTGTGTTAAATGCGAATTCGCTGTATACATAAACAATTATTTCAAGTCATTACTTTACCATCTTCAGTATTGATATACTTGGTCATCTTTGAATATATTTCATTTTGCAGCTGTTATGTCACATTATTTACCATATTTTGTAAATAAATTAGCCCTTATTCACACATTCAGTGCTTTAAAAATTTGTGTTTGTGTGTGTTTATGTCAACTTAGTTGTGCAGATGATTAGATTTTGAAAGTGGTTCTGTCTGACTGTGTGTGAATTCATTTTACTGTGGATCATATTCATGTACAATGATCATTTATGTCTTCTACAAGTTCTGGATTTGAATAGATGCGATTTGTGCACTAAGTTCTCCCTTGCTGTTAGGTGTACTTCTAACTCTTTTGCACATAATTTCCGCCAGATCCTGTGGACCACTAGAATAGCGATAGATCGTATTCCTCTAAATTCAACTCTATTTTACTAGGATTCATCTTCCTTTCAACTAAGAGCATAATATACTTTTTGGCTGTTGTACAACATTCTTTGCATTGTATGGAATCGTTGCCTGATTTTCATCTCTGTAGGCCTTAGACAAGGATGTGTGATGTCACCGTGGTTGTTTAATATATTTATAGATGGGGTTGTAAGAGAAGTAAATGCGAAGGTCTTGGCAAGAGGCGTGGAGTTAAAAGATAAAGAATCACACATAAAGTGGGAGTTGTCACAGTTGCTCTTTGCTGATGACACTGTGCTCTTGGGAGATTCTGAAGAGAAGTTGCAGAGATTGGTGGATGAATTTGGTAGGGTGTGCAAAAGAAGAAAATTAAAAGTGAATACAGGAAAGAGTAAGGTTATGAGGATAACAAAAAGATTAGGTGATGAAAGATTGGATATCAGATTGGAGGGAGAGAGTATGGAGGAGGTGAATGTAGTCCGAAATTTGGGAGTGGACGTGTCAGCGGATGGGTCTATGAAAGATGAGGTGAATCATAGAATTGATGAGGGGAAAAGGGTGAGTGGTGCATTCAGGAGTCTGTGGAGACAAAGAACTTTGTCCTTGGAGGCAAAGAAGGGAATGTATGAGAGTGTAGTTTTACCAACGCTCTTATATGGGTGTGAAGCGTGGGTGATGAATGTTGTAGCGAGGAGAAGGCTGGAGGCAGTGGAGATGTCATGTCTGAGGGCAATGTGTGGTGTGAATATAATGCAGAGAATTCGTAGTTTGGAAGTTAGGAGGAGGTGCGGGATTACCAAAACTGTTGTCCAGAGGGCTGAGGAAGGGTTGTTGAGGTGGTTCGGACATGTAGAGAGAATGGAGCGAAACAGAATGACTTCAAGAGTGTATCAGTCTGTAGTGGAAGGAAGGCAGGGTAGGGGTCGGCCTAGGAAAGGTTGGAGGGAGGGGGTAAAGGAGGTTTTGTGTGCGAGGGGCTTGAACTTCCAGCAGGCATGCGTGAGCTTGTTTGATAGGAGTGAATGGAGACAAATGGTTTTTAATACTTGACGTGCTGTTGGAGTGTGAGCAAAGTAACATTTTTGAAGGGATTCAGGGAAACCGGCAGGCCGGACTTGAGTCCTGGAGATGGGAAGTACAGTGCCTGCACTCTGAAGGAGGGGTGTTAATGTTGCAGTTTAAAAACTGTAGTGTAAAGCACCCATCTGGCAAGACAGTGATGGAGTGAATGATGGTGAAAGTTTTTCTTTTTCGGGCCACCCTGCCTTGGTGGGAATCGGCCAGTGTGTTAATAATAAAAAAAATAATAATAGTGTCTGTCAGTCCGTTTACATTGTATGACTGGGTCGTCCAGCACGTAGTGTGATGTGAACTTTAAGTAGCGTAAAGGTGTGACATGTCACGACTAAGGAATGTTAGGATACTAACTTTCGTTGACCTTAAGTTGAAATCCGCTGCTTAATCACCGCAGAGTTTGTCAGTCAGGCTGTAGGGGTCGTGAGAACATAATAGGTCTGTCTGGCAAATAACTGCACAATTAGTTTAGAACCCCAAACATCACAACATGTATGAATATGTATGTATGCAATGTATGTATGCTAGGTATGCAATATATGTATGTATATTTTTATGTATATGTGAAGTTACGAATGCATGTATTGCATAACATTATTCCATCACGTTACTTTGACCTCCATCACGTTACTTTGACCTCCATTGTTACAATTAAATATTCTTAAATTTTAACAGTTTCTAGTAATGCAAAAAGTCAACTGCAAACTCTTAACCCTACTAGAAAAGGCGAATAAATCCATCACGTTGCTGATGTTCACTGAAGCTGCAAGTTCTCACTGCACTTTGCAGTGTTGTTCTTGGCTCAAGTGGTAGCGTCATCATTTTCCCCACAAAGACTTGGAAAAAATCCTCTCACGAGGGAAAATGTCTGCCATTTTTCCATGTTTGCCCCTGTTCACCTAACAGCACCTAGTTGGTACCTAGTAGGTTCCTAGTAGGTACTTAGTAGGTACCGAGGCGTTAAACATCTGTCGTCAGCCGAATTCCGGGGATGAAATGTTAATATTACCTAGAGAAATATGGGTTTTAAAACGATGTGAGGGAGGATAATAGATCTTAACTCCTGCTGTCTCTGGTATAGTGCTACGTCAAGGTCTACGACAGCACTGTCTCTGGTGTAGTTCTACGTCAAGGTCTACGACAGCACTGTCTCTGGTGTAGCGCTACATCAAGGTCTACGACAGCACTGTCTCTGGTGTAGTTCTACGTCAAGATCTACGACAGCACTGTCTCTGGTGTAGCGCTACATCAAGGTCTACGACAGCACTGTCTCTGGTGTAGTTCTACGTCAAGGTCTACGACAGCACTGTCTCTGGTGTAGCGTTACATCAAGGTCTACGACAGCACTGTCTCTGGTGTAGTTCTACGTCAAGGTCTACGACAGCACTGTCTCTGGTGTAGCGCTACATCAAGGTCTACGACAGCACTGTCTCTGGTGTAGCACTACATCAAGGTCTACGACAGCACTGTCTCTGGTGTAGCACTACATCAAGGTCTACGACAGCACTGTCTCTGGTGTAGCACTACATCAAGGTCTACGACAGCACTGTCTCTGGTGTAGCACTACATCAAGGTCTACGACAGCACTGTCTCTGGTGTAGTTCTACGTCAAGGTCTACGACAGCACTGTCTCTGGTGTAGCGCTACATCAAGGTCTACGACAGCACTGTCTCTGGTGTAGCGTTACATCAAGGTCTACGACAGCACTGTCTCTGATGTAGTTCTACGTCAAGGTCTACGACAGCACTGTCTCTGGTGTAGCACTACATCAAGGTCTACGACAGCACTGTCTCTGGTGTAGCGCTACATCAAGGTCTACGACAGCACGGCCTCTGGTGTAGCGTTACATCAAGGTCTACGACAGCACTGTCTCTGGTGTAGCACTCCATCAAGGTCTACGACAGCACGGTCTCTGGTGTAGCGTTACATCATGGTCTACGACAGTACTGTCTCTGATGTACTCCTACATCAAGGTCTACGACAGTACTGTCTCTGGTGTATTCCTACATCAAGGTCTACGACAGTACTGTCTCTGATGTACTCCTACATCAAGGTCTAAGACAGTACTGTCTCTGGTGTTCTCCCACAACAAGGTCTATGACATTATTGTCTCTGGTGTGCTCCTACATCAAGGTCTAAGACAGTACTGTCTCTGGTGTACTCCTACATCAAGGTCTAAGACAGTACTGTCTCTAATGTACTTCTATATCAAGGTCTACGACAGTACTGTCTCTGATGAACTTATTCATCAAGGCCTACGACAGTACTGTCTCTGGTGTACTCCCACATCAAGGTCTAAGAGTACTGTCTCTGGTGTACTCCTACATCAAGGTCTACGACAGTACTGTCTCTGTAAAGTAAAAGGACACAAGTACAATTAATGTGACATTTTATTGTGGCAACGTTTCGCTCTCCAGGAGCTTTGTCAACTGCTTGACAAAGCTCCTGGAGAGCGAAACATTGCCACAATAAAATGTCACACTAGTTGTACATGTGTCCTTTTACTTTACATATTGTCGGTAATTCTACCAACATATATACAGTACTGTCTCTGATTCACTCCTACATCAAGGTCTACGACAGTACTGTCCCTGGTTTACTCCTACATCAAGGTCTATGACAGTACTGTCTCTGATTTACGCCTACATCAAGGTCTACGACAGTACTGTCCCTGGTTTACTTCTACATCAAGGTCTACGACAGTACTGTCTCCGATTTACTCCTACATCAAGGTCTACGACAGTACTGTCTCTGATTTACTCCTACATCAAGGTCTACGACAGTACTGTCCTTGGTTTACTTCTACATCAAGGTCTACGACAGTACTGTCTCTGATTTACTCCTACATCAAGGTCTACGACAGTACTGTCCCTGGCTTACTCCTACATCAAGGTCTACGACAGTACTGTCCCTGGCTTACTCCTACATCAAGGTCTACGACAGTACTGTCCCTGGTTTACTCCTACATCAAGGTCTACGACAGTACTGTCTCTCGTGTACTCCTACATCAAGGCCTATGAGAGTACTGTCTCTGGTATACTCCCACATCAAGGTCTAAGAGATTACTGTCTCTGGCGTACACCTACATCAAGGTTTCCTACATCAAGGTGCACTCCCACATCAAAGTTTAAGACACTACTGTCTCTGGTGTACTCCTACATCAAGGTTTACGACAGTACTGTCTCTGGTGTACTCCTACATCAAGGTTTACGACAGTACTGTCTCTGGTGTACTCCTACATCAAGGTTTACGACAGTACTGTCTCTGGTGTACTCCTACATCAAAGTGTACATCCATCTGCCAAGGGAGAGAATTATCAGTTTAACAAAATTATTAGACACTGAAGACAGAGTGAATTCCGCAGAGGGAGTGGACACTGAGGACTGAGTGCCAGCAATGAGGACTGAGTGAAAACACCGAGACAGAGTGTACCGAGGACTTAGAGAAAACATAAACGACAAATAGAGACTGGCAGATTATACTCAGGACAATGTGGGCACTGAAATCAGAGAGTGAATCCTGAGAGCTCAGAGTTAGGACTGAGTGTACACTGATGGCAGACAGCAAACACTAATAACAATGTGTAGGTACCAAGGAGAGTGAGTGTATGTGGCATGCTAAGAGTACGTTACATATTATTATTCTTATGCCGCACACCTATATAAGCATGCCCTCCCGACCAGCGAACCCAATGCTAAGAGTATAACGAGCAGGACATCCTCGTTATATTAGCACCTTGGTTCAACCAGCCAATCACAAGGTATGTTATGTAAAAGGACACACTTGCAATAATGTAACATTTTATTGTGGCAACGTTTCTCTCTCCAGGACCTTTGTCAAGCCGTTACAAACAATACATGGACACACAGGGTATATAAAGGCTTTGATTGAGGTGTAGTACATGTAGAGGTAGTAGTAGTAGTTATACATGTGGTGGAAAAGTCAGCTGATACATGAGAAAGAAAGGTTACAAAAGCTATTGCCTGGACAGCATAAAAAAATAGGTTAGGCAAATGTATATGTTTCGATATCCCTCCTCTATTACCTAAGAACAAAAGAGAGGAGGAACACTGCAGCAGGTCTGTTAACCCAAAGTGGGCATGTCATTTCATGTAGTAGCAATTATGTGATGGTAGGATTTTCGCTATGACTTCAGAGATAATGAAGCTGCCTTTGTTTTGTTTGTATTAGAAACAGCGATTAATGCTGATTCAAGGCACTTGCGTCTGCGGAAATTAGGTTCTTTGATCACTAGTTGGGCGTCCCTGAATTTCCTGAGATGATTGGCGGTATTTCGGTGTTGTACACAGGCGTTGTTCAAGTTATCGTTCCTACATGCATTAATGTGTTCACTGAGGCGTGTTTCGAGGTTTCTTGCTGTTTCATCTATATATATCCTGTCACAGCCTCCACAGGGTATAGTGTAAACCCCAGCGTTGACTGGTTTGTGGTGCTTTGATTTTGTCCTGGTTAGTTCCTCTATTGAAGTGCTGGATGCGATGGCGACTCTGGTGTTAGCTTGTGCTGGTACTTTATAAATGTTCAATACAACTTGGCTGTAGGGAAGAATTATAACTTTGTTAGGAGTGGTGTTGGTGCGTGAAGTATTTATAATCAGAAGAGCTCTTTTCTTGCAGTCTTTGATGGAAAGGAAGGAAAATGGGAATCAGTGAAGGTTTGATGTATGTAAGTACATTCCTCGTCAAGAAACTCACTCAGGACTACAAATTCGGTATGCTCTTAGGAAAAATACGATGATGATGCCTCTTTTGGTCTTAGTATCTTGACTGGAATAGAACAGAGAGCGAAACGTTGCCACAATAACATGTCACATTAGTTGCATATGTGTCCTTTTACTTAATATATTGTCGGTAATTCTACCAACATTAATATAATACAATCACAAGGTATCCTACCAAAGTTGTGAAGCGATGTTAGACACTTGTGAATCAATACTGGCAGACTTACCTCCAAGTCTTGTCGAAGATAATTCTCACCGTCTCTCTCTTGCTTACAATTTGCTTTTTCTGTACATGTCGTTTGTATATAATGAACATATAACTGCTTGCTGTTTGGTAAATGACATATATAAGTATTAACTCACTGCCAACTTTTGCTCGTTCCTCTTTTCTAAGATGGTTACCGTGTTACAACCAGGTGTGCAGGCCACTAGACTATGTTCTTATGTTCTTACCTGCCTTTGCAATAGTGCACAAAACAAAACAAAGAGTACATTCACTGAAGAAAGAGTGGAAATGCTGAGAACAAAGAACGAACCCACGGAGAGAGAGTGAACACACTGTGAAGAGAGAGAAAAATAATGATAATAGATAAGGAACATGGTGAAAACAGAGAAGACAGTGAAAACAAAGAATGAACACACTGAGAACAGGGAGTAAACACATTGAGTACAGAGTGGACACACTAGCAACAAAGAGCAAAAACTGAGTACTGAGAGTGGACATACTAATAACAAAGAGTACAAACAGAGAGTGCTGAGAATGGACACAGATGAGGTATGGTGGTGGGAGAACAAAAATATGTAGCCTGTCATGCCCCACATGCGAATGGAAAACCATAATGCACATTGATAAAATATGCAGAATGCGATATTCATTTGGATTTTCCGGAATAATTGTTGAGCGTACATTTACGAATTTACGAGCATACATGCAAATATACAACACATGCATGTGCATGCACGCACACGCACGCACGCAAACACACACACACACACACACACACACACACACACACACACACACACACACACACACACACACACACACACACATACACTCACACACACACACACACACACACACACACACACACACACACACACACACACTGCTGCTGTCCCCCCTCCAGCTCACTATCCTTTTCCCCTCCCTGTCTCTTTCTCCCTTCTCCCCACAACAAACACCCCCTCCATAGCACTCTTGGCATAAGCTCTTCCTCCTGTGAAAAAGAAGCATGGGACACCAAAAACCTGGACGGAGAACCAGAGGAATGGTGGATGAAGCGAGTGATGGACCTGGTAGAGAGGACTGGGAGGCAGAGCTCACGCGAAGAGAGGAGTGGGGGAGGAGGCTGGAAGAGATCATCAAGAAAATGGAAGAAAAAATAGCTGAAGAGAGCAGGAAATGGGAATTACAAATCACAGAAGCTGAAGCTAAGATACAGAGCTTAGTAGAAGAACTAAAGAGTCTGAAACAGCCTAAAGCACCAAAGGACAGTACAGCCATGACACCAAGAACTACTACATCAGTCACTGACGAGGGGACAGTAGGGGACAAAGGAGATATACTGTATGCGATGACTCCATCGGACTCAAGGGGAGCCTAGGAAAAGGCAGGGAGAACAGTAAAAACTAATGAGGGAACTAAAGTCAATGAAGGAGCTAAGCTATACACAGAGGCTCTAACAGACAACTGCCATGTCCAGGAACAGATAAGCAGAGGGACACCAGATAGGGAAGAGACAGTAAGAAGCTACACGTCAATGGCAGGAACTAATTTGAATCAGAGGATGTTCAGGGAAGCAGAGTGGGAGGATGAAAGGGAGAGGGCCGTTTTTGTTTATGGGCTCCAAGATGTAGATGGGGAAACTTACAAGACAAGGAAACAGGAGGAGAAAAAAATGATTGAAAGCATCATGAAAGCAATAGGAGAGAACAACATGACCCAGCAGACAAACTGGGTGGTTTGCGAGGGGAGCAGAGCAGAGTTAGCTCGAAACCGGATCCTGCAGGAGAAAGCACGCCTAAGGGACAATCAGGCATTCTGGAGTGTGTACCTCGACCGAGACAGAACACAAGAAGAAAGGATGGCACTGAAAGAGAGGGTGCAAGGTCGCAAGGACGAATAGGAGGCAAGGAAGGTGGAGAGCAGGAGAAATCAGGCCCACGTGGAAGAACAAACACAACCCCCTCCAGTACCACCCACAGAAGGAACACAACATGGCAATCCCAAAGCAATCAAACTACCTAACCCAAAACCCACTCACTGTACCCTCTGCCCCCCATCCCCCTCAGCACAAACCCCACCCCCACAGAAACCCACAGTAACCCACACAATGTACCCTCTCCCCCATCCCCCTCACCACAAACCCCACCCTCACAGTAACCCACAGCAACCCACACACTGTACCCTCTATCCCCATCCCCCTCACCACCACCTGCACCCACACTGAAACCCCCCATAAGCCCCCTGCCCCCACACCCCACGCCACAGACCCCACCCCCACACCAACCCCCTATAGGCCCCTGCCAGCAGGGCCAGATTAAGAAGTCTCCGGGCCCTAGGCTATTCAGATTGGCGGGGCCCCTTTGAGTTACGGGTAAGCGAAGCGACCCCTTCCAGCTTGGGGGTGGGGGGGGTTCTGTGTGAGCCTGTTTAAGGTCTAATTAAATACATTCTGGCTATTTAGATTAAATTTAATAGGGAAAGTACATCAAGACAACCAAAACCATTTACCAACAGCCATTATAACTATCTTGTTAAATCATGCATTTTAAAGAGAATAAACTCAAGACAGCATAGTATTACTAGATTAGGTTATTAAAGTAGTGACATCATGTACCTATTATATTCAGCATAACCACTACAGCACTATTATTCCCTTTATAAATCACTGACCATTATTGTTATCATTGCATCATGCATAAGACTATCAAATCATATAAACTCAAGAAAGTAAAGAATTGTTTATATTCACAGGCACTTCTTAAATAAACTTTTTTCTGGATTTCATATTGGCAAAATCATCAATTATATTCTGAAAATCAATATTTCTTGTTAGATCAGACTCAATGGTCAACAAGGCTAGGTTACACAGTTTGTCTTGGTTCATTGTTGAACGGAGCTGGTTTTTCACTCTTTTCAAAACAGAAAATGAACGTTCTCCTTCACAGTTAGTAGCTGGAAGTGTTAGGTAAAGGCGATACACTATGTCAACATCAGGGAAGGTTTCTGAGATACCTGCATTTCTTAAATGTTTCAAAGCAGCTGAGGGCGCACATTTTTCAGGTGGAGCTTTAGTCTGATTCATATACCCAGAAAAAATAACTATTTCTTCAACAACTGAACATCTGCTGAAAGGTGTTGTTGCAACTAATCATTATGTTTTGCATGATATATGGCCTACCACCATAGATAAGGACATGAGAATTAAAGAATGCAGGGACAATTTTCAGTTTCACCCAACCAACGATTTTCTGATGTGGCTTATGTGTTTCTGGGGAAATATGTAGTAAATTAATTGATGTTCTACATCACTTCCGTCGCAACTTGAAAACTAAGCATTTGCGACTGAAGCGATGTAGAACATCAATCAATTGAGATCTGTTATTGAAATGATAAAGACTTAAAGACAGGACAAAGTGCTTTTAAAACCTACAAACGGAAGTCAGTTTGCGTTTTTAGGTTTTTCTTTATAGTATTTTTTCCAAAAATGCGTCTTTACTAGTCCATGCGTCTTTACTGGTCAAGTAACCCTATCAGGTACCTCCCTTAACATTTAGAGGCGAAAACAAACATTTATCCATACACATCAATGTCTATCAACAACACTTCAGTTAATTTGTCACAGTACAAGTCTAGATAACGTGTAATTACTACAGAAAATTGGAGAGGAATCTCCCATACTCACCCATTAGCGGGAAAATACAGCTGTTCTGATGTAAACAAAGGCGTGTTGAGTGTTGCCATCTATGGTTAGGTTTATTTATTTTTATTTTATTTTATTTCATTATTTATTTTTGTTTTGATTAATTTTTAAAAATCAATTTTACTCTCCAAACACTTGAACTTTTTAGGTAGGGACCCCTTTGCACTTGCACCATGTGCGCAGTCTTGGATGAGCCCCTGAACCCCTTGGACCGCGGGGCCCCCAAATGTGCGGGGCCCTAGGCAAATGCCTAGTTTGTCTATGCGGTAATCCGGCCCTGCCTGCCAGGGCCCCTGCTCCCACTAACCCACCTCTCTCCCCAGACCACAGTTATTGAAAAGAAGTTGAAGGTTTGGTACATGAACGCGGATGGAATAACGAATAAATGTGAGGAGTGGCATGAAAGAATCAAGGAGATGTCCCCAGACATCGTAGCAGTTACACAAACAAAACTCACTGGGATAATAACAGATGCAATCTTCCCACCCGGATATCAGATCCTGAGGAAGGATAGAAGGAGCAAGGGGGGAGGAGGGGTTGCAATGCTAATAAAACACCGGTGGGGTTATCAAGAAATGGAAGGTATGGACGAGATTGGAGAAAGGGATTACATAGTAGGTACAGTTCAGTCAAGGGAACACAAGGTAGTCATTGCAGTGATGTATAACCCACCACAGAACTGCAGGAGGCCAAGAGTGGAATACAATGAATGCAACAGAGCAATGGTGGACACTAGCTGAGGTGGCAAGAAGGGCTCACTCAATCAATCACAGGGAGATTGATTGGGTAAACCTGGAACCACATGGGGGTCCCGAAACATGGAGAGCCAAGATGATGGATGTGGTGCTGGCAAATCTCATGCACCAAAATGTTAGGGATACTACAAGAGAGAGAGGGGAGGATGAACAGGCAAGACTGGACCTCGTGTTCACCCTGAGTAGCTCAGACATTGAGCACATCACATATGAAAGGCCCCTTGGAGCTAGTGACCACGTAGTTATGAGCATTGAATACATCGTGGAGCTAAAAGTGGAGAGGGTAACAGGAGTAGAAAGGGAAAAGTTAAAATATAAAAGGGGGGACTACACAGGAATGATGATCTTCCTACAGTAGGTTCAGTGGGAACAGGAGTTGGTAGGAAAATCAGTAAACGAAATAATGGACTTTGTTACACCAAAATGCAAGAAGGCAGAGGGAAGGTTTATTCCCAAGGGTAACAGAAATAATGGGAAGGACAGAACAAGCCATTGGTTTACCCGAAGGTGCAGGGAGGCAAAAACTAAGTGCTCTAGAGAATGGAAAGAGTACAGAAGGCAAAGGACTCAGGAGAATAAAGAGATTAGTCGATGAGCCAGAAACGAGTATGCACACATAAGGAGGGAGGCGCAGCGGCAGTATGAAAATGACATAGCATCGAAAGTCAAGTCTGATCCGAAACTACTCTACAGCCACATCAGGAGGAAGACAACAGTCAAGGACCAGGTAATCAGGCTGAGGAAAGGTGGGGAGCTCACAAGAAACGACCAGGAGGTATGTGAGGAGCTCAACATGAGATTTCAGGAAGTATTTACAGTGGGGGCTGAAGGGACAACGGGAAGACAAAACAGTGGGGTACAGCAACAAGGGATATACCAACAAGTGTTGAATGAATTACACACAACTGAGGAGGAGGTGAAGAAGCTCCTAAGTGACCTTGATACCTCAAAGGTGGTGGGACCGGACAAGATCCCTCCGTGGGTTCTTATAGAGGGAGGAGGGACACTTCCCTTGAAACTGGGCAGCTACCTGAAGTATGGAAGAAGGCAAATGCAGTCCCCAGACAGAGTATAGGCTAGGAGGCCAAAGGCTGCAAACCTCACTCAAGGAGAAAGACTTAGGAATGAGTATAATACCGAGTACATCGCCAGAAGCACACATTAACCAGATAACTGCTGCGGCATATGGGTGCTTGGCAAACCTGAGAATATCGTTCCGGTACCTCAGTAAGGAATCGTTCAAGACTTTATACACTGTGTACGTCAGGCTCATATTGGAGTACGCAGCACCAGTTTGGAACCCACACCTGGTCAAACACGTCAAGAAATTAGAGAAAGTGCAAAGATTTGCAACAAGGCTAGTTCCAGAGCTAAGGGGAATGTCCTATGAAGAAAGGTTAAAGGAAATCGGTCTGACAACACTGGAGGACAGGAGGGTCAGGGGAGACATGATAACGACATACAAAATACTGCGTGGAATAGACAAGGTGGACAGAGACAGGATGTTCCAGAGATGGGACACAGAAACAAGGGGTCACAATTGGAAGCTGAAGACTCAGATGAGTCAAAGAGATGTTAGGAAATATTTCTTCAGTCATAGAAAAGTTAGGAAGTGGAATATTCTGGCAAGCGATGTAGTGGAGGCAGGAACTATACATAGTTTCAAAACGAGGTATGATAAAGCTCATGGAGTAGGGGGAGAGAGGACCTAGTAGCGGTCGGTAAAGAGGCGGGGCCAGGAGCTGAGTCTCGACCCATGCAACCACAATTAGGTGAATTAGGTGAGTACACGTACACACACACACACACACACACACACACACACACACACACACACACACACACACACACACACACACACACACACAGGTATAGAAGGCCAGCGTCACTGACATGTATAGTATGCAATGTTATGGAGAAGATCATCAGAAGAGTGATGGAGCACCTAGAAAGGAATGAGTTTATCAACGACAACTAGCACGGATTCAGGAACGGAAAATCTTGTGCCACAAACCTACTAGAGTTTCATGGCAAGGTGACAGCAGTAAGGCAAGAGAGGGGTGGGTCGACTGCGTTTTTTTGAACTGTAAAAAGGGTTCTGACAAAGTGCCATACAAGAGATCAGTGCAAAAGCAGGAGGACCAGGCAGGGGAGGCACTGCAATGCATCAGAGAATACCTGATGGGGAGGCAACAGCGAGTCATTGTACGTGATGAGGTGTCAGAGTGGGCCCCTGTGACGAGTAGGGTTCCACAGGAGTCAGTCCTAGGACCGGTGCTGTTTCTGGTATATGTGAATGACATGACAAAAATAATAGACTCAGAAGTGTCCCTATTTGCAGACACTGTGAAGTTAATTAGGATAATTCGAATGGAGAAGGATCAGGCAGGGCTACAAAGGGATCTGGACAGGCTGCAGGTCTGGTCCAGAAACTAGCTCTTGGAGTTCAACCCCAAATGCAAAGTCATAAAGAATGGGGAAGTGTAAAGAAGACCGAAGACAGAATACAGTCTAGACGGCCAAAGAATACAAACCTCTCTCAAGGTAAAGGATGATGGGGTGAGTATAACACAGAGCACATCTACTGAAGCGCACATCGGCAGAATAACTGCTGCGGCATACGGGTGACCAGCAAACCTAAGAAACTTCAAACATCTTGGTAAGGAATCGTTCTGAACTCTGTACACCGTGTACGTCAGGAACTTACTGGAGTATGCAGCACCAGTTTGGAACCCACAGCTGGCCAAGCACGTCAGGAAATTAGAGAAAGTGCAAAGGTTTGAACGAGATTAGTCTCAGAGTTAAAGGGCATGTCCTACGAGGAGAGGTTAAAGGAAATCCACCTGGCGGTACTGGAGGACAGGAGGGACAGGGAGGACATGATAACAACATACAAAATACTGAAAGGATCGACAAGGACAGGGACAAGATGTTCCAGAGATGGGACACACCAACAAGTAAGGTAAAGACGCAGATGAGTCACAAGGAGGTTTGAAAGTATTTGTTGAGTCACAGAGTTGTCAGGAAGTGGAATAGTCTGGGAAGGGAGGTGGTAGTGGCAGGATCCATACATAGCTTTAAAAGGTATGATATAGTTCATGGAGCAGGGAGAGAGAGGATCTAGTACCGACCAGTGAAGAGGCACGACGTTTATGCCGTGCCGTATACGAAGGTAAAACTAGCCAATTAGCTCAACTCGTTTAAAATTAAGTTCATTCTAAAATTTTCTCTTATACGTTTAAAGATATTTTTTTAATTTATGTTAATGTAAAAATTAATAATTTTGTATCAAAAGAATCTTGGAAAACTTCCCTAACCTTATTATAACAAGCACAATTTAGCCTAATCCAAGTAAATATGTTTTATACAATTTTACAGCAATTTAATAAACTCAAAGAAATATATTTTTTTCATTATGTTCAGGATGATTTTTGCGAAATTATTTTCACTTTCTTTATCCGGCAAGAAGAGCGTTGATATTTTAAGACAAAATCACAAGTTTTACCTATTCGACGTGACATATATATATATATATATATATATATATATATATATATATATATATATATATATTATATATATATATATATTTATATATATATATATATATATATATTTTATATATATATATATATGTATGTATGTATATATATATATATATTCTTTCCAGTCGTTATTCCTGGTCAAATCGTTTAGGTTTACATAAATATAAACTAAGATTACATATTCAGAAACAACAATAACCTGGAATCAATGCTCATGTATAAGTTACTTTTATTGGTAAATGATATTCTGTATGGTAAAATTCTCCTCCACAATAAAATGGGGCATATAAATCGATTACATTTTCCGTTGCGCATATTCACTTTCCTAGTCACTGCCATTCGTCTCTTTCGTTACCTACTTTACTACCCACATCTCTCAATACTTTGTTCATGGGTCCTGTCAAATATGTCCTTACATCTGTGTATATATTAGATGCCATAAAAATGTCCCTTTTCCTGACCACTTTATGTGGCTAACATTCCTAATACTCTTTAACTTTCACATAACTCCCCCTTGTCCCTGATCCATGACTCTCAAACAGCTTTTCCCTGTCTGCTCTGTCAAGTTCTTATAACTTCTCGTATATCAGTACTCTGATCACTGGAAAAAATTTATTGCTACTCTAGAAATTGATTTACTATCTTCACACGAGTGAACAGTTGTGGACCTCAGACTGGAGCTACGTACTTGTTGATGGGAATGAATGAATGTATGGATATGTATGTATGTGTGTGTGTGAGAGAGAGAGAGACAGAGACAGAGAGAGAGACAGAGAGAGAGACAGAGAGAGAGACAGAGAGAGAGACAGAGAGAGACAGAGAGAGAGAGTGAGAGAGCCAAACAGACAGACAGAGACAAAGCATGACGAAGGTATAAGAGACATCCTACCACCTATAATAGGAACTTGCACAGGCAAGCCTGTAGGCATATGGGTGACGTTCAAAAGTGGGCCATTGCTAAATGGGAGGTGGACACTAAAAGAAAGCTAGCATCAGGTAGGGTAGGCTCCAAAACCTGGTGGTCCCTGGTCAAGGACAGACAAGGTTATCTGCCTGATGAACTCATTCCACCTCTAAATCGACAGGATGGGACCACCTCTACTAGTAGTCAAGAGAAGGCGGACCTCTTTGCCGAACACTTTGCTACCAAAATGCAAGTTCCTGATCCAGCAAGGGACCCTCCTTGGTTAGCTGCAAGAACTGTGTCAAAACTGTAAGTGGTGACAATAAGGCAGGAGGAGGTGCATTTCCTTCTTAAATCGCTTGACCAAGAAAAGGATGAGGGCCCAGACAAGTTGAGCCCAAGATTGCTGAGAAGAAGTGCAGACCAGCTAGCAGCACCTCTAACTCGCATCTTTCAGCACTGCCTAGTACAGTGTAAATAGCCCACTCTGTGGAAAGAGGCAAATGTAGTCCCTGTTCACAAAAAGAAGAGCAGACCAGTGTCACTCCTGTCAATCACTGGTAAGATCCTTGAGACAATAATCTCAAGACAAATGACAGAGTTTTTTGACTATCACTCACTAC
>NC_069407.1:77681088-77746088 GCF_026875155.1 Cherax quadricarinatus
AGTATCCCGAGACCTGTAGCCTCGCTGATACCTAACGCAAACGCTAAATATTTTATACCTGAAGGTAGAAATATGGTCGTGGCATCATCGACAATAATTCTTCCAACTCTGTCTATCACAGTTTATCCTGTCGAGCGAAAACTGGCAAATACCGTGGATGTTCTTGCAACTCTGGATGATAAAGAATATGATGGTCCATGGTATGAGAATATAGTCCCACAGCATCGGTGGAGAGGCAAGTTACTTTGCAATCTTTCTCTTTACGATCTCTTGCTTTTAGTTAAGTAAAGATCGTAAGTTAAACGAGGCTGGTGTTGCAAGGCTTTATGTTTCCTGAGGGCGTCGTGGCAATGGTTTGTATTCTGCTGATAACCTTATGGAACTCCTGGGAACTGCTTCAGATTTATGAGCGCCTGTACTTTCAGATACCGGGACTTGTGTAGTTTGCTTTGAGTAGAAGACATTGAAGTATCAGCGGCTGCATATACCGTGAGATGTATAGTGTGCTCATGACCGGAGTGCGTGAGGCTTGCAACACAGTAAGTGTCAGGGGCCCAAGACTGTTCAACTGTCTCCCAGCATACATAAGGGGGAGTACCAATAGACCCCTGACTGTCTTCAAGAAGGCGCTGGACAGGCACCTAAAGTCAGTACCTGACCAGCCAGGCTGTGATAACATCCTAGGTGATCACACCCTAGTTTTCCAAAGGGCCTGGTCTCAGACCGGGCCGCGGGGGAATTAACCCCCGAAACCCTTTATAGGTATCTCGAATGAGTGATATCTAACAGTCTATTACTCTGTATGCAATGTATTTTATATCTATGCATGGTGAACACAGGTACCCTGTGATGAAAGTTATACCTGGAGTTTACCTGGAGAGAGTTCCGGGGGTCAACGCCCCCGCGGCCCGGTCTGAGACCAGGCCTCCTGGTGGATCAGAGCCTGATCAACCAGGCTGTTGCTGCTGGCTGCACGCAAACCAACATACGAGCCACAGCCCGGCTGATCCGGAACTGACTTTAGGTGCTTGTCCAGTGCCAGCTTGAAGACTGCCAGGGGTCTGTTGGTAATCCCCCTTATGTGTGCTGGGAGGCAGTTGAACAGTCTCGGGCCCCTGACACTTATTGTATGGTCTCTTAACGTGCTAGTGACACCCCTGCTTTTCATTGGGGGGATGGTGCATCGTCTGCCAAGTCTTTTGCTTTCGTAATGAGTGATTTTCGTGTGCAAGTTCGGTACTAGTCCCTCTAGGATTTTCCAGGTGTATATAATCATGTATCTCTCCCTCCTGCGTTCCAGGGAATACAGGTTTAGGAACCTCAAGCGCTCCCAATAATTGAGGTGTTTTATCTCCGTTATGCGCGCCGTGAAAGTTCTCTGTACATTTTCTAGGTCGGCAATTTCACCTGCCTTGAAAGGTGCTGTTAGTGTGCAGCAATATTCCAGCCTAGATAGAACAAGTGACCTGAAGAGTGTCATCATGGGCTTGGCCTCCCTAGTTTTGAAGGTTCTCATTATCCATCCTGTCATTTTTCTAGCAGATGTGATTGATACAATGTTATGGTCCTTGAAGGTGAGATCCTCCGACATGATCACTCCCAGGTCTTTGACGTTGGTGTTTCGCTCTATTTTGTGGCCAGAATTTGTTTTGTACTCTGATGAAGATTTAATTTCCTCATGTTTACCATATCTGAGTAATTGAAATTTCTCATCGTTGAACTTCATATTGTTTTTCTGCAGCCCACTGAAAGATTTGGTTGATGTCTGCCTGGAGCTTTGCAGTGTCTGCAATGGAAGACACTGTCATGCAGATTCGGGTGTCATCTGCAAAGGAAGACACGGTGCTGTGGCTGACATCCTTGTCTATGTCGGATATAAGGATGAGGAACAAGATGGGAGCGAGTACTGTGCCTTGTGGAACAGAGCTTTTCACCGTAGCTGCCTCGGACTTTACTCTGTTGACGACTACTCTCTGTGTTCTGTTAGTGAGGAAATTATAGATCCATCGACCGACTTTTCCTGTTATTCCTTTAGCACGCATTTTGTGCGCTATTACGCCATGGTCACACTTGTCGAAGGCTTTTGCAAAGTCTGTATATATTACATCTGCATTCTTTTTGTCTTCTAGTGCATTTAGGACCTTGTCGTAGTGGTCCAATAGATGAGACAGACAGGAGCGACCTGTTCTAAACCCATGTTGCCCTGGGTTGTGTAACTGGGGGGTTTCTAGATGCGTGGTGATCTTGCTTCTTAGGACCCTTTAAAAGTTTTATGATATGGGATGTTATGCTTTTGGGTCTGTATTCTTGCTGTTGCTTTACCCCCTTTGGTGGAGTGGGGCTATGCCCTGTTGTTTTTAGTAACTGTGGGCGACCCCCGTTCCATGTTTCCCTTTTCCATAGGATGGAAAAAGGCTCGGATAGGGGCTCTTGCAGTTCTTGATGAACACAGAGTCCATGAGTCGGGCCCCTGGGCAGAGTGCATGGCATGTCATTTATCGCCTGTTCGAAGTCATTTGGCGTCAGGTTTAACATCGGATAGGCTTGTGTTAATTCAAATTTTGTGGCTTCTCATAAAAAATTCATTTTGATTTCGACTCTCAGCTGGTTAGCGGCTTGCTAAAAACTGAGTCATATTGGGATTTTGAGTAGCTCACTCATTTCCTTTGCTGTCATCTGTGTAGGACCCATCTTGTTTAAGTGGGGGCCCAATACTGGCGTTGTTTCTCGATTTTGATTTGGCATAGGAGAAGAAATACTTTGGGTTTCTTTCGATTTCTTTTTATGGCTTTTAGTTCTTCCGCGAGTCCTGACCCTAAAGGATTCTTTTAGCTTAAGTTCGATGCTTGCTATTTCTCTGACCAGTGTCTCCCTACGCTTTTCAGATATATTGACCTCTTTTAGCCGCTCTGTTATTCTTTTCCGTCGCCTGTAAAGGAGCGCCTGTCTCTTTCTGTTTTACATCTACTCCTCCTTTTTTCTTAGAGGAATAAGCCTTGTGCATACATCGAGTGCCACCGATTAATCTGTTCTAGGCATAAGTTGGGGTCTGTGTTGCTTAGTATATCTTCCCAGCTTATATCGGTTGGACTTGGTTTACTTGGTCCCCCTTTATGTTTTTGTTATTGAAGTTGAATTTGGTGAATGCTCCCTCGTGCTAATCTCATTATGTCGGTCTGGGCTCCGCGCATACATGACTGAACCTCAATTATGTTGTGATCTGAGTATATTGTTTTTGATATGGTGATATTTCTTTTCAGATCATCATTGTTAGTGAAGATGAGGTCTATGTATTCTCCAGTCTAGTAGGCTCTATTATTTGCTGGTTTAAATTGAATTTTGTGCAGAGATTTAAAAGCTCGCGTGAGTGTGAGTTTTCCATCAGAGCTGCCTCTGGGGTTATTACTGCAACAATATTGTTTGCTATATTCCTCCATTTTAGGTGCCTTAAGTTGAAATCCCCCAGGAGCAAGATGTTGGGTGCAGGAGCTGGAAGGTTTTCCAGACAGTGGTTTAATTTTTAACAGCTGTTCCTGGAATTGCTGGGATGTTGCATCCGGAGGCTTGTAGACTATCACAATTTACTAGGTTTTGGTTCTCGACCTTTACTGCTAAAACTTCCACTACATCATTTGAGGCATTTAGCAGTTCTGTGCAAACAAGTGACTCTGCAATGTACAGGCCAACCCCCCCCCCCTTTTGCCTGTTCACTCTTTTCCTCTGTATAGGTTGTAAACCTGGGATCCATATTTCGTTGTCCAAGTGACCTTTATGTGGGTCTCAGTGAAAGCCGCGAACATTGCCTTTGCCTCTGCAAGCAGTCCACGGATGAAAGGGATTTTTTTTGTTTGTTGCTGGCTTTAGACCCTGTATATTGCAAAGAAGAATGTTATCGGACGGTGGTATTGTTGGTACTGGGGGGGGGATTTTTTCCGGCATTAGTATCTGTATCTGTTGGTTTGGAGTGGAGGCCATCGACTGTGGTTCCACTCCAGGAATGACTGGGTTTGGTGTACGATTTCTGCCATTTCCTGCCAGTTTTTTTTTTCCCTTTCCCGGCACTAAAAAACCTCTCCCTCTTGAGTGGCTGTGGTTACCCAGGTTTTCCCATGGCCTGGATGTTTTGTATCTTTTTGTCCCCCTTTAGATGGTATGCCTGGCAATTTAAGTTATAGCACAGTCTTTCCTGTACTGAAGAGGTACACAGTTCAGGGTGAAAAAGCTTACAGGAAGGGAGTTTTTCATTTCCTGTTGTCAATGGGCATGGCATTTCCTAGGGTGGTCATAGTTGCACGTCCCCTCTGTTTTTTCCAGATTTCCCAAAGCCGCAGATACCGAGTGCATAGTATGTGCACAGCTTGGTTTCCGTTTGCCTTGGGTTTTCTGTGACTGTATTCCCTGTTGGTGCATGTTTCCCTGTCTTACTTCTATCCTCCCTAGCACCAACAATGGAGCTCCCACCATTTGTTTTTGGTAATATATCCTCACTATTGCTAGTGGAGTCCTCTTGTTTGCTATTTCCTGCGGTATTTCATTTGCAATATTGGTTTTATTATCTTGACCATTGTTTCCCCACTATGGCTCCTGTCCCCTATGATCTTTAATGTATTCCTCCCCTATATTCCCGACCCTGGGCAAATCTCCCTTCACCATTCTGTCTCCCCGGACGCATCTCCCTTCCCCATTACTGTCTCCCAGGACAGCATCTCCAGCTTCACCATGGGAATGGGGGTTGGGTTCAAGGGTTGAAGTAATTGGGGGAAAAGGGGTGGGAATAAGGGTTGGATGGTAAGGTTGGAATTTATTATTTTGGGGTCACTTTTAAAACCTAGGGGTCGGTGTTTGAGAAACCATGAAGGATTTTGGGAAAATTATCTCCCAGTTTTGGTTTGTTGTTACAAAAGTAAATTGTGGTTTTGGAGGGTTTGGGAATTTTAAATTTTTAAAGAAGGGAGCCCCCCCTTTTTTAAAGCGATTAGCTTCCTATTTTTTTTTCCGTCTCCCCACAATAATGCATATTATACTAAGTTGACTGTGCAAATTTTGGAGAAGGGGCTTTTTCTGAGAAATAATTTGTTCTCTTTGGTATTTGCCCCGCGGAAATAAGGTTATAGAATTACAGTAACGTCGGGAAATTTAAAGAAAAAGAAACTAATGAAGTCACCCCCCTCACTAAGTCCCTTAAATCTGGTTAGTTGCTACTACAACCTGTTTTCTCTATTCATGGTATCACTAATTATATGCAGTACACTAGCAGGCCAGGAAAAAATTATTAAAAACAGCGACCTTGGAAATTTTTCTGGGTTTTCTGGCATCCCTTATAGGCTTATCACTTCATTTAAAAATTTCATTTTTTTTTAAAATGACACTTTACCCTTACAAATAAACTAGGGAGCCCTGAGTATACACTAACACTATGTTACTAAATGTTTTCGGGGAACTTTCTTTCCTCGCAAAAATTCAATTATTATTTTTTTTTCCCACACGGGACGGCCTATGTTTCCCCCTCTGGCAGAAACTCTCAGAGTCCCAAACAATTTTCCCCTTTTTTACCATATATATGTTTTCCCCCCAAGATTGGTTCCGGGGCGCTAGAGGGTTTTGTATAGCATTGAGACAAAAATTAAAAAGTTCTGCACGTAAAGCGCCCGTAAAAACACCAAAAACCCGGGGGAGCACAAGAGGCAGCTGACACTTCACTGTCCCCATTTAAAATTTTAATTTCGAATTTGTAATTTAAAGAAAACATCTCAGGGTTTAAGTTAAAAAAAAAGTGCTCAGAATTAAAAAATATTTCCCCCCGTTGGGGTGCGTTTTTATTGGGAGTTTATGGGGGTGTGTGGGTGTAAAATAATTGTAAGGCGGGAAATTAGGTCAAGCTTCTCCCTTGCCAAGTGATTGTCGAGCTAACCAAGTTCCAGTATAGATGGGTGGAAAAATTTTCATGAGGGGTGGTCCCAAAAAGTTTATTAGGTAAAACAAATACAGATTTTATAATTTATTAAAAGCTAATTTGTAAGAAACCCAAATAAATCAAAAAAGTCAGTAATGTTTCCATTGGATCATTTGTAGTCAGCGTCACGGGCTGGGGCCGTGGAAAAAAACCCCCGGTGCTGGGAACCGCGTGCCAGAGCCACGGGCTGGAACCGTGTGAACAAACCCACGTTTCTGGAACCGCATGGAAAAAGAGCCAGTGCTGGAACGTGTGAACAAAACCCCGGGGCGGAACCGCATGAACCCAAACCACGGTGCGGAACCGTGTGAACAAAAAACCCCCGGTGCGGGAAAGCATGAACCAGAGCCCCGGTGCTGGAACCCTGTGAACAAAACCCGGGGCTGGAACCGCATGAACCAACCAGGGGCTGGAACCGTGTGAACAAAACCCCCGGTGTGGAACCGCATGAACCAAGCCACGGTTTGGGAAACCCTGTGAACAAAACCCCGGGGCTGGAACCCATAACCAACCCGGTGCTGGAAAAAAGCATGAACCCAAACCCGGTGTGAACGCGTGAATCAAGCCATAGTGCTGGGAAACCGGTGCAAAACCCCCGGTGCGGAAAACCCCGTGAACCAGAGATTATGGCCTGGAACCCCGTGAACCAAGCCACGGGGCTGAACCGTGTGAACCGAGCCCCGGTGTGGAAAAAACCCATTAACCAAGCCACGGGCTGGGAAACCGCGTGAATCAGAGCCACGGTGCTGGAACCGCGTGAATCAGAGCCACGGTGCTGGAACCGTGTAGACCAGAGTATTCAGGTATCCAGGCTCAATGCAGGGAATCGGAGCACAGATCCAATTCCCTAGATCAAGAGCCCCTCACCAGCATCAAGGAACGTCCCTTGAGGTGTCAAGATTCTTGTAACTTACGCAGAAGTTTGATGGATTTAATGGAGTACTTGGATGATATTTTTTTAATCTCCAAATGGTATAGTATTGTTTTACATTACCGCATTTTTCCTTTGGTAATAGTAAGGAGCTCTTGATCCAAGGAACCATCTTTACCTTTGATAATATTTGAATGCTTCCCATTTCACAGGTGGTATATAACCTCTGCGGGGTTTAAAATGTAAAAATTGTGGCATTAATTATCTCTGGTTGATGCTGAGAATAAAATACTTTGATATTTGTGTACGTACAAATTTTGTTGGTTTCTGTGTAATAACTGGACAGTATGTCTTATAGTTTAAACTTTGTTTATTGATGCGTTTTTCTCAATGGAAGAAATCTCTGGATGCTTCAGTGTGAAGTTTGTCAGTTTTATTCAAATTGTTTCTATATAATAAGTCACGGTGAATTTTTTAGTTATTAAAATTTTAATAAACTTACAGCTCGTTTAGGTCTATAATATTTGTGTACACACAAGAGTACTGCCAAAAAGTTGTATGTTGTGGTCACTAAGTTATAAGATTTTCTGTACTTACTCTCTGCTGTCTTGGTTTGTCTTATCTAAAGAAAAACTTGGTTTGATTGTGGCCTTCATAGGTCCAAACTTTCTTGTATTGGAGGTAACTGACAAATGAAATACTGCTTTTCATGTGATAATTTCTGAGAGCCACATCTCTGCCTTCCCTATATTTCCAGTCTTTCTAATCTCAACAACTCTCTCCGTTCCTTAGACATCAAACTTACTTTCCGCCAGACTAACACTCTTCGCACTAATCTAGTTCATTCCTCTCGTCCCTCTCTAGATGCTTCTGGTGTCTACTCTATTTCATGTTCCTCTTGTCCTCTTCAGCACTTTGGAGAAACTGGCCGATCTCTTTCTGACAGACTCATGGAGCAGGAAGAGTGACCTAGTAGTGACCAGTGAAGAGGTGGGGCCAGGAACTGTAATTCGACTCCTGCAACCACAAATAGGCGTGAACAAAAAGGTTAGTGCATACACACAGTGATGCACAACCCACCGCAGAATAGCAGGAGGCCAAGACAAGAGTAACAGAGCTATGGTTGACACACTGGCTGAAGTGGCCTGAAGGGCTCATGTAGGCAGGGAAAAGCTACTGGTAATAGGTGACTTCAATCACCAAGGAATTGACTGGGAGAATCTGGATTCACATGGAGGCCCAGAAACGTGGAGGGCTAAGATGATGGAGGTGGTACTGGGACACTAACAGAGAGGGACACTACCAGTAAGGGACACTACCAGAGAGGACGAAATAGCGAGACGACCTAGTATTCACCTTGAGCAGTGCAAATACTGAGGACATCACATACGAAAGGGCCCTCGTATGAGCTTTGAATACATAGTGGAGTACAAGTGGAGGGTGAAGCTGGAAAGGGCCAGGTAATCAAGCTGAAGTAGGAAGGTGGGGAGCTCACTAGAAAAGACCAAGAAGTATGTGAGGAGCTGAACAAGAGATTTAAAGAAGTATTCACAGCGGGAACAGAAATGATTCCAGAAACACGGAATGATCGGGGTACTCCATCAAGTGCTTGACACAATACACGCAACCGAGGAGGAGGTGAAGAGGCTACTAAGCCAACTAGATACCTCAAAAGCGATGGGGCCGGATAACATCTCTCTGTGTACCACTAACAACAATCTTTAACACATCTATCGAAACAGGACGACTACCTGAGGTATGGAAAGCAAATGTAGTCCCGGTTTTCAAAAAAGGAGACAGACATGCAGCATTAAACTATAGACCAGTATCACTGACATGCATAGGAATGAGCTTATCAGCGACAACCAGCACGGATTCAGGGACGGGAAATTCTGTGTCACAAACCTCCTAGAGTTTATTACAAGGTGACAGTAGTAAAAGAGAGGGGTGGGAAGATTCCATTTACTTGGACTGTAAAAAGGTGTTTGACACAGTTCCACACAAGAGATTAGTGCAGAAGCTGGAGGACTTGGCAAGTATAACAGGCAAGGCACTGCAATGGATCAGAGAATACCTGACAGGAAGGCAACAGCGAGTCATGGTACGTGATGAGGTGTCAGAGTGGGTGCCTGTGACGAGCGGGGTTCCACAGGGGTCAGTTCTAGGACCAGTGCTGTTTTTGGTATATGTGAACATGACGAAAGGAATAGACTCAGAGGTGTCTCTGTTTGCTGATGATGTGAAGTTAATGAGGAGAATTCAGTCGGAGGAGGACCAGGCAGGACTACAAAGGGATATGGACAGGCTACAGGCCTGGTGTAGCACTGGCTTCTGAAGTTCAACCCCACCAAGTCCGAAGTCATGAAGACCGGGGAAGGTCAAATTAGACAGTGGACAGAATACTGCTTAAGGGGCCAAAGACTACAAACCTCATTCAAGGAAAAGGATCATGGGGTGAGTATAATAACGAACATATCTCCTGAGGCACACATTAACCAAATAACTGCTGCAGCATATGGACGAGTGGCAAACCTAAGAATAACTTTCCGATACCTCAGTAAAGAGTTGTTCAGGACTCTGTACATCGTGTACGTCAGGCCAATATTAATGTATATAGCACCAGTTTGGAACCCACACCTGGGCAAGCACGTCAGGAAATTATAGAAAGTGCCAAGTGTTGCAACGAGACTAGTCCCGAAGTTAAGGGGCATGTCCTACTAGGGGAGGTTAAGGGAAATTGACCTTATGACACTGAAGGACAGGAGGGACAGAGGGGACATGATAACATATAAAATAAAGAGATGAATCGACAGGGTGGACAGAGATAAGATGTTTCAGAGATGGGACACAGCAACAAGGGGTCATAACTGGAAATTGAAGAATCAGATGAGTCACAGATGTTAGGAAATATTTCTTCACTCACATAGTTGTCATGCAGTGGAATAGTCTGGAATGTGAGGTGGAGGCAGGATCCATACATAGCTTTAAGGGGTATGATAAAGTTCACGGAGCACGGGCCGAGTGACCCAGTAACGACCAGTGAAGATGAGGGGCCAGGAGCTTTGAATCGACCCCTGCAACCAGAATTAGGTGAGTACACACACACACAATGAGTTAAGGTACGTGATTAAAAGTCAGACTGGGCGCATGTGTTGAGCTGTGTTATAAAAGGGTCAGTACTACGCCTGGTGCTGTTCCTTGTATGTGTGAATGGCAAGACGGTAGGGATAAGAACATAAGAACATAAGAAAGAAGGAACACTGGAACAGGCCTACTGTCCCATGCGGAGCAGCTCCATGTCCCCACCCCCCGGATTAGCCCAATGACCCAACCATGTCTGGTCAGGTCATATTCACTTAAGGAAGCAGCACGGCACCAGACCCAGCAGCACAAGCTAGTCAGGTCCAACTCACATCCACCCACTCATGTATTTATCTAACCTATTTTTAAAACTACACAACGTTTTAGCCTGAATAACTGTACTCGGGAGTTTGTTCCACTCATCCACAACTCTATTACCAAACCAGTGCTTTCCTATATTATTCCCGAATCTGAATTTTTCCAACTTGAAACCATTGCTACGAGTCCTGTCTTGGCTGGAAATTTTCAACACGCTATTTACATCCCCTTTATTTATTCCTGTTAAATCCCCAGGTGTGTCGCTGTTCACAAACGATGTGAAATTAATGCAGAGAATTCAAGTGGATGAGGATAGTTAGGACTTCAAAGGGATATAGACAAGCTGCAAACCTAGCCCAACAACTGGCTGCTGGAGTTTAATCCCACCAAGTGAAAAGCCATGAAGCTTGTGTAAGGACAAGGAAGACCGCAGACGGAGTACAGACTAGGGGATCAAAAGCTGCAAATCTCACTAAATGAAAAAGATCTTAGGGTGAGAATTATAACGAGCACATCCCGTGAGGAACACATTAACCAAATAACTGTTGCAGCATATGAACGTCTTGCAAACCTGAGAATAGCGTTCGACTTCTACGTAAGAGGTCTTTCACAACACTGTACACTGTTTTCGTCAGGCGCATATTGTTCAAGGATGCACGTGGAACCGGAATCAACCTGGTTGGCATTTAAGTAAACAGACGCACACACATATACATACACACATGAATACGTGAAATTGTACATACATATACACACAGATATATATTTGTTTTATTTTGCTGTATCAGAATTTTATGACCACTCTGTGGAAGGGACAGTGGAAGGGACAGTGGAAGGGTCAGTGGAAGGGACAGTGGAAGGGACAGTGGAAGGGACAGTGGAAGGGACAGTGGAAGGGACAGTGGAAGGGACAGTGGAAGGGACAGTGGAAGGGACAGTGGAAGGGACAGTGGAAGGGACAGTGGAAGGGACAGTGGAAGGGACAGTGGAAGGGACAGTGGAAGGGACAGTGGAAGTGACAGTGGAAGGGACAGTGGAAGGGACAGTGGAAGGAACAGTGGAAGAGCAAAAGTTAAGTAAAAGTTGGAACAATGAGTCAGCTGTTGTTTAAAAGTCAACGTGAGTCTTGTGTCAGAGATGTTGAAGCGGTGGAGATGTAAGTGTTGGAGGGGTGGAGATGTGTGTGATGGATGGGTGGAGATTGTGTTGGAGCGGTGGAGATGTGTGTGCTGGAGCGGTGGAGACGACAGAAATGAATGCTGTGAGCCTCATGATAAATAGAATTGTCTATTGAAAACCGGTGGACTGACAGCGGAACTTGTGACAGTACACGAACAGTGGTGTGAGACGTTCCTCCATGTGGCATCCATGAGTCGTTACATACCGTGTTTCTTCGTAGCCCCGGGCGCACCAGTAAGCCTCAAGCATGGCTTCCAGCCATTTCATTATCCTCGTGTAATGTCTGACCAGTACCAACGATGCTGTATTAAGGCATCACACAGAAATGCTGCTATCTTTCTCTGTGCAACAGGTGCAGGGACAAAATGGCAAAAATGAAAGCTGTAGGCAAATCTGTCACTGGAACGTTATGAAATATTTCTTCAGACTCGTACAGCAACAGAAAAAGGAATCAGAGAGTTAAGCTCAGTGAGAATAACTTGGAGAAAATAAGTGTGCTAACAAAACTTAGTGAATATAACTCAGTACATCTGTGAATACAAATCAGTAAACACAAGAGTAAATACAATGGTGCAAGTCTCTGCCTGACTGCACTCACAAGGTTCTACTGGGTTATGAGAACCAGACACCAGAGTCCATGAAGGTAAACTGCCATACTCTATACTAAACGGAATTTCCAACAGCTGGTGGGAATGTTGCTTCTTGTGGGATAAAGTACTTGACAGAAAGTGTGTTGTCTGGCGTGGTCATAACAGCACCACTTGAATACACCTGGCAGGTCCTAACGCTGTTAGAGCTTGTAGCTCACACTCGGTATATGAATGTTGCTGACCCTAATATATACCCAAAACTCCAACAGGCCAAGATTTACTTTCGGTACACAACTTTCCTCTTGTACCTATTATTGATATACCCCTTATCTTGCCATGATGTACCTCCTGTACATGGCCATGATATACCTCCTGTACATGGCCATGATGTACCTTCCTGTACATGGGCTTGCTGTACCTCCTGTACATGACCATGATATACCTCCTGTATCTGGCCATGATGTACCTCGTGTACATGACCATGATGTACCTCCTGTATCTGGCCATGATGTACCTCCTGTATCTGGCCATGATGTATCTCCTGTATCTGGCCATGATGTACCTCTTATATCTGGCCATGATTTACCTCCTGTATCTGGCCATGATGTACCTTCGGTACAGGGCATTGAAGTACCTCCTGTACATAGGCATGCTGTACCTCCTGTCTATGGCCATGATGTACCTCCTGCACATGACCATGTTGTACCTCCTGTATCTGGTCATGATGTTACTCCTGTATCTTGCTATGTTGTACCTCCTGTACATGGCCATGATGTACCTCCTGTATATGGCTATGATGTATCTCTTGTATCTGGCCATGATGTACCTCCTGCATCTGGCCATGATGTATCTCCTATATCTGGCTATGTTGTATTTCCTGTACATGGCTATGATGTACCTCCTGTACATGGGCATGATGTACATCCTGCACATGACCATGATGTACCTCCTGTATATGGCCATGATGTACATCCTGCACATGACCATGATGTACCTCCTGTATCTGGCCATGATGTACCTCCTGTATCTGGCCATGATGTACCTCCTGTATCTGGCCATGATGTACCTCCTGTATCTGGCCACGATGTACCTCCTGTACATGGCCATGATGTACCTTCATGTACATGGCCATGATGTACCTGCTGTATCTGGCCATGATGTACCTCCTGCACATGACCATGATGTACCTCTGCATCTTGCCCTGATGTACCTCCTCCTATCTGGCCATGATGTACTTCCTGTATCTGGCAATGATGTACCTCCTGTATCTGGCCATGATGTACCTCCTGTATCTGGCCATGATGTACCTCCTGTATCTGGCCACGATGTACCTCCTGTACATGGCCATGATGTACCTTCATGAACATGGCCATGATGTACCTGCTGTATCTGGCCATGATGTACCTCCTGCACATGACCTGTATCTGGCCATGATGTACCTCCTGTATCTCGCCATGATGTACCTCCTGCATCTGGCCATGATATACCTCCTGTATCTGGCCATGATGTATCTCCCGTATCTGGCCATGATGTACCTCCTGTATCTGGCCATGATGTACCTCCTATATCTGGCCATGATGTACCTTCTGTTTATGGCCATGATGTACCTTCCTTTACATTGCCATGTTGTACCTCCTGTATATGGCCATGATGTACCTCCAGTATCTGGCCATGTTGTACCTCCTGTACTTTGTCATGATGTATCTTCCTGTACATGGCCATGATGTACCTCCTATGCATGGCCATGATGTACCTGCTGTATCTGGTCATCATGTACCCCCTGTACATGACCATGATGTACCTCCTGTACCTGGCCATGATGTACATCCTGTATCTCACATTGATGTACCTCCTGTATCTGGCCATGAAGTACCTCCTGTATCTGGCCATGATGTACCTCCTGTACATGACCATGATGTACCTCCAGTATTTGGCCATGATGTACCTCCTATATCTGGCCATGATGTACCTTCTGTTTATGGCCATGATGTACCTCCTATATCTGGCTATGTTGTACCTGCTGTACATGGCCATGATGTACCTTCCTGTAAATGGCCATAATGTACCTCCTGTACATGGGAATGTTGTACCTCCTGTCTATGGTCATGATGTATCTCCTGCACATGACCATGATGTACCTCCTGTATCTGGCCATAATGTACCTCCTGTACATGGGAATGTTGTACCTTCTGTCTATGGTCATGATGTACCTCCTGCACATGACCATGATGCACCTCCTGTATCTGGCCATGATGTACCTCCTGTGTATGGCCATGATGTACCTCCTGTATCTGGCCATGTTGTACCTCCTGTACTTTGCCATGATGTACCTTCCTGTACATGGCCATGATGTTCCTCCTATACATGGCCATAATGTACCTGATGTATCTGGCCATGATGTACCTCCTGTACATGACCATGATGTACCTCCTGTACCTGGCCATGATGTACCTCCTGTATCAGGCCATGATATACCTCTTGTATGTGGCCATGATGTACCTCCTGCGTATGACCATGATGTACCTTCTGTATCTGGCCATGATGTACCTCCTGTATCTCGCCATGATGTACCTCCTGTATCTGGCCATGATGTATCTCCTGTATCAGGCCATGATATACCTCTTGTATGTGGCCATGATGTACCTCCTGCACATGACCGTGATGTACCTCCTGTCTGGTCATGATGTACCTCCTGTATCTGGTCATGATGTACCTCCTGTATCTGGCCATGTTGTACCTCCTGTACTTTGCCATGATGTACCTTCCTGTACATGGCCATGATGTACCTCCTATACATGGCCATAATGTACCTGCTGTATCTGGCCATGATGTACCTCCTGTACATGACCATGATGTACCTCCTGTACCTGGCCATGATGTACCTCCTGTATCTCGCCATGATGTACCTCCCGTATCTGGCCATGATGTACCTCCTGTATCAGGCCATGATATGTCTCTTGTATGTGGCCATGATGTACCTCCTGCACATGATCATGATGTACCTTCTGTATCTGGCCATGATGTACCTCCTGTATCTCGCCATGATGTACCTCCTGTATCTGGCCATGATGTACCTCCTGTATCAGGCCATGATATACCTCTTGTATGTGGCCATGATGTACCTCCTGCACCTGACCATGATGTACCTCCTGTATCTGGTCATGATGTACCTCCTGTATCTGGTCATGATGTTATTCCTGTATCTGGTTGTGTTTACCTCTTGTGCATAGCCATGATGTACCTTCCCTTACATGGCCATGATGTACCTCCTGTATATGGCCATGATGTACCTCCTGTATCTGGCCATGTTGTACCTCCTGTACTTTGCCATGATGTACCTTCCAGTACATGGCCATGTTGTACCTCCTGTTCATGGCCATGATGTACCTTCCTGTGCATGGCCATGATGTACCTTCTGTACATGGCCATGTTGTACCTCCTGTTCATGGCCATGATGTACCTCCTGTTCATGGCCATGTTGTGCCTCCTGTTCATGGCCATGATGTACCTTCCTGTACACAAACAAGAACATAAACGATAAACAGGAAGTTATAACCTTTCAGTCTCTCTGAATTATATACATTAGACGGTTGAAGATAAGGTAATGAGTCCCTCAATTAACGAGGTGTTGAACACCTCATTCTTGATGAACCAGCATCACAGGCACGAACGTGGGGTATTAAGTACTTGAGTCAGATGAGGTGCAGAAGTTGAAGGCCTTGTCACTAAAGGCGGGACCCACCATCGGAAGCCATGTACAATAGCTGGGTCAGAGGTTAGCTAGTGGGCTGAGGAGATATATTCTCTTCTAAAATTCCATTATGATGATGTGTCTACCAAAGTAATATATCACTGATACACAATATTGGCATACTGATAAATTTAACGCAGGAAGAACATACGTTAAATAACCTTGCCAGTGCTCGTCTAAGCTCCTCTTTACATTCATTTATAACCCTTGAGAACAGTTCATCAGGGCTCGGGGATTTGTTTAGTTTTAATCTGAGAACCTGGTCACTAGTGACTTTCATCATACGTAGCTAATTTTCGCTTCCTTAACTCGTAATGACACAATTGAAAACCATACCACGGGCGGGGTTAAAACCCGCGATCAGAGTCACAAAACTCCAGACCGACGCGTCCGTCTGGAGTTCTGTGACTCTGATCGTGGGTTCTAACCCAGCCCGTGGTATGGTTGGTTTTTTTCGTATCCTTATTATGTAGACGTTTCAGCATCAACTGCCTGAGGAACCGATTTCCTCCTCTTATAAACCACATTGGATGATGAGATGTTTGTGCATATGTCTCTAAGTCACCAACTTGTCGGTACTGAATACCACTGATATAATAAATCTAGAACCTAAAGACTTTATTGAAATGGTTCAGGACTTTAATTAAGACATATATGCCAGAACCAACAAAATTATATAACTTGCTTGATCTACTTCTGGCCATTACGGAATTTCTGATAAAAACTCATTTGGTAAATGAAGAGCTTGCCGAAAGCGATCACAAGTCTATTTTCAATATGTCATGAAATAACCTTAATAACTATAAAATAGTTAAAGCTTCCGATTTTTGCAAGATCACCAGAGAAAAGTAAACTAGTTATAATCGTCAACAAGTTCTGATAGATGAAAGAGATCGTTGCTAATACGACATTTTCCAAAATGCTTTGAATTTTGTCCAAAACAGCAAACAATACTAATGGACGATGTACATCACAAACAAATAAACCTGATGAACAAACAAATGACTAAAAAAAATTTATGGGTGAAAACAAAAAGAAATTTAAAGGTCTATCAAAAGAAAGGAGTGTCCTCTTTCTGACCATTCATTTTAATTTAAGAAAGAACTCAGAAAGAATTAGAAAAGCCTAAAGCGAAGATCAAATTGAAGTTGCGAGAGTTTCTTTGAACGTTCACAACTTTGAGGCATATTGGAATTAAATTTGGAAAATGATAGGCCAACTTAAATGTAACTCCGGCAAACCTACAAGTAATAAGTAACTGTGTATCAATTTTAAGATTTATTTGGTCTCTATTTTAACTCAAAATGATACAAACGACATCCTTAAAATCAAATAAATATACTGATACGAAGGAAAATGTATAAACAGGAACAAAGTCACTAGTGACGTTGATCCCTGAGAACTAGAAACAGTTTGATGAAGCTAGTGATCGGTCCAGATGAGCTATTTTCAATAGTTCTAAAAGAATGCAGAGATGAATTTAGCAGACTCTTAGCTAGTCTCAGCAGACCAATAGAAACTGGTACTATAAGAGATAAGTAACAAATAACGATATTAATTCAATTTTTCATAGCAAGAGTTAGATCATTAGCATCAAACTATAGATCAGTTACCGTAACTAGAGTTATGAAGGAAAGTACATTAAATCATCATGTGAGAAAGTCACTGAAAGCCACAATGAGAGATGTAACACTTGATGGTAAACTTTTGTGGTTCGTTTTTCCAGCTATAAGTAACCCAGTCTCAGCTGAACCATTCAACTACATACCCCCGGCCGGGATTGAACCCGCGGTCATAGAGTCTCAAAACTCCAGCCCGTCGCGTTAGCCACTAGACCAGCTAGCCACAATAAGATTCATCCAACTAGGTATATTTCTACACCATAGGAAAGTTAGCACAGGCACCTCTGTGACCACAAATGCAAGTTTTTACAGACGAATCTCCAGCTAGCGTGGCCGTGACGAACTCTAGCTCAAGTCCCTTCACTGCCGTCAACATGACTCAAGAAATCGTAATCGTAGCTGGAGATTCGTCTGTAAAAACTTGCATTTGTGGTCACAGAGGTGCCTGTGCTAACTTTCCTATGGTGTAGAAATATACCTAGTTGGATGAATCTTATTGTGGCTAGCTGGTCTAGTGGCTAACGCGACGGGCTGGAGTTTTGAGACATTCAACTACATATCACATATATTTAATCTCGTATTTGGTGCTTTCTTTACAAAGCAACGAAAATCTTAACACCTTCATAAGGTGTTATGTAACACTGAAGGGCGGGTTTATACGTTCACTGAGAACTAGGAAACACACACATGGTGCTATGGGGTTCATTATTAGGTAATATTTATTTCTGAGATCGTGAGGAGATGGTCACTTTTTCTTAAGATAAGATAAGATAAGATAAGATTTCGTTCGGATTTTTAACCCCGGAGGGTTAGCCACCCAGGATAACCCAAGAAAGTCAGTGAGTCATCGAGGACTGTCTAACTTATTTCCATTGGGGTCCTTAATCTTGTCCCCCAGGATGCGACCGACACCAGTCGACTAACACCCGGGTACCTATTTGCTGCTAGGTGAACAGGACAACAGGTGTAAGGAAACGTGTCGAAACGTCTCCACCCGCCGGGAATCGAACCCGGGCCCTCTGTGTGTGAAGCAGGAGCTTTAGCCACCGGGCCAGGATTAGAGTTAAGCTTGAAAAGAGACAGTCTTACAGTGTTTAAGAATCAAATCTGAAAAGCGAAATCCGTATATATTTGATGTGCAGTTCAGTGATGTGTGGCTCTATAATTACGATTATTTGATGAAAAAAAAACTCTCATTATGACAAATAATTAGTATTTTATCTTTATATCAAAGATTTTCATATTTGCACTGGCATCTTAAATTTTAATTATTTAGTAAAGTTATGTGATACGGTTAATACTGATTGTTAAGTGACTTGGGTTTTCAAGATGGCAGAATTCTCAGAATTTAATGTATTACAATATTTTTTGAGCCAAGAAATTATTAAAAAAAAATAGTGTTGTATTTCAAAAATATTTATCTCTTGTTTTTGTTTATTAAACAGTTTAAAAAACACTAATTTTCATATAATATTTTGCAATTTTCTACATATGTGTTAATTGTGAGAATGTTAACTAAATGTTAAACCTGTTTCTTGATTACTGGTTTAATGTAGGACCGTAGGTTTAATGTAGGACCGTAGGTTTAATGTAGGACCGTAGGTTTAATGTAGGACCGTAGGGTTAATATAAACATTGAGATGTTAATATAACCATCGAGATGATAATATAACCATCGAGATGATAATATAACCATCGAGATGATAATATAACCATCGAGATGATAATATAACCATCGAGATGTTAATATAACCATCGAGATGTTAATATAGCCATCGAGATGTTAATATAACCATCGAGATGATAATATAACCATCGAGATGTTAATATAACCATCGAGATGTTAATATAACCATCGAGATGTTAATATAACCATCGAGATGTTAATATAACCATCGAGATGTTAATATAACCATCGAGATGTTAATATAACCATCGAGATGTTAATATAACCATCGAGATGTTAATATAACCATCGAGATGATAATATAAGCATTCACCCAACCAGGTGCTACATATCATTACAAAAAATATAAACTAATTGAGATATCATTCAAATATTGGTTAACTATCAAAGTTGTTGTTTCAGAGCTGAGAGGATATATGAGGGTATATGAGAGGATATATGAGGATATATGAGAGGATATATGAGGATATATGAGAGGATATATGAGGGTATATGAGAGGATATATGAGGGTATATGAGGGATATATGAGGATATATGAGAGGTATATGAGGGTATATGAGAGGATATATGAGGGTATATGAGAGGATATATGAGGATATATGAGAGGATATATGAGGATATATGAGAGGATATATGAGGATATATGAGAGGATATATGAGGGTATATGAGAGGATATATGAGGATATATGAGGGGGATATATGAGGATATATGAGAGGATATATGAGGGTATATGAGAGGATATATGAGGGTATATGAGAGGATATATGAGGATATATGAGAGGATATATGAGGATATATGAGAGGATATATGAGGGTATATGAGAGGATATATGAGGGTATATGAGAGGATATATGAGGTTTATATGAGAGGATATATGAGGATATATGAGAGGATATATGAGGGTATATGAGAGGATATATGAGGGTATATGAGAGGATATATGAGGATATATGAGAGGATATATGAGGATATATGAGAGGATATATGAGGGTATATGAGAGGATATATGAGGGTATATGAGAGGATATATGAGGATATATGAGAGGATATATGAGGATATATGAGAGGATATATGAGGGTATATGAGAGGATATATGAGGGTATATGAGAGGATATATGAGGATATATGAGAGGATATATGAGGATATATGAGAGGATATATGAGGGTATATGAGAGGATATATGAGGATATATGAGAGGATATATGAGGATATATGAGAGGATATATGAGGGTATATGAGAGGATATATGAGGATATATGAGAGGATATATGAACCAACACTGAATATTGTTCAGTTATTTTCTTGCTGTATAAAGACTCTGAATATTCCCTCGTCAGTTTTTTATACATGGAAAAATTGTGATTGATCATTCTCTAAATCATCATTGCAAAACATATCGGGTAGTGAATTACAGACCAGAAATATGATCTATGGGTAACTTACCTACTAATTATAGTATATTAAGTGACTACTCAAAGGAATTCCTATTACTGTACTAGTAACTGATAGGGAGGTATAAAATAAGTCTAACTTGCCTTAAGGTTTGGGTATGTTATATATTAGATAATGGATATATCGTATTGCTGTATCTGTCTCAGGGCCAAAGCACCTGGGATGGATGGGTAATACCGAGTATAATACCGAGCACGTCGCCAGAAGCGACGTGCTCGGTATTATACTCACCCCTATGTCTTTATCCTTGAGTAAGGTTTGCAGTCCAAACCATACCCCCGGCCGGGATTGAACCCGCGGTCATAGAGTCTCAAAACTCCAGCCTGTCGCGTTAGCCACTAGACCAGCTAGCCACAATAAGATTCATCTAACTAGGTATATTTCTACACCATAGGAAGGTTAGCACAGGCACCACTGTGACTGCGGGTTCTATCCCGGCCGGGGGTATGGTTTGTTTGCAATCGTGTCATTACGATTTCTTGAGTCGAGTTAAGGTTTGCAGTCTTTTGTGGCCCAGTCTATATTCTGTCTGTGGTCTTCTTTGCCCTTCACTGATCTTCATTATTTTGCACAAATAACCCTCAGCTAGACGAGTGGACCTTACGACGACAATTCGGATAGACTTGGACCCTTTACAAAGTCACTTTGTAAATGGTTCAAGTCGGAACGAAACGTCGTCGTAAGCTCCTCTCTTCTATGCGCAGGTTATTTGTGTATCGTGCCAGTCACGGTATTGTGCCTTTTTTTGTTATTCATGACTTTGCATTTGGCGGGGTCAAATTCTAGGAGCCAGTTGCTGGACCACGAGTCCAGCCTGTCCAGGTCGTTTATAACCATGTTCCGTTCCAAGTGTTCCACCACTCTCTTCCTGATAATCTACTCCATGACATTGCATACTATACACGTCAGTGACACTGGTCTATAGTTTAGAGCTTCGTTTCTGTCTTCTTTCTTACAGATTGGGACTACATTTGCTGTCTTCCATACCTCAGATAGTTGCCCAGTTTCAAGGGACATGTTGAAGATTGTTGTTAGTGGCATACACACTGTCTCTGCTCCCTCTCTAAGGACCCACAGAGAGATGTCCGGTCCCACCGCCTTTGAGGTATCAAGGTCACATAGGAGCTTCTTCACCTCCTCCTCGGTTGTGTGTATTTCATCCAACACTTGTTGGTATATCCCTTGTTGGTGTACCCCTCTGTTTTGTCTTCCAAGTGTCCCTTCTGCCTCCACTGTAAATACTTCCTGAAATCTCGTGTTGAGCTCCTCACATACTTCCTGGTTGTTTCTTGTGAGCTTCCCACCTTTCCTCAGCCTGATTACCTGGTCCTTGACTGTTGTCTTCCTCCTGATGTGGCTGTAAAGTAGTTTCGGGTCAGACTTGACTTTCGATGTTATGTCGTTTTCGTACTGCCTCTGGGCCTCCCTCCTTATCTGGGCATACTCGTTTCTGGCTCGTCGACTAATCTCTATTTTCCTGAGTCCTTTGCCTTCTGTATATTTTCCATTCTCTAGCACACTTAGTTTTTGCTTCCCTACACCTTCGGGTAAACCAAGGGCTCGTTCTGGTCTTCTTATTATTTCTGTTACCCTTGGGAACAAACCATTCTTCTGCCTCCTTGCAATTTGTTGTTACATAGTTCATCATTTCGTTAACTGATTTCCCTACCAACTCTCCCCACTGAACCTCCTGCAGGAAGGTCCTCATACTTGTGTAGTCCCCCCTTTTATAGTTTATTTTTTTCCTTTCTAATCCTGTTACTCTCTCCACTTGTAGCTCTACGATGTATTCAAAGCTCAGAACCACGTGGGTACTAACTCCAAGGGGCCTTTCATATGTGATGTCCTCGATATCTGAGCTACTAAGGGTGAACACAAGGTCCAGTCTTGCTGGTTCATCCTCCCCTCTGGTAGTGTCCCTAACATATTGATGCATGAGGCTTTCCAGTACCATATCCATCATCTTGGCTCTCCATGTTTTGGGACCCCTGTGTGGCTCCAGGTTTTCCCAATCAATCTCCCTTTGGTTGAAATCACCAATAGCCAGTAACTTTGCTCTACTCAAGTGAGCTCTTATTTCCACCTCAGTTAGTGTGTCCACCATTGTGTATGTGTGTGTACTCACCTAGTTGTACTCACCTAGTTGTGGTTGCAGGGGTCGAGTCCAAGCTCCTGGCCCCCGCCTCTTCACTGGTCGCTACTAGGTCACTCTCCCTGAACCTTGTGCTTTATCATACCTCTGCTTAAAGCTATGTATGGATTCTGCCTCCACTACAGAGCTTCCCAAACTATTCCACTTCCTGAATACTCTGTGGCTGAAGAAATACTTCCTAACATCCCTGTGATTCATCTGTGTCTTCAGCATCCAACTGTGTCCCCTTGTTGCTGTGTCCCATCTATGGAACATCCTGTCTTTGTCCACCTTGTCAATTCCTCTCAGTATTTTGTATGTCGTTATCATGTCTCCCCTATCTCTCCTGTCCTCCAGTGTCGTCAGGTTGATTTCCCTTAACCTCTCCTCGTAGGACATACCTCTTAGCTCTGGAACTAGTCTTGTTGCAAACCTTTGCACTTTCTCTAGTTTCTTTACGTGCTTGGCTAGGTGTGGGTTCCAAACTGGTGCCGCATACTCCAATATGGACCTAACACACACGGTGTACAGGGTCCTGAACGATTCTTTATTAAGATGTCGGAATGCTGTTCTGAGGTTTGCTAGGCGCCCATATGCTGCAGCAGTTATTTGGTTGATGTGCGCTTCAGGAGATGTCCCTGGTGTTATACTCACCCCAAGATCTTTTTCCTTGAGAGAGGTTTGTAGTCTCTGGCCCCCTAGACTGTACTCTGTCTGCAGTCTTCTTTGCCCTTCCCCAATCTTCATGGCTTTGCACTTGGTGGGGTTGAACTAAAGGAGCCAATTGCTGGACCAGGTCTGCAGCCTGTCCAGCTCCCTTTGTAGTTCTGCCTGGTCTTCGATCGAATGAATTCTTCTCATCAACTTCACGTCATCTGCAAACAGGGACACTTCCGAGTCTATTCCTTCCGTCATGTCGTTCACAAATACCAGAAACAGCACTGATCCTAGGACTGACCCCTGTGGGACCCCGCTGGTCACAGGTGCCCACTCTGACACCTCGCCACGTACCATGACTCGCTGCTGTCTTCCTGACAAGTATTCCCTGATCCATTGTAGTGCCTTCCCTGTTATCCCTGCTTGGTCCTCCAGTTTTTGTACTAATCTCTTGTGTGGATCTGTTTCAAACACCTTCTTGCAGTCCAAGAATATGCAATCCACCCACCCCTCTCACTCTTGTCTTACTGCTGTCACCATGTCATAGAACTCCAGTAGGTTTGTGACACAGGATTTCCCGTCCCTGAAACCATGTTGGCTGCTGTTGATGAGATCATTCCTTTCTAGGTGTTCCACCACTCTTCTCCTGATTGTTGTTAGGAGTGCGTGTGTATGTGTGTGTGTGTGTGTGTGTGTGTGTGTGTGTGTGTGTGTGTGTGTGTGTGTGTGTGTGTGTGTGTGTGTGTGTGTGTGTGTGTGTCTGTCTGTCTGTCTGTCTGTCTGTGTGTCCGTCTCTCTTCCCCCCTCCCCCCTTAGCATAACAAACTCATTTTAGATCTGCTGTGCCTTTCTTCATCCAGCTTGTGGATGTGCTTGCCCATTCTGTTGTTTTCACTTGCCTCTCTTATATACACAGATATTTATAGTTATATGTTCCCTCCCTCAATACTCTCTCCGATATTTGCCTGTTTATGCCTAAATTTGTTTCGCTTTATCGTCATTTCTTGACCATGTTTATGAGGTTCTCTGTACCACGCATCTCCAATCAACAAATATTATTCCAAGATCTCTTTTCAATATGAAAACATTTGTGCGAAGTCAGTGTTTACATTGCTTCTGGACGCTCCAGTGAGAATGTCTTTCCTAAATGTACGATTGTATGTTGCGAGATGTTATGCTTATGCCTGCATTCATCCTCATAATATTGGATTGTAAACCTATTCAAAGGGTTCCAGGGATTTCCCTGTTCAGTGTAGTTTAAGACGCACGTATGATCTTAAAG
The DNA here is from genome assembly GCF_026875155.1 of Cherax quadricarinatus. Lineage (NCBI taxonomy): Eukaryota > Metazoa > Arthropoda > Malacostraca > Decapoda > Parastacidae > Cherax > Cherax quadricarinatus. The sequence goes on from NC_069407.1 coordinate 77,705,669, forward strand.
CGTTTTGATTGTTCAGTGTAGTTTAAGACGCACGTATGATCTTAAAGCGTTTTGATTGTTCAGTGTAGTTTAAGATGCACGTATGATCCTAAAGCGTTTTGATTGTTCAGTATAGTTTAAGATGCACGTATGATCTTAAAGCGTTTTGATTGTTCAGTGTAGTTTATGACGCACGTATGATTTAAATGCTTTTTTATTTTTTATATAAAAGCCAAATTGAGCAAAACTTAATTTTGAAGTGTGACTTGCTTTGTATGTTTAGCATATCTGGTATGTTTCATTGCTTCTGTATTAACTTGGTGTTGTTCAGAGTGCTCAGTTTATTAAATATTAATGTATCTCAGTTATATAACCCTAAACTAATATTCATATTAAAATCAATACTACTTTTGAGAAGCCTGATTCAATTATATTTCTCTGAACCACAGATGTTCTTGATGCAACTTTACTGGACGAGAGTCTAATGCTCTATTGATTTATGTGAGATTTAAATACCCAATTAATTTCCAAATAGCCAAGAAAGTTGCATCAAGCAGGTCTATGGTTGAAATATACGCACACATACACACACAGATGAGTCAAACGGATGTTAGGGAGTATTTCTTCGGTCATAGATTTGTCAGGCAGTGGAATAGCCTAGAAAGTGACGTAGTGGAGGCGGGAGCGGGAGGTTTGATGAAGCTCATGGAGCAGGGAGAGAGAGGACCCAGTAGCAACCAGTGAAGAGGCGGGGCCAGGAGCTAAGGATCGACCCCTGCAACCACAAAGAGGTGAGTACACACACACAGCATAGATAAGGAAGGAAGGCTCAGCGATAATGCAATAATGACATAACATCAATAGTCAAATCTGACCAGAAGTTGTTGTACAGCCACATCAGGAGGAAAACAACAGTCAAGGACCAGGTAAACAGCCAGAGGAAGGAAGGTGGGGAGCTCAACGTTGAGGAGCTCAACGTGAGATTTAAAGAAGTATTTACAGTGAAGACAGGGAAGATTCCAGGAATTCAGAATATGGAGGTGCACTAACAAGTGCTGGCTGAAATACACACAACCGAGGAGGAGGTGAAGAAGCTTCTATGTGAAGTTGATACCTCAAAGGCGGTGGGACTGGACAACATCTCTCCGTGGGTCCTTAGACAGAGAACAGAGACAGTGAGTATGCCACTAACAAAATCTTTAACACTTCCATTGAAACTGAGCAACTATCTGAGGTATGTAAGATGGCAAATGTAGTCCCAATTTTAAAAAAAACTAGAGAGACACGACGCATTAAACTACAGACCGGTGTCACTGATGTCTATAGTATGCAAAATCATGGAGATCATCAGGAGGATGGTGGAGCGCCTAGAAAGACACTAGCTTATAAACGACAACCATCATGGTTTCAGGTAACAGAAGTAAGACACGAGAGAGAGGGTAGATAGACTGCATTTTCTTGGATTGCAACAAGGCCTTTGACACAGTTCCTCACAAGAGGTTAACGCAAAAATTAGAGAATCAGGCACGAATAACAGGAAAGGCCCTGCAATGGATCGGAGAATATCTGACAGGGAAGCAACAACGAGTCATGGTACTTGACGAGGTGTCAAAGTGGGCGCCTGTGACGAGCGGGGTTCCACAGAGGTTAGTCCTAGGACCTGTGCTGTTTTTGGTATACGTGAATGACGTAACGGAAGGGATAGACTCAGAAGTGTCCCTGTTTGCAGATGATGTGAAGTTAATGAGGAGAATAAAATCGGTCGATGATCAGACAGGACTATAAAGAGACCTGGACAGCCTACAAGCCTGGTCCAGGAACTGGCTCCTTGAATTTAATCCCGCCAAATACAAAGTCATGAAGATCGGGGAAGGGCAAAGTAGACCGCAGACAGAGCATAGTCTAGGTGGCCAAAGACTGCAAACCTTCCTCAAGGAAAAAGATCTTGGGGTGATTATAATACCGAGTATATCTCCTGAGGTGCACATCAATCCTGGCAAACCTAAGAATAGCGTTCCGATACCTCAGTCAAGAATCGTTCAAGACCCTGTACACCATATACATCAGGCCCTTATTGGAGTAAGCAGTACCAGTTTGGAATCCATACCTGGTCAAGCATGTCAGGAAATTAGAGAAAGTGCAAAGGTTTTCAACAAGAATAGTTCCAGAGCTGAAGGGTTTGTCCCACGAAGAAAGGTTAAGGGAAATCGGCCTGACGACACTGGAGGACAGGAGGTTCAGGGTAGACATGATAACGACATATAAAATATTGCGAGGAATTAACAAGGTAGGCAAAGACAGAATGTTCAAGAGATGGGACACAGAAACATGGGGTAACAATTGGAAGTTAAAGACTCCTATGAGTCAAAGGGATGTTAGGAAGTATTTCTTCAGTCACAGAGCTGTCAAGAAGTGGAATAGCCTAGAAAGTGGCGTAGTGGAGGCAGGAACCACACACAGTTTTAAGACTAGTTTTGATAAAGCTAATGGAGCAGGGAGAGAGAGAGGACCTTTAGCTATGAATCGTTCCCTGCAACCACAAACAGATGAGTACACACACACACACACGCACATTCAGATTATGTAATATTAAGTTTCGCTAGTTACAGTACAAAGCAATGGGTAAATATTATTATTTATGTGTTGAATAATAGCATTAAAAGTATACAGACCATGGTTTATTTTACAGCAAACCCTGGATAGTGGATTATTTTAAATTATATATAATACTAATTACCAATATTCTGTAAGACTGTGTAGACAGAGCTCTCACTTTCACCTAACACGTCTATCAGCATTATGCTGGTAGACGTGTTGGGTAAAAAGTCGTCATACCTCAGTCATATTTACGTGCGTAAATATGACTGATGTATGACGACTGTCAACCTGTCAGCATAACACTTCCCATTAAATAAAGTCACCTTCTGAAATAATATTATTTATTTTAGAATATTAGATATAATATTTGAACTGTAATTAATTCATGTTTGCATTGATAAATTTAATTTAATAAACACAGAAAGCACTGGCAATTAGTTTTGTCGACCAATGACCATTGCCTTTACAAGCTCTGTTAATTTATTTATGAAAATAGCCTTGACTATTCTGTTTATTGCACCTGAGTTGCCAGATGTCACTTATAACCAGCAAGGATACAGAGTAGAGGAACTTTTTTCTTTAACTGCACGTAATTTTCAGTACTGTTGCAGGCTCATTAAAGACAATTAAATTTATTAACCATCATAGGATAACTAAATAAAGCCAAACACTGTGACTTATTTCTTATCTGAAGAAACATTCTCCAGTTATTTCTTAAAAAGCAATATGATTAATAACATAGAAACAAGATAATTGCAAAGTCTAATATTATGTACTTTTTTGTTAAGTAAACGGACACAAATACAACTAATGTGACATTTTATTGTGGCAACGTTTCGCTCTCCAGGAGCTTTGTCAAGCAGTTAAAAAATTTGAGACAAAAAAAATGTCACATGAGTTGCATTTGAGTCCTTTTACTTAACATATTACATTGTGATTAATATTGCATCATGATCAATATTGCATCGTGTTTATATTTTGAAGGCAATCAGAATCAGGATTATTTTGATAATGAATAAAAAATTAATGCCACCTTTTTTGTCAATAAAATTGGTCAATTGTGACTTGTGGAAATCAGTAGAAGTGTGAGATTTGGGTTCAGGAAGCAGTAAAAAAAATTAAAGCCAATCAGATGAGTTATTCCTCCAGTTATGACAGGAATTCCAGTAATTTCAAGTTATTATAACTATTTTGCTATAAAAATAACACCAGCTTGAAAACGAACTTAATAGGAATTATCGCGACCCTAATATTCATCAGCTTTGTATATTTAAACTGTTCGAAACAGAGACTGAAAATTATTTACAGTGAATGAAGAGATACAATTAGATAAATCACATTCAGCTTTGAACTTCATGAAAGAAACAAGATACACAAGGGAATCAAGAAAAGTTTGATACTTGAGTATTGAGGCCAAAGAGTAAACACAAAATATAAATTACGAAGCCAGAGAGAACGACGTCACTCATCAGCAGGAAGCACAACGGTTTCGTAATATTCCAAGTGAAGATCAGCAAGAACAACTGGAAGACGTGAACACACAGCAACAACAATGGTTTGAAAATTAAAATTTACTATTATATCTAACACTGTGCTACGAAAATTAAATACAAATGGCTATATGCAACCCCCCTCCCTCCCCTCCCCCACACTCAAAAAAGGTATTCGACTTATTCCTGGTATTTTGATGGATTTTCATAAGAACATAAGAAAGAAGGAGCACTACAAAAGGCCTACTGACCCATGCAGAGCAGGTCCATGTTTCCTCCCCCCGGATTAGCCCAATGACCCACCCAGTCTTGTAACCTCCACTCAAGGATGGAGCACTGCATCAGACCCAGCAGCACAAGCTAGTCAGGTCCAACTCACACCCACCCACACCCACTCATGTATTTATATAACCTATTTTTAAAAATACACAACGTTTTAGCCTGAATAACTGTACTCGGGAGTTTGTTCCACTCATCCACAACTCTGTTATCAAACCAGTGCTTTCCTATATCCTTCCTGAATCTGAATTTTTCCAACTTGAAACCATTGCTGCAAGTCCTGTCTTGGCTGGAAATTTTCTGCACGCTGTTTACATCTCCTTTATTTATTCCTGTTTTCCATTTATACACCTCAATCACATCCCCCCTAATTCTACGCCTTTCGAGAGAGTGCAGATTCAGGCCCCTCAGTCTATCCTCATAGGGAAGATTTCTGATACATGGGATCATTGGATAAAATGAAATATAACTGTCACATAATGCTTCAGAATTTTAGTATATGTCTTTGAAGTGAGATTAAATGTGAAAATAATTCCCTGAAGTATACGAGAATAATACAAGTATCTGTTTTAAACCGGGTTTAATATAATGTATAATTATGTGACCCATCATTCCCATTGGTCATTACGTTGTATACTGGTTTAAGAATGTATACTGTATCTATTCATATGATGTAAACAGATTTGCACACATGTATATACCCTGCACACATGTATATACCCTGCACACACGGATATATCCTGCACACCTGTATTTACCCTGCACACAAGTATATACTCTGCACACATGTATATACCCTGCACACACGTATATATCCTGCACACATGTATACACCCTGCACACAAGTATATACTCTGCAAACATGTATATACCCTGCACACACATATATACCCTGCACACACATATATACCCTGGACATAAAAATACCCTGCACATACATACACCTTGCACACCCACATACCTTGCACACACACATATATACATTGCACACACATATATACCCTGCCGAGTTGTAGTATCTTTATAAAATCCTTGATACAGACAGTGAAATGTCTTTCTATCTATCTTTCTCATGCACTTTCATGTATCCAATTTACTTCCTTTATCCATCCATCTCTTTCAACCACCTCCTCATAATCCAGACATCTTATCCCTGCCTCTCTCTTCTTTCCTCTCAAGCTATCATAATATCCGAGGCAATAAGTTAAGCCTCACTTAAAATAAACAGAAATTAATTATTCTATATTTCCTTCTCAATAATTTAAATTTGAAACAAATAATTTTTGGTAAAATAAATTAGTTTACGAAAAACATATTTGTTTTTTTCCAATTTAAATGATAATGAAATATTGGAGTGGGTGATGTAGTGAGAGGGCTCTTGATATTTATTCATGGGAGAGATATTTGAAAATGGACGTTAGATTGACCTCGGGGATGAAGTTTAGCCAACACCCATCAAAAGGTCTTGTGTATTTTAGTTTCCACTGAAGTTGTTTTGTCTGTATTTGTATTAAAATAGCCTTGAAGAGTAACGTAGGAGTGTATGAGGTGATTGTGACTGTTTGTCAACATTTTATAAGATTTCTGTTTCAGAGTTCGCTTTTAATAACTTTCTTTCAGTGATTCTTCAGTCTTAGAATTGTTTTTAAGTAACTGGTTGAGTGTATCTATTTGGGAAATTCTCAAATGTTATCATGTATCTGTGTTATCATGTTTCTGTGTCATCATGTTTCTGAGTTGTCATGTTTCTGTGTTATCATGTTTCTGTGTTATCATGTTTCTGTGTCATCATGTTTCTGAGTTGTCATGTTTCTGTGTTATCATGTTTCTGTGTTATCATGTTTGTGTGTTATCATGTTTCTGTGTTATCATGTTTCTGTGTTATCATGGTTCTATGCTATGTTTCTGTGTTATCATGTTTCTGTGTTATCATGTTTCTGTGTCATCATGTTTCTGAGTTGTCATGTTTCTGTGTTATCATGTTTCCGTGTTATCATGTTTCTGTGTTATCATGTTTCTGTGTTATCATGTTTCTGTGTTATCATGTTTCTGTGTTATCATGTTTCTGTGTCATCATGTTTTTAAGTTGTCATGTTTCTGTGTTATCATGTTTCTGTGTTATCATGTTTCCGTGTTATCATGTTTCTGTGTTATCATGTTTCTGTGTTATCATGTTTCTGTGTTATCATGTTTCTGTGTTATCATGGTTCTATGCTGTTTCTGTGTTATCATGTTTCTGTGTTATCATGTTTCTGTGTCATCATGTTTCTGAGTTGTCATGTTTCTGTGTTATCATGTTTCCGTGTTATCATGTTTCTGTGTTATCATGTTTCTGTGTTATCATGTTTCCGTGTTATCATGTTTCTGTGTTATCATGTTTCTGTGTTATAATGTTTCTGTGTTATCATGTTTCTGTGTTATCATGTTTCTGTGTTATCATGGTTCTATGCTATGTTTCTGTGTTATCATGTTTCTGTGTTATTGTGTTTCAGTATTATCATGTTTCTGTGTTATCACGTTTCTGTGTCATCATGTTTCTGTGTTATGTTTCCGTGTTATCATGTTTGTGTTAGGTTTGTGTTATCATGATTCTGTGTTATCATATCTCTGTGTTATGTTTCTGTGTTATGTTTGCGTTATCATATTTCTGTGTTATCATGTTTGTTTTATCATGCTTCTGTGGTATTTAACAGTGTTATGTTTGTGTAATCATGTTTCAGTGTTATCATATTTTTGTGTTATCACGTTTCTGTGTTATAATGTTTCTCTGTTATCATGTTTTTGTCTTATCATGTTTTTTTGTTTTATCATGTTTCTGTGCTATCATGTTTGTGTGCTATGTTTGTGTGTTGTCATGTTTCTGTGTTTTTTTTTCTGTGTTATCATGTTTCTATGTTATGTTCCTGTGTTATCATGTTTGTGTGTTATGTTTCTGAGTTATCATGTTTCTATGTTATGTTTCTGTGTTATCATGTTTGTGTGTTATGTTTGTATGTTATCATGTTTCTGTGTTATGTTTCTGTGTTATCATGTTTCTGTGTTATGTTTCTGTGTTATCATGTTTGTGTGTTATGTTTCTGTGTTATCATGTTCTGTGTTATGTTTCAGTGTTATCATGTTTCAGTGTTATGTTTCTGTGTTATCATGTTTATATCATGTTTGTGTTATCATATTTCTGTGTTATCATATTTCTGTTTTATCATGTTTATGTGTTATCATGTTTGTGTGTTATTATATTTCTGTGTTATGTTTCTGTGTTACGTTTCTGTGTCATCATGTGTGCGTGTTATTGCGTTTCTGTGTTATTTTGCTGTGTTACGTTTCTGTGTTATCATGTTTCTGTGTTATTTCACTTTGATACATTTCTTTGTTTTCATGTTTCTGTGTTATTTTACTGTGTTATGTTTCTGTGTTAACATGTTTCTGTGTTATGTTTCTGTGTTATCATGGTTCTGTGTTATCATGTTTCTGTGCTATCATGTTTCTGTGTTATCATGCCACTGTGTTATTTTACTGTGTCATATTTCTGTGTTATCATGTTTCTGTGTTATGTTTCTGTGTTATCATGTTTCTGTGTTATGATGCTTCTGTGTTATGATGTTTTTCTGTTATCATGATTCTGTGTTATCATGTTTCTGTGTTATCATGTTTCTGTATTATCATGTTTCTGTGTTATCATGTTACTGTGTTATCATGATTCTGTGTTATCATGTTTCTGTGTTATCATGCTTCTGTGTTACCATGTTTCTGTGTTATTTTACTCTGTTATATTTCTGTGTTATCATGTTTCTGTGTTATCATGTTTCTGTATTATAATGTTTCTGTATTATCATGTTTCTGTGTTATCATGTTTCTGTGTTATCATGTTTCTGTGTTATCATGTTACTGTGTTATCATGTTACTGTGTTATCATGTTACTGTGTTATCATGTTTCTGTGTTATCATGTTTCTGTGTTATCATGTTACTGTGTTATCATGTTACTGTGTTATCATGTTTCTGTGTTATCATGTTTCTGTTTTATCATGTTACTGCGTTATCATGTTAGTGTGTTATAATGTTTCTGTGTTATCATGTTTCTGTGTTAACATGTTTCTGTGTTATCATGTTTCTGCGTTATCATGTTACTGCGTTATCATGTTAGTGTGTTATAATGTTTCTGTGTTATCATGTTTCTGTGTTAACATGTTTCTGTGTTATCATGTTTCTGTGTTATCATGTTACTGTGTTATCATGTTACTGTGTTATCATGTTTCTGTGTACTCACCTATTTGTACTCACCTATTTGTGGTTGCAGGGGTCGAGTCACAGCTCCTGGCCCCGCCTCTTCGCTGATTGCTACTAGGTCCTCTCCCTCCCTGCTCCATGAGCTCTATCATACCTCGCCTTAAAACTATGTATGGTTCCCGCCTCCACTACGTCACTTTCTAGGCTATTCCACGGCCTGACTACTCTGTGACTGAAGAAATACTTCCTAACATCCCTTTGATTCATCTGAGTCTTCAACTTCCAATTGTGACCTCTTGTGTCTGTGTCCCCTCTCTGGAACATCCCGTCATTGTCCACCTTGTCAATTCCGCACAGTATTTTATATGTCGTTATCATGTCTCCCCTGACCCTCCTGTCCTCCAGTGTCGTCAGGCCGATTTCCCTCAACCTTTCTTCGTAGGACAATCCCCGTAGCTCTGGGACTAGTCTTGTTGCAAACCCTTTGCACTTTCTCTAATTTCTTGACGTGCTTGACTAGGTGTGGATTCCAAACTGGTGCTGCATACTCCAGTATGGGCTGACAAAATGGTATACAGAGTCTTAAACGAATCCTTACTGAGGTATCGGAACGCTATCCGTAGGTTTGCCAGGCGCCCGTATGCTGCAGCAGTTATCTGATTGATGTGCGCCTCGGGAGATATGCTCGGTGTTATACTCACCCCCAGGTCTTTTTCCTTGAGTGAGGTTTGCAGTCTTTGGCCATCTAAACTATATTGTGTCTGCGGTCTTCTTTGCCCTTCCCCAATCTTCATGACTTTGCATTTGGCAGGGTTAAATTCAAGGAGCCAGTTGCTGGACCAGGCTTGTAGCCTGTCCAGGTCTCTTTGTAGTCCTGCCTGATCCTCATCCGATTTGATTCTTCTCATTAACTTCGCATCATCTGCAAACAAGGACACTTCTGAGTCTATCCCTTCAGTTATGTCGTTCACATATACCAAGAACAGCACAGGTCCTAGAACTGACCCCTGTGGAACCCCGCTTGTCACAGGCGCCCACTCTGACACCTCGTCGCGTACCATGACTCGTTGTTGCCTCCCTGACAGGTATTCTCTGATCCATTGCAGTGGCTTTCCTGTTATGTGTGCCTGATCCTCTAGCTTTTGCAGTAACCTCTTGTGAGGAACTGTGTCGAAGGCCTTCTTGCAGTCCAAAAATATGCAGTCGATCCACCCCTCTCTCTCTTGTCTTACTTCTGTCACCTTGTCATAAAACTCTAGTAGGTTTGTGACACAGGATTTTCCTTCCCTGAAACCGTGCTGGTTGTCAATTATACACTTGTTTCTTTCCAGGTGCCCCACCACTCTCCTCCTGATGATCTTCTCCATGACCTTGCATACTATACACGTTAGTGATACAGGTCTGTAGTTTAGTGCCTCATGTCTGTCTCCCTTTTTAAAAATTGGGACTACATTTGCCATTTTCCATACCTCAGGGAGTTGCCCAGTTTCAAGTGATGTGTTGAAGATCTTCGTTAATGGCTCACACAATATCTCTGCTCCCTCTTTAAGGACCCATGGAGAGATGTTGTCTGGTCCCACCGCCTTTGAGGTGTCAAGTTCGCATAGCAGCTTCTTCACCTCCTCCTTGGTTATATGTACCTCATCCAGCACTTGCGGGTGTGCCCCCCTGTTCTGATTTCCTGGAGTCCTACTGGGTTCCACTGTAAATACCTCTTTAAATCTTGTGTTGAGCTCCTGACATACCTCTTGGTCGTTTCTTGTGAATTCCCCATCACCCTTCCTCAGTCTGATTACCTGGTCCTTGACTGTTGTTTTCCTCCTGATGTGGCTGTACAACAGCTTCGGGTCAGTCTTTACTTTTGATGCTATGTCATTTTCATATTGTCTCTGAGCCTCCCTTCTTATCTGTGCATATTCGTTCCTGGCTCTTCGGCTGATTTCTTTATTTTCCTGAGTTCTCTGTCTTCTGTACCTTTTCCATTCTCTAGTACACCTAGTTTTTGCCTCCCTACACCTTTGGGTGAACCAAGGACTCGTTCTGTTCTTCCCATTATTTCTGTTTCCCTTGGGAACAAACCTCTCCTCTGCCTCCTTGCATTTTGTTGCTACATAGTCCATCATTTCTTGTACTGGTTTTCCTGTCAGTTCCCTCTCCCACTGAATGTCTTGAAGGAAGTTCCTCATGCCTGAGTAATTCCCCCTTTTGTAGTTTGGTTTTTCCCAGCCTATTCCTGCTACTCTCTCCCACTTGGAGCTCAACTATGTAGTCGAAGCACAGAACCACATGATCACTAGCTCCCAGAGGCCTTTCATACATGATACCCTCGATGTCCGAACTACTCATGGTGAATACAAGGTCCAGTCTTGCTGGTTCATCCTCTCCTCTCTCTCTGGTAGTGTCTCTAACATGTTGATGCATGAGGTTTTCCAGTACCACATCCATCATCTTGGCTCTCCATGTTTCGGGACCCCCATGGGGCTCCAGGTTTTCCCAGTCAATCTCCTTGTGATTGAAATCACCCATAACTAGTAACTTTGCTCCTCCCATGTGTGCTCTCCTGGCCACCTCGGCTAGTGTGTCGATCATTGCTCTGTTGCTCTCATCATATTCTTCTCTTGGCCTCCTGCAGTTCTGTGGTGGGTTGTACATTACTGCAATTATCACCTTATGTCCCTCAGACTGGATTGTTCCTACTAAGTAGTCCCTTTCGCCCATGCCATCCATTCCTTCCATTTTCTCAAAATCCCACTGGTTTTTAATGAGCAGTGCAACTCCTCCTCCCCCTCTCCTCCCTCTGTCTTTCCTGAGGATTTGGTATCCGGATGGAAAGATTGAATCTGTTATTATTCTGGTGAGTTTTGTTTCTGTGAGTGCTATTATGTCTGGGGATGTCTCTTTGATTCTTTCGTGCCACTCCTCATACTTGTTTGTTATTCCATCTGCATATGTATACCACACCTTCAACTTCTTTTCTAAGACTGTGGTCTGGGAGGTATATTGGGGTTGGGGAAGTGGGAGACCTGGTATGGAACTATGGGTTGTTGCTGTAGGGGTGGAGTTTGTAATGTAGTGGGTGGGGGCATTGGATGTTACTGTGTTAACATGTTTCTGTGCTATCATGTTTCTGTGTTATCATGTTACTGTGTTATCATGTTACTGTGTTATCATGTTACTGTGTTATCATGTTTCTGTGTTATCATGTTTCTGTGTTATCATGTATCTGTGTTATCATGTTTCTGTGTTATCATGTTTCTGTGTTATCATGTTTCTGTGTTATCATGTTTCTGTGTTATCATGTTTCTGTGTTATCATGTTTCTGTGTTATCATGTGTCTGTGTTATCATGTTACTGTGTTATCATGTTACTGTGTTATCATGTTACTGTGTTATCATGTTTCTGTGTTATCATGTTTCTGTGATATCATGTATCTGTGTTATCATGTTTCTGTGTTATTATGTTTCTATGTTATCATGTTTCTGTGTTATCATGTTTCTGTGTTATCATGTTTCTGTGTTATCATGTTTCTGTGTTATCATGTTTCTGTGTTATCATGTTTGTGTTATGATGTTTCTGTGTTATCATGTTTCTGTGTTATCATATTACTGTGTTATCATGTTACTGTGTTATCATGTTACTGTGTTATCATGTTTCTGTGTTATCATGTTACTGTGTTATCATGTTACTGTGTTATCATGTTTCTGTGTTATCATGTTACTGTGTTATCATGTTACTGTGTTATAATGTTTCTGTGTTATCATGTTTCTGTGTTATCATGTTTCTGTGTTATCATGTTTTTGTGTTAACATGTTTCTGTGTTATCATGTTTCTGTGTTATCATATTACTGTGTTATCATGTTACTGTGTTGTCATGTTTCTGTGTTATCATGTTTCTGTGTTATCATGTTACTGTGTTATCATGTTACTGTGTTATCATGTTTCTGTGTTATCATGTTTCTGCGTTATCATGTTTCTGTGTTATCATGTATCTGTGTTACCATGTTACTGTGTTATCATGTTACTGTGTTATCATGTTTCTGTGTTATCATGTTTCTGTGTTATCATGTATCTGTGTTATCATGTTTCTGTGTTATCATGTTTCTGTGTTATCATGTTTCTGTGTTATCATGTTACTGTGTTATCATGTTTCTGTATTATCATGTTTCTGTGTTATCATGTTTCTGTGTTATCATGTTTCTGTGTTATCATGTTTCTGTGTTATCATGTTTCTGTGTTATCATGTTTCTGTGTTATCATGTTACTGTGTTATCATGTTACTGTGTTATCATGTTACTGTGTTATCATGTTTCTGTGTTATCATGTTTCTGTGTTATCATGTTACTGTGTTATCATGTTACTGTGTTATCATGTTTCTGTGTTATCATGTTTCTGTGTTATCATGTATCTGTGTTATCATGTTTCTGTGTTATCATGTTTCTGTGTTATCATGTTACTGTGTTATCATGTTACTGTGTTATCATGTTACTGTGTTATCATGTTTCTGTGTTATCATGTTTCTGTGTTATCATGTTACTGTGTTATCATGTTACTGTGTTATCATGTTTCTGTGTTATCATGTTTCTGTGTTATCATGTATCTGTGTTATCATGTTACTGTGTTATCATATTTCTGTGTTATCATGCTTGTGCCTTTGAGCAACATTTCACTTGGGCGTCATTTTTTCAAGCCCATTTGTTTAGATTTTTTATTTTCAGGTTTCTGTCTATGTAAGTGTTTGTCTCTTTGATTCTCTGATAAATTATTAATGGGGATTTTATGGTCATTAAAACTGCTTTAAACCTATTCACAGCTAACCATGAATACTGTAATCTTAAAATTAGGGATTAACGAAAGTGTCAGCATGTATACAGTGCCTTTTTTCTGTCCATTTAAATGTGTGTCAATTAATTCCTTGTATTAACTGTATTTAACTGTAATAGAACTTCAAGTGTGAGCAACGTAACAATTATGAAGAGAGACAGGGAAACCAGCAGGCCGGACTTGAGTCCTAGAGATGGGAAGTACAGTGTGTGCACTCTGAAGGAGGGGTGCTAATGCAGTGTAAGCACGCCTCTGGCAAGAGTGATGGAATGAATGATGGTGAAAGTTTTTCTTTCTCGGGCCACCCTGCTTTGGTGGGAAACGGCCTATGTGTTAAAAAAATAATAAAATAAAATTAAACTTTAAACGATGTTACAATAAATTATATAACATGCAAAATTTGTGCCCTAAGGGACGAGCACTCATTTAAATTGACAGAAAAAAAGGCACTGTATACATGCTGACACTTGTATTAAGTAGTCTTATTGTCGGTAAAGGTAAAGGGAGTTCTGTCACACGTGACACCAGTTAATCACCTAGTCAGTCGAGTGCAAGCTAGTTACCAGCCGTCCCATAACTAGTTTTCTCTGTGGACATCTTCTTTCGACAGGGCTGTTATTACTAAGTACACTGGGCACTGGTTAGTTACCAGTCACTTGTCCTTGATGACACCTGGTGCCTGTTTCAATACCAGATAATAGTATCCAGCACACATAATCACTGATGAAGCATCGGGCTGACCACTTGGGTTTCCGATGCTCGTAGTTATCACATTGACTCAAATTATTCTTGAACCAATGCCGCTTTTCTTCTGTTTGGTTCAAGTTCATGGACTGCATGGTGAGAAATATCCTCACAGGTCTCAGAGCTGCTCTTCCTGTGGGTTTCAATTATCGGTATTAAAGAGACGTCAGAGGAACACACCCATTCATTTCCGTCTTGTTGAATGGTAAGCAGTCGTCATATCTGAGTATCAATCAATTCTTATCGGCAACAATCCTTCAACCTGTACCAAGCACGAGCGTGACCACGAGGTCACCTTCACTACTCTGAATCCAAACTTAGGTCTAGAGATCTGCGAATCGCTGAAATGAGTCCCCAATGCTCGCACACCACCGTCTTTAAGTCCTGGTCAGGCAAGGTCTCATCTCTCAACATCGTCAGATATGTCTAAAGGATGATACATGTCATTTCACGGCCTCTCATGCGGTGAGTGGAGACACTGAAACAGCCTCCCTTTCTCCCCTTCTTGGTGGGGGTGTTAACCACCACGGTGACTCCGGGATCACTTATGAAAAAATCTTTGTCATGAGCATTATTTGTAAATAAAAGAATGTAAGACGTAAGCATATGTCATCATGCAGGAATGGGGAACAACATGAGGGAAACAATTTGTGAGACCAAGGTCTTTATATAAAGGTCAGCCAGACAAAGAACTAACTAAAGCCTCTTCGTAATGCCGCCACTTCCACCCTCGCCCTAACAGGAACAAAGCCGTTCCTTAACTACACTTTTCGATTCGTATTGTTTTTCATGGTTTTTTGTCCAATAATTATGCCCCTGATAGTCAGCTTTCATTGGCAATTATACATCAATGATCAACAAAAAAAACTTCATTGTCAAAGATATTGATGGTATTTAGAGTATTTTGGGGTTGAGGAGTTCGAAAATGTCAGAAGGTTTTTCAAATTGGCTCTAGTTTGGGAGATATTGCATACCAACTATCAGTTAACAGGGAACTTAGTATAACACACGTATATGGAGTGACAATTTGTATATATGTAATTTTAATAAAGATTAGAATTTTATTTTTAAGTGACTTAATATTTAACAAAAGTTGCATCAACAACGACATTGTGGCAACACTGTAACCTTTTTTTTTGTTATTTATTCAAGATAAACATTAGTTCTTCACCAAGAATCGGCTTAAATAATACCAATGCATTTCACTGCAGTTGTAGTAAATATTCTTTGCAAAAACATACAAAAAAAGCACTGATTTTGTAAAACAAGTTTATCTTGTTTATTTTGGAGTGGCGCTGGAGAATAAGACAAGTCCTGGGCTCCCCATATGGTTTGCAAAGCCTGTGTAGAATGCTTAAGACAGTGGAAAAATAGGCAAAGGAAAAGTTTAAACTGGGTGTGATTATGGTGTAGAGAGAGCCGAAAAACTACCACCAGGACTGATATTTCTGTTTGGTGAATGTGTAAAGTTTCAACCGATACAAGAGTCAAGTGAGAATATTGTGATATGGAGTAAGCAAGGTGACCTGCGCCACATAGTGGAGACGTTACCATACCAGTGTTTACAACACTGCCTGAGCTTCCATTGTCAGATGTTGAAGAAACTCAGAGTTTAGGATGTAACACAGGTGACAGCAGTAGAAGTGAGTATGAAGTAAGCATTTCAACAGCCCAGCAGTTCTCCCAAGAAGAACTCAATGATCTGATACGTGACTTCAGTCAGTTAGAGCAAGCATCTGAACTTTCAGCATCGAGACTAAATAAAAAAAAACTGTGTACAAGAAGTTAAAATAACAGCTTATCGGACAAGAGAGGATGAACTCCTTTCTTACTTCGGCCAAGATGCAATAACATCTTCGAATGGGACTTGAATATCGACTAGGAGATTAACGGCTATTTATAAACAGCTTCATTAGAAGCTTCAAATGTGTCTTATTGCACAATGATAACCAGAATGCATCTCTTCCAATTGTTCGGTCAACATAACTGCAAGCAACGTTAGTACGATATGCGGTAATTATTGGTATCTGAATTATCTTACTCTGTTAATTCTATTAAATAGAATGAAGTGATAGTATCTATTATGTAATTTGACTTCTGCATGATATAAATAATAATTTCAATGTAATTTGTAAATTAGCCCCATCTGATCAATATATTTTTCACATCTTTCATATTTTTCACTGGGATACCAAATTTAACAAAAGCTAGAGCCAATCAAACAAAACCGATGACATATTAAGAATTAACACTACAAACTTACCCTAAAATCGGTATAATATCATTGACCAGAGAATACGTGTTGTAATATCTACTTACATAGTAAACAAAACAAACTGTAAGAGTTATTTTAAGTTACATTACGCACTATATTTTATCTCGTTGACGAATTTTGAAGATGACAGACACACACAGACTGAGTCAGTGGAAACTGAAATGGCGGTTCAAGAAAACTTATATTTTTTGCTATTTATTAAATACACACACACACAAAACAGCTGTTACGAAAGTCTTGTGCAGGGGCATATAACTTCTCAAAAGCAAAAAGCAGACTGATAACCAGGAAGGACAGATAAGCTTACATATACAAAAATATACACTATAATATCATTAACAATTCATATACAACATAAATCTTGCCAACATCACTTCTCACAATTACTAGAAACCTACTAAAACACTGCTACTAGTTATTTAAAGTTAAACCATATGAAAAGTGGTTCTCCTAAACCCGACTCTTTCGCCGGCCTTCAGCAACAACCAAAAAACACTGTACTCTCCAAATCTTAAACAGACCCCACATAAATACCAGGGCCATATCCGTACATAAGAGGACAAAAAAATACCCAAAAACCTGTAGCCTAACCATTACACAAAACACCATATACTACATAAAAAAAACTCCACGACACCATCCAGCAACTAACCAATTATCACTGCCTTACAAACTTCTCTCAGTCTACATTAAACTGTCCATGTCTCAACCACATCAGCTTGCACTTCAATCTTCATCCACTGACACTATTTATGTTAAACATTACTATAGTTTTATATAGTTAGAACAGTGCAGCATCCTGTAAAATACTCGTACTGCAGGAAGGTAGTAATGGTACTGCAAGTAGTAATGGTACTGCAGGAAGGTAGCAATGGTATTGCAGGTAGCAATGGTACTGCAGGAAGGTAGTAATGGTACTGCAGGTAGCAATGGTACTGCACGAAGGTAGTAATGGTACTGCAGGAAGGTAGCAATGGTCCTCCAAGTAGTAATAACACTGCAGGAAGGTAGCAATGGTACTGCAGAAAGGTAGCATGGTACTGCAGGAAGGTAGCAATGGTACTGCAGGAAGGTAGCAATGGTACTGCAAGTAGTAATAACACTGCAGGAAGGTAGCAATGGTACTGCAAGTAGTAATAACACTGCAGGAAGGTAGCAATGGTACTGCAGGAAGGTAGCAATGGTACTGCAAGTAGTAATAACACTGCAGGAAGGTAGCAATGATACTGCAGGAAGGTAGCAATGGTACTGCAAGTAGTAATAACACTGCAGGAAGAGAGAATAAGAAAATAGGAAGGTGGGTAGTAATATTGTAGGAACACTGTAGGTAGCCATGATAACACAGCGAGGTAAGAGAAGGCAATGACGGTAATATTCGCCTCTGTGCTAACCTGACGGAGAGTCTAGGAATGATCTCAACTTCTTTTCAGCATTTAGCAGCGCGTCAGAGATTTCACTTTTCTTTTTTACGTCGTGTCTGGGATAATTAGCTTTGCTTCCTCCGTCCAAAATTAATTTTCCGGCGAAGGCAAACAGCAGCAGATGCAGCCCCTTCTGTCCTCTGTCTGTCTATGTGTGTGTGTGTGTGTGTGTGTGTGTGTGTGTGTGTGTGTGTGTGTGTGTGTGTGTGTGTGTGTGTGTGTGTGTGTGTGTGTGTGTTGTGTGTGTGTGTGTGTGTGTGTGTGTGTACTCACTTAATTGTACTCACCTAATTGTGGTTGCAGGGGTCGAGACTCAGCTCCTGGCCCCGCCCCTTCACTGATCGCTACTGGGTCCTCTCTCTCTCTCTGCTTACTGAGCTTTGTCATACCTCTTCTTAAAACTATGTATGGTTCCTGCCTCCACTACTTCACTTGCTAGGCTATTCCACTTGCTGACGACTCTATGACTGAAGAAATACTTCCTAACGTCCCTGTGACTCGTCTGAGTCTTCAGCTTCCAGTTGTGACCCCTTGTCCCTGTGTCCCCTCTCTGGAACATCCTATCTCTGTCCACCTTGTCTATTCCCCGCAGTATCATGTATGTCGTTATCATGTCTCCCCTGACCCTTCTGTCCTCCAGTGTCGTCAGTCCGATATCCCTTAACCTTTCCTCGTACGATATTCCCTTGAGCTCTGGGACTAGCCTTGTTGCAAACCTTTGTACTTTCTCTAACTTCTTGATGTGCTTGACCAGGTGTGGGTTCCAGACTGGTGCTGCATACTCCAGTATGGGCCTAACATACACAGTGTACAGTTGATAAATTAGACACACGTGCAACTCTTGGGTATCTTTATTGAGGAAACGTTTCGCCACACAGTGGCTTCATCAGTCCATACGTAGGAGAAACTTGAAGAACAGGAGGAGAATGAGGTAATCAGTCCCTCAACCTTGAGTAGAATACGGCATATCAGCGGAGAAGCAGCTTATAAACCGTATGGCAGGAGAGGTGCAGCAGTCATAGGTCGTGTCACATTTGTTCAATGTGGAAGTAGGTCGTGCCCAAGAATTAGGCAAGTGAAGAATTCCTAAGTATTAAGATCCCAAGAAATTGGGCACGACCTACTTCCACATTGAACAAATGTGACACGACCTATGACTGCTGCACCTCTCCTGCCATACGGTTTATAAGCTGCTTCTCCGCTGATATGCCGTATTCTATTCAAGATTGATGGACTGAACACATCGACTCAAGGTTGATGGAATGATTACCTCATTCTCCTCCTGTTCTTCAAGTTTCTCCTACGTATGGACTGATGAAGCCACTGTGTGGCGAAACGTTTCCTCAATAAAGATACCCAAGAGTTGCACGTGTGTCTAATTTATCAACATGTCGGATCTCTGAACCATTCATCTACAGTGTACAGTGTCTTGAACGATTCCTTATTAAGGTATCGGAACGCTATTCTCAGGTTTGCCAGGCGCCCGTATGCTGCAGTGGTTATTTGGTTGATGTGTGCCTCCGGTGATGTGCTCGGTGTTATGGTCACTCAGAGGTCTTTCTCCATGAGTGAGGTCTGTAGTCTTTGTCCACCTAGCCTATACTCTGTCTGCGGTCTTCTTTGCCCCTCCCCAATCTTCATGACTTTGCATTTGGCTGGATTGAATTCGAGAAGCCAGTTACTGGACCACATGTCCAGCCTGTCCAGGTCTCTTTGCAGTCCTGCCTCATCCTCGTCCGATTTAATTCTTCTCATCAACTTCACGTCATCTGCGAACAGGGACACTTCAGAGTCTAGTCCTTCCATCATGTCGTTCACATATATCAAAAATAGCACTGGTCCTAGAACTGACCCCTGTAGGACCCCGCTCGTAACAGGCGCCCACTGTGATACCTCTTCACGTACCATGACTCGTTGCTGCCTCCCTGTCAGGTATTCCCTTATCCATTGCAGTGCCCTCCCTTTTACATGCGCCTGATCCTCCAGTTTCTGCACTAATCTCTTGTGGGGAACTGTGTCAAAGGCCTTCCTGCAGTCTAGGAAAACGCAATCTACCCACCCCTCTCTCTCGTGTCTTACTTCTGTTACCTTGTCATAAAACTCCAGGAGGTTTGTGAAACAAGATTTGCCTTCCATGAACCCATGCTGGTTTTCATTTATAATCTTGTTCCTTTCCAGGTGTTCGACCACTCTCCTCCTGATAATCTTCTCCATGACTTTGCACACAATACATGTCAGAGACACAGGTCTGTAGTTTAGTGCCTCGTTTCTGTTTCCTTTCTTAAATATGGGGTCTACATTAACTGTCTTCCATTTCTCAGGTAGTTGCCCAGTTTCAAGGGATGTGTTGAAGATTGTGGTTAAAGGCACGCACAGCATCTCTGCTCCTTCTCTAAGGACCCATGGGGAGATGTTGTCCGGTCCCATCGCCTTTGAGGTGTCAAGGTCACTTAAGAGCTTCTTCACCTCCTCCTCCTCAGTTGTTCGTATGTCATCCAACACTTGTTGGTATATTCCCTCTTGATGTTCCCTTCTGTGCTGTCTTCCCACAGCCCTTCCTGTCTCTACTGTAAAAACTTCCTTAAATCTCCTGTTCAGCTCCTCACATACCTCCTGATCATTTCTTGTGAGTTCTCCACCTTCTGTCCTTAATCTGATCACCTGGTCTTCGACTGTTGTCTTCCTCCTGATGTGGCTATACAACAGTTTCGGGTCAGTCTTGATTCTCGATGCTATGTCATTTTCATACTGTCGCTGGGCCTCCCTCCTTACCTGTGCATACTCATTCCTGGCTCTGCGACTGATCTCCCTATTTTCGTGTGTTCTCTGCCTTCTGAACTTTTTCCATTCTCTATTGCACTTTTTTTTTGCCTCCTTACACCGTCGGGTAAACCAGGCTCGTTCTGGTCTTCCCGTTGTTACTGTTGCCCTTGGGAATAAACCTTTCCACTGCATCCTTGCATTTTGTTGTTACATATTCCATCATTTCATTTACTGGCTTTCCTGCCAGTTCTCTGTCCCACTGGACCTCCCGCAGGAAGTTCTTCAAACCCTATGCAGTCCCCTCTTTTATAGTCAGGGTTTTCCCATTCAACTCCTGTTATTTTATACCATTTTAATGTTCTCTCCACTTGCAGCTCTACTATGTATTCAAAGCACAGAACCACGTGGTCGCTAGCTCCTAGGGGACTCTCATACTTGATGTCCTCAATGTCTGAGCTGCCCAGGGTGAACACAAGGTCCAATCTTGCTATCAGTGCTATTTTTGATATATGCGGACATGATGGAAGGAATAGACTCTGAAATGTCCCTATTCGTAGATGATGTGAAGTTGATGAGAAGAATTAAATCGGAAGAGGATAAGGCAGGACTGCAAAGAGACCTGGACAGGCTGGACATGTGGTCCAGAAACTGGCTTATCGAATTCAATCCTGCCAAATGCAAAGTCATGAAGATTGAGGAGGGGCAAAGAAGACCGCAGACAGAGTATAGGCTAGGTGGACAAAGACTACAGACCTCACTCAGGGAGAAAGACCTCGGGGTGACCATAACACGGAGCATGTCACCGGAGGCACACATCAACCAAATAACTGCTGCAGCATATGGGCTCAAGGCAAACCTGAGAATGGCGTTCCGATACCTTAATAAGGAATCGTTCAAGACACTGTACACTGTGTATGTTAGGCCCATACTGGAGTATGCAGCACCAGTCTGGAACCCACACCTGGTCAAGCACGTCAAGAAGTTAGAGAAAGTACAAAGGTTTGCAACAAGGCTAGTCCCAGAGCTCAGGGGAATGTCGTACGAGGAAAGGTTGAGGGAAATCGGACTGACGACACTGGAGGACAGAAGGGTCAGGGGAGACATGATAACGACATACAAGATACTGCGGGGAATAGACAAGGTGGACAGAGATAGGATGTTCCAGAGAGGGGACACAGGAACAAGGGGTCACAACTGGAAGCTGAAGACTCAGACGAGTCACAGGGACGTTAGGAAGTATATCTTCAGTCATAGAGTCGTCAGGAAGTGGAATAGCCTAGCAAGTGAAGTAGTGGAGGCAGGAACCATACATAGTTTTAAGAAGAGGTATGATAAAGCTCAGGAAACAGAGAGAGAGAGGACCTAGTAGCAATCAGTGAAGAGGCGAGGCCAGGAGCTGAGTCTCGACCCCTGCAACCACAATTAGGTGAGTACACACACACACACACACACACACACACACACACACACACACACACACACACACACACACACACACACACACACACACACACACTCACACCTACCTTACATGAATGGACTAATAAAAACACGCAAACCAGGGAATCCAGTCAGACCAATTATTAGCTCCATAGGATCGGTTTCATATAAATTATCCAAATGGCTTGTTGATATTTTGAGCCCTATTGTTAGCAAAATTTCTAACTTTAATGTTAAAAACAACATATATTTAGTTGATAAATTAAGCTCCTTGACTGACTTAAATGATTTTAACATGGTTAGTTTTGATGTTACTTCCTTGTTTACGAAAGTTCCTGTTGATAATTTATTAAGTTTCTTATCTGAAGAACTCGTCAACTATGATTTACCATTGCCAGTTCCTACTATCATTAAACTTATTAAACTTTGTATTGTTGATGCAAAATTTGCATTTAATGATAAGTTTTACACTCAGAAGTTTGGTATGGCAATGGGAAATCCTCTTTCACCTGTTCTTAGTAACCTATACATGGAATTTTTTGAAACAAGGTTGCTTAACACAATCCTCCCTAATAGAGCTAAATGGTTCAGATATGTTGATGATATTTTGTGTCTTATGCCCAAAAATGTAGATATACACCATTTCCTTGGCAAATTAAATAGCTTAGCCCATTCTATAAACTTTACTGTTGAATTTGAAGAAAATAACTCATTGCCTTTTCTAGATGTTTTAATTATTAAGGGTAATAATGAATTCAAATTTAAAATTTACAGAAAACCTACAAATAACTGTTCCTATGTCCACTATTATTCTTCGCATCAAGACAGAGTTAAACTGTCTGTTTTCTCATCAGTGTTTTTGAGAGCTTTACGAATTTGTAGTCCTGAGTTCATAGATGAGTAAATATCCAAAATTTATGAAATAGGTAATGATTTAAAATGCCCAAGAAATGTAATTGATAAATCTTTTAAAGTTGCTAGAAATACTTTTTACAATCCAAAAAGGGACAACCAGCCTTATTCAACTAAAAATATGTTGGTTCTCCCTTACCATGAAAACTTGGTTGATATGCCTTCTCTTCTTGAGACTTTTAATATTAAAGTTGTATTAAAAAATCTTGATACAGTAAAAAAAACTTTTGATAAAGAATTCCCCCCAAAATGCTGATGGATGTGTCAATAAGATTCATTGTAAAATTTGCGATAAAGTTTATTACGGTCAAACTGGTAAAAGTCTCGAACTAAGATTAAAACAACATAAATATAGCATTAGAACTGGACAAGATTCCAATGCTCTATATATTCATGTAAGAGATTTTAACCATCCAATTGATTTTCAAAAAGTTGAGAAAGTTGTATCAAGCAGGTCCATGGTCGACAGGAATATAATTGAATCTTGTTTCATAAAAAGCAGTTTTGACAATAATATGAATATTTCCTTTGGTTTATATAAATTAGATCCATTTATAATTAACAGAATTTGGGAAGAATTTAATAATACATTGGACAAATAAAATTTTTTAAAATTCTTATTTCTTGGGTAGAATAGTTTGTTGGTGAGTTGTTTGAAGGACCTGTCTAGTTGGGCCGGCGGGCCTGCTGCAGTGTTCCCTTTCTTATGAGTCACGTGTCAGGTGTTCCTTTGTTGTGGGATCTGATAGTGAGGTGTGGGCTACCCCTTTATACACCTTCCTTTGATGCTTTACTTTCATTGTTCCTTGATAAAGTGAGTAGTCACGAAAGCTCTCGGAATTTCTCTATTCTTTCACAGTGTTTTTTTTGGATATATATATATATATATATATATATAATATATATATATATATATATATATATATATATATATATATATATATATATATATATATATATATATATGTATATACATAAATATATATATAGGAGGTGGTAGGAGAAGAAAATATTCAAACAGCTCCGGGGAGAACCTTGAGTTTTCCCTGAGGTACGTTTATTGTCTTCTCTGAGGATGAGGGTCCCCAGTCCAGGTATGGAGGTGGTACCTCCCTATATAAAATAAATAAATACCTTAGAAAACTTACCTAACCTTGTTATAACAAGCGCCTAATCCAACTAAATATATTTTAGTTAAGTTCAAAATAATTTAATAATAAACAAATACTATGAAATATATTTTTTCCGTTAGGTTCAGAATGACTTTTGCAGAATTAATGAACACACAAATTTTCGCTTGCAACTAATGTAACATTTTACTGTGGCAACGTTTCGCTCTCCAGGAGCTTTGTCAGGCCGTTACGTTACGCTCCTGGAGAGTGAAACGTTGCCACAATAAAATGTCACATTAGCTGCACTTGTGTCCTTTTACTTTACATATTGTCGGTAATTCTACCAACATATATACAAGTTTTCTCATAAAAACAATTGTTTAAATATATCTAAGTCATCTTCTCAAAACAAAACAAAAATATGAAGGGAAGATCTGGCACAGTGTAGGAGCCGCCGCAAGCAAAGAAGAATCCAATATTCCCCCGTGTGTGTGTGAGCGCCATATTGAGCCTCCACATCAGGCCATTAAAGTAGAAGTGGCTGGAGAGCCGTCCCATTCTCTCTTATTCCCTTTACAGAAGACATGAAGGCTCACTGGGGAGAGGAAGTACCTCCCACTACACAAATCACAAGGAAAACCACCACTCATAAACAACAGGCAGCACCATCACGCAAGCCGGAGGAGCACCGCAGTTCATGGCAGCACCATCACGCAAGCCGGAGGAGCACCGCAGCTCATGGCAGCACCATCACGCAAGCCGGAGGAGCACCGCAGCTCATGGAAGCCAGGGAGCACCATAACTCGCAGGAAGCAGTCAGCGTCGTAAGTCACAGTCAGCACGAAGCACAACCAATCACAACAGGTACATAAAACAGGCACTCTGAAAGGGAATTAGGGAGCACCTAATACATGAGTGAAAAGGGCTGGGTTTGATTAGTAACTGAGGTACTGAAGCAAATTTATGGGTAGCTCTGGGGAAAGGCTGAATAAGTACGTGTGTGGGAATGGTTAGTTCTGATATGTACTTGCCATGTATGGGCCGGTAGGCCTGTTTCATTGTTCTTCCATTCTTATAATCAAAAACTCACTGCTCTTTCTGGAGACAGATTACCATTTCCCCTCACAGGAAACATTAAGAACCAACACTTATGCAGGATGGAGAAAAATGGTATAAAACATCCCAAAATACAAAAAAAGTGAATTAGTACAACAAGAACTATCTCTTGCCTTGTTTGTTTTGGTGTACTCCTCCTATGTACAAAATGTGCACTGCTAATCCGCAGACATATATAACTTATTTAATGTAAAAGTAATCAACGTTTATGCCATATAAGCTCATATTCCTGCCTTATAGCCATAACCTTATATACTTCACCTATACACTATATAGACAGATGAGCTGTTGAAAAGGGTTCCCTCTTCCTTTACATTTCCACATGATAATAACCTAGAATGTATTAGTACGAGAAAGGTCAGTTACTGAGTTATTATGACTACCAATAAGTACAACATTACTGTCCCGATGGCCTCAGTAAAGTGGGAAAGGATATTCACAGGAACACCTGGAACCCTGTAACTGTGTTGGGACTTGCTGACCTCAGGGAAGTGGGGAAAGGTGTTTGTAAATACCCGCTTATATGAGAGTAAACATTAAGTCATTAATTAATACACACATAAGACTATCACAGTATCATCCCTGTGCCCAACAGCAATATTTAGTAAGCAAAACTGGAGGTTTCTATAGCACACCTCTGAAAAAATGGCATATTGGTAAACAAATTAGTTGGTGTGACTGCAGCCGTAAAGAAAACACTGGAGTCATCACTGATGACCTTCAGAAGGTAGGCTTCCGAGGCCTACATCTACACTGTCATCCCTAAAAACCCTGCGAGTCATCCCTTCATTTAAGGGATGACTCGCGAAAAACCACTGTGAAGCACCACCACCAGCACCAAAATCCTCGAGGGACCAATTTCTCTTGTACACCATAACCTTTCAGAACTTTTGGCCCAGCAGCCCATAGGTGAGGAACTCCAGCCAGCGTGTAAATAAAAGGTGAACATACCTTACCTAGGCATGTAAAACTGGCCTGACTACCATCAAAAACACATTCTAGGGGAAATCTGATACTCGCACCACCACCAGTATCACTGGCATCTACTTGAGAAAATGGCAGTGCAAAATCAGAACTGTGAAATTCTCTTTGACATTTCATATCATACACAAATTTTCGCTTTGGATCAATAGGATCTGTGAGTGGAGAGATCATATTGACAAAT
The DNA here is from genome assembly GCF_026875155.1 of Cherax quadricarinatus. Classification (NCBI taxonomy): domain Eukaryota; kingdom Metazoa; phylum Arthropoda; class Malacostraca; order Decapoda; family Parastacidae; genus Cherax; species Cherax quadricarinatus. Next base: position 77,732,009 of record NC_069407.1, read on the forward strand.
TTAGATAAACCTTTCAGTACACTCCTATCATAACCACAAAGTGCATAACCCCCAGAAATAGTCTATAGCCTCCACCTTGGCACTCATTGAGGCCACTCTTCCCTGGCCATTTATATACCCTAGAAAAGTCACCAAGGCCTGTCAAAAAATACTCTTTCCCAAATTAGCCGTGACCTGAGCTTCTGTGAGTCTAGTAAAAAGTTTTGTCAGCTGTTTCACATTGGTTCCTCCAGTGTCACTAAACATATCAAGATCATCAGTAAAGCGACATTTCAGCTAGGCCGTGTATAACTTCTTACATCCAGCGATGAAAAAAGGCAGAAGCGTTAGAAGCTCACAGGGGAGAACCCTGTACTGAAAAAGCCCATCTGATCTTACAAAAGCGGTGATATCACTTGCACGTGTGGTTTATGGAATCTGATAACCCTTCAACAGGTCTAATTCACTTATATATTTAGGTCTTCCTATCGCATTAGTTATATCATCCATCTTTTGAAGAGAAAAACAGTCGGGGTTAGTTATTAAATTTAGATTGTGCAGTCAGTGCATATCTACATATATGGTGCCATTTAGTTTGGGAACCATTAAGCAGGGTGACGCTCATTGGCTCTCGCTTGGTATAATTAAATTATTGTCGAGTAAGATTTTCACCTTCATACTTGTTTTCCTTCGTGGGTTCATAAGGGACCTGCAGAACCGGCTTAGGTTCCCATGCAGATATATTATGGTTCTTTAAAGTGTTCACTTTTGGGTTATCCCCGAACAATTTCTAAAAATCCGAGAGAGACGCTGAACCAACTCAATAACCGTTTCCTTACTAAGACTTAAGAAACACTGATTAGGATACCTTAATAAGGCCCTGTTATAAAGATGCACAGCTGTGTTTTCCTGCACTTCAGTGTCACACACAGGTCTACTGTACTTTGCTCTTAAGGCATCTCTACATACTGGCTATAATGCCAGCACCACCTTCCCTACCTCAAGAGTATGTGGAACTGGTCTCAGGTAGAACAATCTCTTCATCTTGGTCAGGCTAGTGTGCAGGTCCTCAGATGCTGGCATCTCCAGGGACTTCATATGAGCCAAACGGTCCCTGAAACAGAGAAAAATGCTCTGAGCGGAAAGCATAACCATCATCACCTAGTTAATTCTTCAATACAACCAACTGGGTTCCTTTGGTGGCCATAGATCAGTTGAAAGAGACAATAGCTTAGCGATTCATGGGTGCTTTTCCAAACAGCAAATGAGAAGAAACAACCCTGATCCCAGTTCTGGTACAGGGGAAAACAAGCACGCAGCATAGTCTTAAGAGACTGGCGAAACTGCTTCACCACCCCTTTAACTCTTCAAAAATGTTTAGATGTGAAAATTGACTCGTGATCTCTATGAATTTACTTACGGACCCATTATCAAGTAAAAATTTCACCAGTCCCCTAAAGACCACACGCGTGGTAATTTTTCGTATAGGCATAACCTATGAAAACCAACACAAGCCACCAACAACCTCTTAAATCGCCTCACCTACTGTTGTGATTGAATGAAGTCGGGCAGGATAAATATCCTAGTTAAATATAGAATGGGAGAAGTAAAAATATTTGGAAACTTTACACACAATCATTTCAGTGTCTAAATGTCTTCTCATGGAAATAGGGACAGACTCAAGACCTGACACCTAAATGCCTCTGGCATGACCAAGTGTGATGTACTGTGTTGACACTGTTTCCTGGACATGCACAGACATGGAATGAGTGGCAAATGCAATGTTACCTACCAAATTAACCTTTCAAGAATGTCACAATCTCTTGAAGTATATGTCGAGTATATAACGTACTATAAATTTCTCATTTTTTACACCTGAAAATTTGTTGCAGCTCAGTAAATGATAAAAAGTGCTATGACGTAAGCTGTCCATCATTCTGTGTGATGGGAACGAGACGCATAAAACCACATGATCCTTAATCTGAAGACCACTGACACAAAAAATTGCTGGACTGGAAGCACAAAGTGCCGCAGATTTATCAGTCAAAACTATTAAAAACAGCGACAAAAAAACACCCGCCACTGAGGAAAATAATGTAACAATCTTCGTGATTGCAAACATACAAAATCTTATATTGAGTAATGCCAACATAATTCCATTTATTATTGGATACCTCGCAGTCAAATTCAACTATTATGGAAACCTAAGGCATAGACTACCTTACCACTGAGGAAATTATTCCCCGGTACTGTCTACCTAACTGCCGATACAAAAAAAAAACAGTCAACAAGGAGGCCTAGTCATGGACCGGGCCGCGGGGGCGTTGATCCCCGGAATAACCTCCAGGTAACCTCCAGGTAAGTAGGAAGGGAAAGAATGATGTTCAGGTTACTAATTTGTTCATATACACTGAGTTGCTAAAGAGCTGATGTTCTGATGGTAAAAATTTTGAGTACTATCCTGAAAATCTTTAAAACCCGTCTTCTAATATCTTGCTCCTCGGTGACTTTAGTTTAAGACACATAAAAGAATAGAATGATGCAAAGTCTAATAGACTAGAAAGTCCCAGGAATCAGACTGGATGAAAGATCCAGGAACCGGCCTGGATGAAAGTTCCAGGAACCAGCCTGGATAAAATGTCCAGGAACCAGCTTGGATGAAAGTTCCAGGAATCAGACTGGATAAAAGATCCAGGAACTAGCCTCGATGAAAGATCCAGGAGCCAGTCTTGATGAAAGATCCAGGAACCAGCCTGGATGAAAGATCCAGGAACCAGCCTGGATGAAAGATCCAGGAACCAGCCTGGATGACAGATCCAGGAACTAGCCTCGATGAAAGATCCAGGAACCAGCCTGGATGAAAGATCCAGGAACTAGCCTGGATGAAAGATCCAGGAACCAGCCTTGATGAAAGATCCAGGAACCAGCCTGGATGAAAGATCCAGGAACCAGCCTGGATGAAAGATCCAGGAACCAAGCCTTGATGAAAGATCCAGGAACCAGCCTGGATGAAAGATCCAGGAACCAGCCTGGATGAAAGATCCAGGAACCAGCCTGGATGAAAGATCAAGGAACCAGCCTGGATGAAAGATCCAGGAACTAGCCTGGATGAAAGATCCAGGAACCAGCCTGGATGAAAGATCCAGGAACCAGCCTGGATGACAGATCCAGGAACTAGCCTGGGAAAAGATCCAGGAACCAGCCTGGATGAAAGATCCCGGAACCAGCCTGGATGAAAGATCCAGGAACCAGCCTGGATGAAAGATCCAGGAACCAGCCTTGATGAAAGATCCAGGAACCAGCCTGGATGAAAGATCCAGGAACCAGCCTGGATGAAAGATCCAGGAACCAGCCTTGATGAAAGATCCAGGAACCAGCCTGGATGAAAGATCCAGGAACCAGCCTGGATGAAAGATCCAGGAACCAGCCTTGATGAAAGATCCAGGAACCAGCCTGGATGAAAGATCCAGGAACCAGCCTGGATGAAAGATCCAGGAACCAGCCTGGATGAAAGATCCAGGAACCAGCCTGGATGAAAGATCCAGGAAGCAGCCTGAATAAAAGATTTCACACAAGCGGACTTGAAAGATTCTACAAAAAATGAGTCTAACAGAGGAACCGACCAGACATGAAAATACTATGGACTTTATATTCACTAACAATGACGACTAAGTACGGAACGTAATAGTGCTAAGGACTGTAAACACAAATCTGAACCAAACATAAACTCAAACGTAAATACTCGTCCTAATCAGTAAGTTTTAATAAATCATAAGTGTACTTACATTTAATTTTAACAACAAAAGCATTAATAGAGATCTAACAAACCGTGATCTAACTTAAATATGTTTTGAAAAAAAGATATGCATTAAGTGAAAGTGACCCAGAGTCTGAGTGGATGAGCTGAGTGGTATCAGAGGTACGAGTGGATGAGCTGAGTGGTATCAGAGGTACGAGTGGATGAGCTGAGTGGTATCAGAGGTACGAGTGGATGAGCTGAGTGGTATCAGAGGTACGAGTGGATGAGCTGAGTGGTATCAGAGGTACGAGTGGATGAGCTGAGTGGTATCAGAGGTACGAGTGGATGAGCTGAGTGGTATCAGAGGCACGAGTGGATGAGCTGAGTGGTATCAGAGGTACGAGTGGATGAGCTGAGTGGTATCAGAGGTACGAGTGGATGAGCTGAGTGGTATCAGAGGTATGAGTGGATGAGCTGAGTGGTATCAGAGGTATGAGTGGATGAGCTGAGTGGTATCAGAGGTACGAGTGGATGAGTTGAGTGGTATCAGAGGTACGAGTGGATGAGCTGAGTGGTATCAGAGGTACGAGTGGATGAGCTGAGTGGTATCAGAGGTACGAGTGGATGAGCTGAGTGGTATCAGAGGTACGAGTGGATGAGCTGAGTGGTATCAGAGGTACGAATGGATGAGCGAGTGGTATCAGAGGTACGAGTGGATGAGCTGAGTGGTATCAGAGGTACGAGTGGATGAGCTGAGTGGTATCAGAGGTACGAGTGGATGAGCTGAGTGGCATCAAAGGTATGAGTGGATGAGCTGAGTGGTATCAGAGGTACGAGTAGATGAGTTGAGTGGTATCAGAGGTACGAATGGAGGAGCTGAATGGTATCAGAGGTATGAGTGGATGAGCTGAGTGGTATCAGAGGTATGAGTGGATGAGCTGAGTGGTATCAGAGGTATGAGTGGATGAGCTGAGTGGTATCAGAGGCACGAGTGGATGAGCTGAGTGGTATCAGAGGTACGAGTGGATGAGCTGAGTGGTGTCAGAGGTATGAGTGGATGAGCTGAGTGGTATCAGAGGTACGAGTAGATGAGCTGAGTGATATCAGAGGTACGAATGGATGAGCTGAGTGGTATCAGAGGTATGAGTGGATGAGCTGAGTGGTATCAGAGGTACGAGTGGATGAGCTGAGTGGTATCAGAGGTACGAGTGGATGAGCTGAGTGGTATCAGAGGTACGAGTGGATGAGCTGAGTGGTATCAGAGGTACAAGTGGATGAGCTGAGTGGTATCAGAGGTACGAATGGATGAGCTGAGTGGTATCAGAGGTACGAGTGGATGAGCTGAGTGGTATCAGAGGTACGAGTGGATGAGCTGAGTGGTATCAGAGGTACGAGTGGATGAGCTAAGTGGTATCAGAGGTACGAGTGGATGAGATGAGTGGTATCAGAGGTGCGAGTGGATGAGTTGAGTGGTATCAGAGGTACGAGTGGATGTGCTGAATGGTATCAGAGGTACGAGTGGATGAGTTGAGTGGTATCAAAGGTACGAGTGGATGAGCTGAGTGGTATCAGAGGTACGAGTGGATGAGCTGAGTGGTATCAGAGGTACGAGTGGATGAGCTGAGTGGTATCCGAGGTACGAGTGGATGAGTTGAGTGGTATCAAAGGTACGAATGGATGAGCTGAATGGTATCAGAGGTACGAGTGGATGAGTTGAGTGGTATCAGAGGTACGAGTGGATGAGCTCAGTGGTATCAGAGGTACGAGTGGATGAGCTCAATGGTATCAGAGGTACGAGTGGATGAGCTCAGTGGTATCAGAGGTACGAGTGGATGAGCTGAGTGGTATCAGAGGTATGAGTGGATGAGCTGAGTGGTATCAGAGGTACGAGTGGATGAGCTGAATGGTATCAGAGGTACGAGTGGATGAGTTGAGTGGTATCAGAGGTACGAGTTGATGAGCTGAGTGGTATCAGAGGTACGAGTGGATGAGCTGAGTGGTATCAGAGGTACGAGTGGATGAGCTGAGTGGTGTCAGAGGTACGAGTGGATGAGCTGAGTGGTATCAGAGGTATGAGTGGATGAGCTGAGTGGTATCAGAGGTATGAGTGGATGAGCTGAGTGGTATCAGAGGTACGAGTGGATGAGTTGAATGGTATCAGAGGTACGAGTGGATGAGTTGAGTGGTATCAGAGGTACGAGTGGATGAGCTGAGTGGTATCAGAGGTACGAGTGGATGAGCTGAGTGGTATCAGAGGTACGAGTGTATGAGCTGAGTGGTATCAGAGGTATGAGTGGATGAGCTGAGTGGTATCAGAGGTACGAGTGGATGAGCTGAGTGGTATCAGAGGTACGAGTGTATGAGCTGAGTGGTATCAGAGGTATGAGTGGATGAGCTGAGTGGTATCAGAGGTATGAGTGGATGAGCTGAGTGGTATCAGAGGTACGAGTGGATGAGCTGAGTGGTATCAGAGGTACGAGTGTATGAGCTGAGTGGTATCAGAGGTATGAGTGGATGAGCTGAGTGGTATCAGAGGTACGAGTGGATGAGTTGAGTGGTATCAGAGGTACGAGTGGATGAGCTGAGTGGTATCAGAGATACGAGTGGATGAGCTGAGTGGTATCAGAGGTACGAGTGGATGAGCTGAGTGGTATCAGAGGTACGAGTGGATGAGCTGAGTGGTATCAGAGGTACGAGTGGATGAGCTGAGTGGTATCAGAGGTAAGCTCCACACACGAACTATTACGAAGAAAAAACTGCAAGTTTCAATGGGAAAGGTGCACCTCTTATTGATCAAGACGATGGATCAAAGAAATTTTAAAAGACGTCAGATTTTCTGAAAAAAGTGGAAAGTGTTCAGCTCAGTGTAAATTAATCCTTCAGAGTCCAGGAAAGACATGGAGCAAAAAAGTAATAAGTGATAAATGGAGAAACTCAAAATACTCTTTCACATAAACAATATATCTTGCCTCTAATGAAACAAAGTATACACTGACCGCAGCAGACATATAACTGAAAGACATAACCCATAACACAACTCACTCTTCAGTAAACTCCTAATTAGCCTAAGGTTTCACCTCCAACAGAGTTCCTTACAAGAAAGACATTGAAAGTTTAGGAGAACTCTTAAATTTCCAGTGTAATTCTAATCCTGATTAACTTGGTCAACTTGATTACTTGAATGCGCATACACTCCATCGCAGGTCCAGACTCGTGGGATTCCATATTCTTGCCTTAATACCTCATGGGAAAATCTGGAAACTGGAGTCATACTATAATCATTAAATCTAACGATATACCTCGATACGTTAACGGTGATAGTCAACAAATGCATAAAAAAAATTATTAAAAACCCTGGCGTCCCAGATATTAATATCATTGAAAGGGTTTCAAGAAGCAAAACTGCCAGCCACATGGAATGTCAGCAATTGCACAACTCGAGGCAGCACCGCATCAGAACAGGTCGCTCCTGCCTCTTGCAACTGTTGGACTATTGCATCATTTTCTTTGATACACTGGAAGAGAAGCACAATGCAGAGGCAGCTTATAAAAACATCGCCAAAGCCTATGACAAGTACTACCATAAGATAACTGAACACAAGATGGGTAGATGGATATTTAACTTCCTTACAAATAGAATGTAAAGAATAACCGTAAAGAGAATGGAATCAGATGTTGCAGTACTAAGAAGCTTCGTTACCCGAGGGGACAGTACTTCCCCTACTTCTTATTTTCATTCTCTTACACGATATAGACAAGGATGTAAATCATAGCACTTTCATTCTTTGCAGATGAATAATTGTTTTGTATGAGTGGCATCCGTAGCAAACACAAGTCTATAAACTGATACAAAACAAATATTTCACTTTGTCTCTGACAATAATATGATGTTCGATTGGCAAAAATTACAAATGCTAAGTTTAGGTAAAACTGAGGAAATAATAAACGAGTTCAGAGTAAAACACATTCAAATCATTCAATCGAGCAAAAGCCTAATGCAAGAGACCTGGGAGTAATAATATAACAAGATCTCACCTTCAAGTAGCACACTCATTGTCGAAACCGCGAAGAAAATAATAAATTGGATAATGAGAACCTTCAGTACAAGAGAAACCAAACCCACGATGATATTCTTCATGTCACTCATCTCTTGGCTGTAATATATTGCTGTATACTGACCAGCTCCCTTTATTAAGGCAGGTGAAACTGCAGAACTGGAGAATGTTCAGTAAGTCTTTACTGCTCGAATATCTTCAGTCAAGAACCTAATTTTCCGGGAGTGCTTGAAGTAAATCAAACTGTACTCCTTATACTGTAGGCGAGAAAAGTATAATCTACACCTGAAATCACTCCTTAAGAAAGCACGAGGCTCAGCAGCCGGTGCATGACACCTTCACCAAATAGTAGAGGCGCAATGAATATACAAAAGGAGAACTCTGTAAGTGTCAGGGTTCGAACGTCCTTTGTTGAAGATGTTAAGGCTGATGAACATTCTTTTACTAAGAACAACTATCATTAAATACGTCAGGGGGAGTAAATATCAACTACAATGCTACTACAAGGAACGCTCAAGATTTATTTCAAGGGGCAGCAATAATTTTGCTACAAATCCAAACTCAAGAATATCCTCACGAAGACCCGTTCTCGTAAGAAGTCAGACATAACAGAGAGATAAATAACTTGCACACTTGTGTTTCATACACCCAGATACGGCAACTGTCACTGCAACTCCTATTGGCCAGATGGCAATGGTCCGAACTCAACTTTGGAACAGGCAGAAGTTGTAACATCTCTAATTGAGAGTGTACGGATGTGTCACTACAAGGAACATACACTCAAACGTGAGTCTCCACGACCGGAGAGTTTTATCACTGTTCATTTATGATGAATTTTAGACGTAATTCCATAAATCTTTAAAAAAAATTAAGGGTACTTTTCAATAATTTTTTAAACGAGTTATGATCCTAGAATAATGTTTGAGAGAGCAATAACATTCGTTAATTATTTACAAAAAATGAATTAAAAAAGGATTAGTTTATATTTTAATATACACGGTAAATGTTGATATATTTAATAACGCAGTTTAATAACTGTAAGTAATTTTAACGGAACTTTTGAATAAAAAAATATGTGGACTTTTACTGTGATTTTTTCGAGATAATCGAATGAGTGTGTAATGGTTTTCAAGTCAAGGAAATGAAATGTGAAATGCTTTCAGGATAATGAAATAAATGTATAATGTTTTTCAAGGTAGTGAAATCAGAGTGTAATGATTATTGGGTATTGGAAATGAGTGTATGATCAATGTTGGAGATCCTCTCGTAAAAAAGGTAATGCAGCCCTTGAGGGAATGTTTCTGTAAGAAAGGAAAGTATGGTGGTTATCTTTGTTTGTGTAAAGTTATGGATGAATAATATCACATTAGAATGTGATGTGTTAAGACAGGTGTTAACAGGAGAAATGTTGCCAAAATGTTGCTAGCAAGACACATGTATATGTTTAATATGAAATGATATTTTAACGTAAAAGTTATGGCGAAGTGGAAAAAAAAATGAGATTAGGAGAAATATTGGATGAAATATGTAATTTATATGATTACAACATAAGTTTAAGAAATTTAAAATGTAAGTGATGATCCATTATGTTAGGGCATATGAAGATGTAGAGAGGAAAATGAAATTAGTGTGTCGTAGTTCATTTGTAAACAGTGACCTTCCAGTGGGCAACTTTGTTGTTAAGAAGAATATTAGTGATTTAAAGGATTGTCTTGGAGTAAGACATCTTACCTTAGAGGCTTTCACAGAACTTGTGTACTCAGTTAAGAGAAATGGGAGAGGTAAACTTAATTGTGAGATGAATTGTAAAGTAGTGAGGCGGATGCACACAGTAGAAATGATTATGGGTAATGTAAGTGAATAGAGAAAACAATGGACTGTTGAAATGGTGGTAAGTTTTTTGGAAATGAAATTTGACGTGGAGAAAACTTATCAATAAGTGTTATTAAGTGTTATGAAGAAAATAATGTATCCTAGTTTAGGCGAGTGTAACTTTTTAATGAACTTTCATTTGTATTGAACTTCCATCGATTTAAATTAGTAGTTGGTATCTCTTAGTTTTGGTATTGTGGGAGACTTTTATTTGAATAAAGACTTAACCTGATTTGAATATGTCTCAGAGAGAGAGAGAGAGAGAGAGGTTTGAATATGTCTCAGAGAGAGAGAGAGAGAGAGAGGTTTGAATATGTCTCAGAGAGAGAGAGAGAGAGAGAGAGGTTTGAATATGTCTCAGAGATAGAGAGAGAGAGAGGTTTGAATATGTCTCAGAGATAGAGAGAGAGAGGTTTGAATATGTCTCAGAGATAGAGAGGTTTGAATATGTCTCAGAGATAGAGAGGTTTGAATATGTCTCAGAGATAGAGAGGTTTGAATATGTCTCAGAGAGAGAGAGAGAGAGAGAGAGGTTTGAATATGTCTCAGAGATAGAGAGGCTTGAATATGTCTCAGAGATATAGGTTTGAATATGTCTCAGAGAGAGAGAGAGAGAGAGAGAGAGAGAGAGAGAGAGAGAGAGAGAGAGAGAGAGAGAGAGAGAGAGAGAGAGAGTGAGAGAGAGAGAGAGAGAGAGGTTTGAATATGTCTCACAGAGAGAAAGGTTTGGGAGAATAATGAGGGAAGATTTAGTCGATTAGCAATTAGACATTGGTTGTTGGGAAGCTATTCAGTGAATACTCAAAACATCTCAGATAAGATCGGGAACAGAATTATCAAGCAGTAAGAAAAAATAATCTTTGAGTGGTAAGCCACATGAAAAGGAAAAAATTAGAAATATTGAACCCCTATATTAATACCATTTACGGGGACGAATAAGAGTTTGGGAATACTCCGGTGATCTAGTGTATTAAATCATTTCATTAAGGATTTTGAACCTAATGTATAATTAAGTAAATCTGAGGTATTATTAATCGTGAGTAATGAAATCTGTGAGGTGGTGAGAATGGGGCATTGAAATCACTAATAGTCATTGTTTAGAAGAGATACTGGACCTGGATCACTATTTATTGAGGTAATGAAATCTAATCTTGGTTATTTTCTCCTAATTCGACATGTGGAGATTCATTAAAACAATTAATGCAAAATTAGTGAACCCACGTTTAAGGAGATTTGATACTTTTAATTATAACGAAATTCTTTCCTTTGCAACTTTGAGATGTTGTTTCATGAAAGCAGGAGTAGCGTATACTGAAGGATTTTTTTTCAATCTGATTATAAACCAAGAATTGCATGTCTGTGAATGGATCAAAAGGGCCATAAAGAAATATTTCTTGCTCACTCTCTCCCTGATAGCGAGCAATAATAATGGTAATCTGTCATCCGTATGACTCGGGAATTCTGCGCACTCAGCCTTCATCATAGATATCGAGGATGAAAACGTCTCAACGCTCCTTATGTCTGTGGATGATGAACTAGGGACCTACACAAAGCCATCGACAGTTTGAAGCAGGACGGCCTCATATTCAATCTGCCGACCTTGCGGACCACAGCTGGACCTTCCTTAGGCTCATATACAATTTGTTATTAGAAAGAAGCATCATACCCACCTTTAACGGCAAGTCAGCAGAACGTTTCACACCGACAGCTGGAGTGCCACAGGGTTCATGTCTCAGCCTCATACTCTTTAATACATACGTAAACGATATCCTCCAACCTGAATTTGACGATATCATCATCACTCAATCTGCTGACGATGTTATCCATATAGTGTCTTCCACCCCTAATAGAGAAAATGAATGTGGAACTACGGAGAACAGCCAACTGGGAGAAGAAATGGAAAATCCCTAAAATGCAGCAGAGAAAGTCCTCATCAGCACCATCGGTTGCCTTGCATCAAATGTTGACAACAAAGGAGGAATCTCCATCAGAGGTACACCTATTGTTATCAGTAACCCGAGCAAGATCCTGGGATATGAGATCGACATATTACTCCACTCCACATCTTACATCTCCAAAAAAGTGGCCCTGGCAAAAGTCCGATTCAAACAACTATTCAGGTTTAACGAAGCCTCCTCTCACATCATGAAGCACCTTTACAAGATGATGATAAAACCTTTTCTTGAATATCCTTGTGTGCCCATGTCACTAACAACAGAATCCAACATGTTAAGGCTACAAAGAGTCCAGAAGAGAGGGATCCACTTTATTACAGGCACCATGTTGAGACAGAATCAGGATGAAAGATCTATACATCCAACAGGAGATCGATGCAATAAATATCAGGCTAGATAAACTGAAAAAGAGACAGCTATACGGCATGCAGGAACTCTATATACCAGAGAAAACCTCCCCACCAAACACCACCGACTACATTATCAATGCATCTCCCCACAGAATCCAAAGGATGACACAACAACAAAGAGTCAGGAGCTTCATTCACAAAGAGAACTTCCAGATACCAGTGATCCTGAGTGATCTCCGCGAAGAGATAGAAGATTGGGTAAACACCTGAACTTTTCTATGTCCTGCAAGGACAATAGTAACCCAATTTGTGGAAACTTTACTTCAAACAATGTACAGTTTACAACTAACCTTGTATCACCTGCAAACATCCTCCGCAGGACACCACCTCAGAAGCAGCTCAACCGAACAACTCCAGGAAAGCAGTCAAATTCCATTAAGCCCCTTACAACCCCGACCTTCAGCAAGCGCCCTTACAACTGTCATTTCGCCCTACATCTTATCTTGTATACTTATTTATCCTCTTTTTCTTAAAATATGTATTACCTCTAACTAAACCCCTTTCTATACAAAGTTCAATCAAAGGGCTCCCATTATCATTTACACCTCGCACCCCAAACTTACCTACCACACCCTCTCTAAAAGTTTCTCCTGCTTTAGCATTCAGGTCCCCTACCACAATTACTCTCTCACTTGGTTCAAAGGTTCCTATACATTCACTTAACATCTCCCAAAATCTCTCTCTCTCCTCTACATTCCTCTCTTCTCCAGGTGCATACACGCTTATTATGACCCACTTTTCGCATCCAACCTTTGCTTTAATCAACATAATCCATGAATTTACACATTCATATTCTCTTTTCTCCTTCCATAACTGATCATTCAATATTATTGCTACCCCTTCCCTAGCTCTAACTCTCTCAGATACTCCAGATTTAATCCCATTTATTTCCCCCCACCGAAACTTCCCTATCCCCTTCAGCTTTGTTTCGCTTTGGGCCAGGACATCCAACTTCTTTTCATTCATAACATCAGCAATCATCTGTTTCTTGACATCCGCACTACATCCACGCACATTCAAGCATCCCATATATATATATATATATATATATATATATATATATATAATATATATATATATATATATATATATATAATATATATATATATATATATATATATATACATATACATATATATATATATATATATATATATTATATATATATATATATATATATATATATATATATATTTATATATATATATATATATATATATATATATATATATATATATATATATATATATATATATATATATATATATATATATACATAGACACACACATACACAAGTATGGGTGTAAAACAACACTGCACGTCACTGTCCTGTTTCACTGACCAACAACATGATCAAGAATGGCCATTAAATATCCTCCACAAATTTAAATAAATCAATACAAAACAATAACGATAAGAAATCTTGTTAGCTTTTGTTTACATTGTACACAACAAAGGACATAAAAAAGCCAGTATCTGACGTGTCCAAGCGAGCGACGGAAATTTATTGTCACAAGAGTTGCCAAGATTTATGTGCGTACGTGAGCCTTGTGTTTGTGTCTCCTCCAACACGGCTTGGGTAATAGTGCTTATACCCAGGCAAGTGACTTCTATATATTTCTTAGGTACAAAGCAATTAGTTACGTAAAGTGACGTTGAGTTGAAGACCAGACACTGGGTTCCACGCTCAGAGCGTTACGTTGTTTACTAATACGATGCAGGTAATGCACTTCCTGGGTTTTTGAAAAATATTGATGTCCAGATTCACGAGGAATGATATTCACAAATAATCTATAAGGAAACCTTAAACGAGTTTTCAGTCTTTCCAGGATCATTATAAAACTTCTATAATAGTCGAAAACGGATTGAAATGTAGGCTAACGTTCCCTTCCCAAACTGTGGGTGAGTTATGAATTGTTCCAGCCAATTGACTCTAGCATCTAACAAGAAATAATACTGCTGATACTGATATAGTTGAAGAACTAATTTCGCTGCGGCTATAATATTTAATATCTACTGTCTATCATCTTGCATGTCATCCTTCTCATTCCAGGTCGATAGTTATTTAG